>CM069137.1:25733616-25928650 GCA_035221665.1 Okamejei kenojei | reverse complement strand
TGTTGTAGGAAGAATTGGGGTTAAGGAAAAGGGTTAATAAGAAGAGGTGATTGGTTAAATATAAATAATATTGAGTAAGGGAAGTTATAGGTTTTTTAGAAAGGATTAAAAGTTTGTTTAATATTATGATATACTGGTAGTATGGATGTGAAATGTCTGATGGTGAATATGTTTTATTTGGGGTTATTTTTGTTAATATAAAATGGATTTATAAATAAATTACAATTTGAAGTGAAGATAATTTTATGTATTGGTTACATTTTTATTTATAAACCAAAAATGAGTGGTTCACATGGGAGGGGCTAGTCCCCCAATGCTTAGATTTCCCCTCTCCACCAATGCATTGTCACTTCATTTCCTATGTTGCATTGCCGTTTTAAGGCACAGGCAGGTTAGGCCACAAACCATTGCATTGTCATTTCTTTCATTTTTGCATTGCAGTTTTTCATGCAAAGGCAGGGCAGCCAAACAACTCATTGGATTTTCATTTAGGGCTAACACATCTTTATTGGGCAAGTACATTGCAGACTCACAGTTCAGTTAATTCACAAGCTTAGAATCACAGTTTGTGGCCTCTCCGGTCGCAATCTTCCAGAGTGACTGACTCACATCTAGGCATCGGGTTTTATTTTAAGTCCGGCCCCACCCCGGAAGGCGCATTACCTTCATCATGGTGATATTCTGACAGGGGAGAGGACCAATCACTGATCTCAAGATTTTTTAAACATTCTAACTTTTTAATTTTCATCTATCGGAAAAAGCCTCAATGCTGCCTCAGCGAAAAAGAACTGTGAGTAAGATGTCCAAAAATCTAGCAATAAAAGGTAAGCATTTATTTTCTAAAAGCAATATACAGCAGACAGGAATAGTCCAGATGAGACTTTTAGTTATTATAGATAAATAAATATCATTTGTCGTCGGTCTGCCTAAACGTCCACCATTATGATAGACTCGTTCAGGACATTGCAAGAGATTATGAACCAATCCATTAAATGAACTGATCAAATCAGATTAAGTGTGGACCTCATAACCTCACTCCATATATGTGGGCCATTTTAAATAGTCCAGGTTATTCTGGAAAATATTAGTAAAATGCACAACATTCTAGAAGCTGGATTCCAGAAGAGAGGTAAAGTTGTGACAACCCTTGACCGAACGATGCATTAAGGAGTTCAATCACAATGGAATTCTGGTGGTACAGAAGGAACAACGTTCCAATGCAGAAACAAGAAAGTGCACATGCAGGTAATCCACAAAAGGATACCAACACAGTAGCGGAGTAACTCAGTATGTCATGCAAGCATAATTGGAGAACAAGATAGGTGACGCCTCGGTTCACGAGGTAATTATCCGGGATGGCGTGACAGTATATATGATGGAGATAGGGTTTATGTTGTTTGTTGGAATAGGTGAGGGTTAAATGAATTGTGAGTTGTGGAGAGGCTATCTTATAGAAACATATAAAATAATAAGGGATTGGACACGCGAAGATACAGGAAAAATCATGTTCCCTATGTTTGGGAGAGTCCAGACCTGGGCCACAGTTTAAGAAATATGGGGCAAGCCAATTTGGGAACTGAGATGATGAAAAACGTTTTCGGCAGTTGTGAATTAGTGGAATTCTCTGCCCAGACAGCAGTGAGTCCGGATTCACTGGATACATACAAAAGAGTGTTAGAGAGCTCTTAGGGCTAGCAGAATGAAGGGCTAATGGGAGATGTCAGGAGTGGACTGCTTGTGATAATTAGCTATGATCCCCTTGAATAGCGTAGCTGCTTGAATGGCTGATGGCCTACTCCTACACCTAATTTCTATGCCATCTATGTATAGAGAGGTTCTGGGTAGTTAATTAATCCTAAATCCCAGCTCTTCATTGCAGAAGTTTGCACAGGTAGGGGGGTGTCAACTTTCTCAACGTAAGTAATCCCTTCCATCATAAAGTTAGAAGTTAGGTTGTGTTTCCGGTGCTTAGTCTTTCCTAGCAAGATTAAGCAAATCCTTCTCTGCATGCAGCAAGACCAATACAAACATTTAGGCCAGTATGTGTCAAGTACATTGCAAAACAAAATAAGCTACACAATGAACAACTTCAACGTAGTTTCTTCCAATGGCATTACCATTGCCACATATGATCTTGTTTTGTTTGCTGCAGCATATTATGTTTTTACATCTTTCCAGCATTCCTGTGACTAAGTGGTGTACTACAGGATCTGTGCTGGCCCCATTGCTTGTGTTTATAAGATGTACAAGGCATGATTAATACGTTTGTCAGATGGACAGTGAAGTTGGTTATAGTCTTAACAAGTGGGGATGGTTTAATCAGAAATTACAGCAGGGCCCTTGATCTGCAGGCCAAATAGTTTGAGGATGGTTAATGGAGTTTAAAGGGCATGACCATCACAGTGAATCAGGTGACACAAGTCCATTGGGTGGGCGCGCGAGCCGGCAGCCTCGTCAGCATCTTGTTCGTCCTTTCGATTGTTTATTTGCTTTTCAGTATGTCTCAAGTGGTGTTTTAGTGTGTGTGTGTGTGTTTGTGGGGGAGGGGGGGAGGTTGGAATGCTACCTCGGTTTCAATGCGACCTTTTCTCCTATCGCGTTCACCCTCTCCTCGCGGCCTATAGTGCGCCTCTCCAATCGTGCTCAGAACTTGAGCAGCAGGCGCAGCGTGGACTTTCCATCGCGAGAAGAAGTGCTCCAATCGCTGACCCGCGGACTTCTAGCCATGGCAGTGTGGACTTTCCATCGCGGAGTCTGGGGTCCCTTGCTGGGATCGCCGAGAAGCACTTCCGACCACCGGCCTGTGGACTGTAACATCGTGAAGCCGCAGTCCTCCGGTATGAAGCGGCCGATTCGGTATCTCCACTGACGTCAGAGCTTCGTGCGTCCCAATGAGGGAGCCTGTAGCATCGGGCCCTCCATAGCGGCAACTGCGGAAGGTTCGTGCCCCCGACCACAGATGATGAAGGAGGAGGACTGAGCTTATTGCCTTCCCCACAAGTGAAGATGTTGATTCCACGTGGTGGAGTGTTCATGTTAATTCTATTGTAATATTGTGCTCTTTTTGATTGAGGGCTACATGGTAAATCAAATTCCTCTGAACTTCACAATAGGTGTGGATGTGGCAAAAAATGTGAACTTGAACTTGAATGAAAGGTGTTTGTATGGAAAGGAGAGCGTTGTAGAGTCAGAGGGATCTGGGATGCAGTTACACAGTTCTCTGCAAGTGGCTATGCAGGAAGACAGGGTGGTACATACATTTTTGTACATTGGCCTTTGTTGTTTTACTGGTGAATCCATCACTTATGCAATTTTCAATTGTGGTCTCAAATGTCAGAATCACCTCTGACAGGATGCTTTTGAAGAGATGTGGAACTTTGTCCTCATTTGCTCTTCATATACTAACGTTCGTCTCTCAGTATCTTAGGGGTGTATTGCCTTAATGTAAACTTGCATGACTTTGTAATGTTCAACTCCATACCAAGCTATTGTAGTTTTCATTTAATTTTACTTAACCATGAATCTGTTTTTGAGGTACAGTCTGTAGAAGGATCCTTGACATAAACAACAACCTATCCATATTCTGCAGAGATTCTGTCCTGACCATCAACTTACTTCCATCATTGGTTTATTTTGTATCATCTTGTCTGGCTTTTAAATAAAATGATTTTACAACAAAATTCATTCCACCAATTTTGCATTTCATTTGTAATTAGGATTCCAGGTCTTCTCATTAAATTACACATCATCACCCATTGTACTAATTAAGATAGACACTGTGGTATTTGCATCTTGATCCATTAGCAAAGAAATGTGGCAATATTTGTAAATATCCTCCCACTACAAGTTTAGAATCAAATACCAACAATCAGCTCATTATGGCCATTTCCATTAACTTATTATCTATGTTATTTGAAAATGCAGATTGTAGGTGTTAGACTTTATATGATTAGAGAAGAGTTACTTTTCTGTTCATATCTATTGTGTGGATTTTTCTCTTACCTGGTATTGATTGAATTGAAAGCCATCAGCATTTAAAAAGACCCTTACAGCCCACTGAGTCCACACATTTCATCGATCACCCATTACCACTCGTTTGATAGGTAGAACAAAAATCTGTAGAAAACTCAGGGTGAGGCAAGCATCTATGGAGCGAAGGATGAATAGGCAATGTTACGGCTGTACACAAAAGCTGGAGACTCTCAGCCGCGGGTGCAGGCAGCATCTAAGGAGCGAGCGCGAGATAAGCACATTATCGCGAAGACAAGACCCATCTTCATATTCGGGCTGAATCCCGTTCTTCAGAATGTGAGATTGGTGGGCAGGCGGAAAAGAAAGGAAGAAGGTGGAGCTTATAGGCTGAATGGGAGAGCTGAGGGGAGGGAAAGGTAAGGTCCACCTGAAATTAAGAAGTCAATGTTTCATGCCACCTGGGGTTCAACCTGCCCAAGCGAAATATTGATTAGTCCTGCTAACCGTCCAATTTATGGTGGTCCTCACTCTGGCCAATGGAGAGAGGCAGCAGGATAGAAAGGCGTTGATGTTGTCCCACTTTCTCATGCCACACCCAACACACACAAGAGCAATGGACAGAAGCCAATTAACCTCAAGCCTACACATCTTTGGATGAAGAAGGAAACCAGAACACCCCTTTGCCACCACAGAGTGAATGTTGCTCAGTCCCCGCAGACAATTGTGATTTGAACTTGGGGTTCTGACACACAATACCTCATTTCAGGCCACAATGTTTGTGCCGAACATGATGCCAATTTAAACTATCTGCCTGTACATGATCCATATCCCTCTAGTACCTGCCTATCATATCTGCCACCACATGGCAATGCATTCCAGGCCCCCATACTCAGCGTTTAAAAAAAAAATTAAAAAAAAAAATTGCCCCACACATCACCATTAAACTTTCCCCCCTTTCACCTTACAGCTATGTCTTAGGGAACTTTGATCAGTGCACATGTATCTGCAAATATTGTCCGAACATAGTTCAACTACCAGGGACAACCTCCAAAGTTCAAATGGTGGCACAAGATAAGCCTCACAAAAGCATTATGAACCTTGATGTGTAGGCAAAAATTATTACTTTATATTATTATGTATAGTTATTCATGTTATAAACACCACATATGCATACCACACATACACTGTGCACATAATAACGTAAAGCTTTGCTAGAGGATGGCAATAGTGCAGAAGAATGTCCTCATCACCAAATTAATGAGCTGCTGCAAATGTCTCCCTTGCCAGTGAATATCACGGTCCTAAAAAATGAATGAATAAAATAAAAAATAGGATTTGTTGCCATTTTGACAAAATATTAAACTGCTGATACCATTCACATAGACATAAACTATCCCCAAAATTTTAATTTAAAAAGCCAACATCACATAAACTGGTGATGCACTCATTACATTCCTGTCCTGGTAGTTGGTGTGTATAATTCAAATTGCAACTGCATTTCCTATTATTTTTTAAACAAAGGCACTTCAAATATCCTTTCTTCAGCTCCAGTTATTTTGGAACAAAATCAAGTCATAAAGAAAGTCCATAAAAGTTATTTATAAGTGGAAATCATTAAGTGGAACTCAGTGATTAATGGTATGCTTTAAAATAATTCTGTAAGAAATGACACTGCAAAATGATAAGCCAAAGTGTGAACAATAATCACTACAGGTAATTTTATATGCAGCTGATTAATTAAATGCATTTTTCTGATTGATAATTTAAATTGAACCAAATTGTTTACAAAACAAAGTCATAAGTCGTTGTGTATTGGTTTGGGTCAAGTAAAAGAATGGTATTACGATCTGTTTTATTTATAGATCTGATCATCTAAACTTGCTGTAAAACCAAAAGATAAATTTCATTTCTCAAGAAAGTAAACAAATAAGGGAGACTGGAGCCTCCAAATCCTAGCAATCACCCAACCAGGAACTGGGGATTTGGGAAGTTCATTTGGATGAAAGCACAGATCGAAAATACTATTTTAAAACACCGTCACAAAAGAGAAGGCTTGGAATCCACCTCGGCGCTATTCTGGAATGCAGAACATGAAGGTAAATGGGTCCATTTTCAAAAAGGTTTTCATATTAATTTTTGTATGACATAGAGAAGGCTTTTGGCCCATTGAGTCTAAGCTGGTTTTCAATCAGCCCCATTAATCGCATTACTTACATGAACATAAAGTCATAAGTGCTAGGAGCAGAATTAGGCCATTTGGCCCACCTAGTCTACTCTGCCATTCATTCATGGCCGATCTATCTCTCCCTCCTAACCCCATTCTCCTGCCTTCTCCCCATAACCCCTGACAACCCTGATGTGTTATGTAGTCCTTATTAACACATTTGAGTCAAACAGCATGGAAACAAACAATTTGGCCCAACTCATCCATGCTGACCAAAATTCTCCATCTAAGCTGTTTAGCCCATGTTTGCCTGATATTCCCTTAAAAAGTTTATTATCCATGTACCTGCCCAAATGTATTTTAAATGTTATAATGTGACGTGACACAAATACTTCATCATCTGGCAGCTCACTCCATATACCACCATGTTTGAAGAAAGTTCCCCTCAGGTTCTAGTAAATCGTTCCTCTCTCTCTTAAACCTATGCCAATTGATTCTTGATTCACCTATCCCGAGACAAGATTTTGTTTCTTTCATGCCCCTCAGGATTTTATACAGTCCTATAATGATCACGCCTCAATCTCCTGCGACCCGTCAACTTCTCCCTATAGTTTTAGGCCCTTGAATCCCAGCAATAGCTTGTAAATCTTCTATGCACTCTTTCAATTTGTATTGTGTCTTTCCTTGTAGTAGGGTGACCATAACTGACTACAATACTCTAATGGTGACCTCATCAAATCTTGCACAACTGTAACATAACATTCCAAAATCCATATTCAATTCCCTTGAATGATGAAAGCCATGATGCTAAAGTCATTCATCTCCTTCTCACCTGTGATGCTGCTTTGAGGAAAATATGTGCGTACCACATATCCCTCTGTTATCCAACACTGTCCAGGGCCCTACTAAACTCTGTGAAGGTCCTGCTTGGGTTTGACTTCCCAAAATGCAATACCTCATAATGCTTTGAATTAAACCCCATTAGCCATTCCTCAGCCCACTTTCCCAGCTCAACAAGACCCCACTGTAAATCCTGATAACCATCTTCAATGTTACTATATCAGCTATTTTAATGCCATGTGCACACTATAAATCATAATTTCATTCAGATTATAGCTTCTCAAGTTTGGAACAATGATTCAAAACTGAAATTTCCATTTGAGGCACAGATAAACATATTTGCAGGTAAAATTATTCAGGACTAAAGATATATCATGCTTGAAAGCAAATAATGGATTTCTCACGTTTTAAATGAGGATAAACAAATTTTGTGATGTTAAAATAATTGACAGATTTATGTCTTGAAAGAGCTTCCTTTTTTTTACACCACAACCCAAACTATTTCCCAATGATTTACCTGTGGTAAACTTAAACCTTTTTAATAGAGTACCTGTACAAATAATTAAAAATCCAATTTTATTTTTAACTGATTATGAAATATATATTCTTTATATTTTATTTCCATTACTTTAGCAGAGGTAATTTCCTTATGCTTCTATATAACAGTCTTATCCCCAATTATTCTGAATGGCAGGATTAGACTGTGTCCAAGATTTTTTTTCTGCGACATTAACCCTTCATTCTATTTATTAATAGCCTACATGATAATATATTTTTTTAAAAACACATTGAAAGTACAACCGAGACATCAGGTCGTGTAGCTGAGAAGAGGAAATTGCATGGCTTTAAAGATAAATTAAGTGAGTGGACAAACCTCTTGTAAATGGAGTTCAGTACTGGAAAGTGTAAGATCATCTGAGAAAAAGAGATAAATCAGTTTATGGTATAGTAAAAGGATTTTTTTTTTGTAAAATATTTTTATTAGAAGTAATTACATATTAAGAAGAAATAATATAAAATCAAAAAAAAAGAAAATATTATTCGTCACATACATTCTTAATATTTTTTTAAAATTTACAGTCAATCTTATTTATACTTCTATATTTGTTTTATTTTATAACAGTAGGAAATAAAGATAGGTAATAAAAAAGAAAGAGAAATAAGAAAGAGATAAATAAATGAGTGGAGTATTAAACAAGAATATTCTTCATTGGAGATATAATAGTAAAAGGATTTAAGAGCCATGCACATTAATCCTTAAAAGTCCAACAGACATTTATAACATGTCTTCAAATCAAAAAAGGTTAAAATAATATTGGCTATTATTTAAAAAGCTATGCAATAGTGGAACATGTTCATGGTAATATATAATTTTCACAATGAATCCAGAGTGGTAGATTACTGATCTGGAAGATCTAGGATTTCAAATCCCACCACTGCAGCTGAGGAAGTTGAATTTCAGTAAACTTGGAATTGATAGTTATTTATTCATCTAATATAATGGATTGACATAAATACTCACCTGGTTTAATTAATTTTCTGTTTGGGAAAAAAATAATGGCATCCCTGACCCATTTGGCTGAAGTGCAACTTATCATGGTCTTTGACCCAGTAGAATTTTTAAACACAACCCTTTAACACATAGGTTGAGCCTAATTGCTCACAACACCCCGGCTGTACACGTCACTAAATGCTACTTTTGTCAATAATGCTACACCTGCCCCTTCAGGAAAAGCTATGATAAAATATAATAAGTAGTTAATTTTTGCTTCATTTTAAAATGGTTACAATGCAGAAAATACTTTTCTGTCCTTTTTGCCCTTACTAAACTCTCAAATCAGAGCAACTAATTCATTTCACCAACCCATGATTGGCCAGACTTGCTTTCCTGACTACATTCATCTAAGTTTCCTCTTGAAGGCCACAGTGATACTTGCCTAGAACATCTTCTCCACATATCGCTATTAAGCACTCTATTTTTTCATTTGTGATCCTCAGTCCTTAACCCCTTCTCTGATAAGAACAACCTCCCACTATTCACTGTTCACCCCGCTCATCATTTCATTTACTTCTATCAGATCTCTTCTCACCTTTCTCTGAAGAAAGATATCCAGCCTATCTCATCTATCCTCGTAATCACGATTCTTCATCCCAGGAACAAAATCTTTCTGGATCCATTTATAATGCTTTCACATTCTCCCTCTAAAAGAGATGACTGGAATCTAACTAGCAAAGAGTAGGAGTAAACAAATCCTTTTCAGAATGGCAGGCAGTGACTAGTAGGGTAACAGCAAGGCTCAGTGCTGGGACCCGCAGCTATTTACAATATATATTAATGAATTTTGGACGAGGGAATTGAATGCAACATCTCCAAAATTTGCGGATAACACAAAGCTGGGGAGCAGTGTTAGCTGTGAGGAGGATGCAGGAGGTTGCAAGGTTGACTTGGATAGGTTGGGTGAGTGGGCAAACGCATGCAGATGCAGTATAATGTGGATAAATGTAAGGTATCCACTTTGGTGGCAAGAACATAAAGTTAGACTATTATCTGAATGGTGCCGATTAGGAAAAGGAAGATGCAACGAACCTGGGTGACATTGGTACACCAGTCATTGAAAGTAGGCATGCAGGTGCTGCAGGCAGTGAAGAAAGCAAATGGTAATGTTTGCATCATAGCAAAATGATTTGAGTGTAGGAGCAGGTAGTTTCTACTAGCAGTTGGACAGGGCCTTGTTGAGACCACACGTGGAGTAATTAGCATACAGTTTTGGTCTCCTAATCGGAGGAAAGCCATTCTTGCCATAGAGGGAGTACAGAGAAGGTTCACCAGACTGATTCCTGGGATGGCATGACTTTCATATGAAAAAGGCTGGATAGACTTGGCTAGTACTCCGCTAGAATTTTAGAAGATTTAGGGGGGAGCTTATAGAAACTTACAAAATCTTAAGGGGTTGGACAGGCTAGATGCAAGAAGATTGTTAACCGATGTTTGGGAAGTCCAGAACAAGGGTCACAGTTTAAGGACCAAGGGGGAAGTCTTTTAGGACCGAGATGAGAAAAAAAAAAAATCACACAGAGAGTGGTAAATCTGTGGAATTCTCTGCCACTGAAAGTAGTTGAGGCCAGTTCATTGGTTATATTTAAGAGTGGTTGGATGTGGTGGCCCTTGTGGCTAAAGGGATCAGGGGTATGGAGAGAAGGCAGGTTACAGGATACTGAGTTGGATGATCAGCCCATGATCATATTGAATGGCGGTGCATGCCTCGAAGGGTCCGAATGGCCCTTACTCCTGCACCTATTTTCTATGTTTCTACGTTTCTATGTAACACAATTCTCTAGCTGATAACGGCACAATAATGGTTGGCTTGGCACTCCTGCTTTTTGTGCTTAAAGCATCTATTGATAAAGCCCAGTTGTGTTTTTTTTTTAATTTGACACTTTCTCAATCTGCCACCACTTGCAATGAGCAAACCAATTTTTTCTTGCTCCAGATTCCAGCATCAGCAATCTCTTGTACCATCACTTTCAATTACTTTTGCACCCATACCCCCAGGTACCTTTGTTCCTACAACCTTTACAATAATATTCTATATTGCCTCTCCTTAATTTTCCTACCAAAATATGTGTCAGCTTTGCCTTTCTCTTGGCACCTCATTCAATCATGTTTTTTTAATCATTTTGCAATCTATTGTCATAGTTCACAATACTGTTGAGTTTTTTATGTCAGTGTTAATTCTAAAATCGATTAATACTATGAGATTTTTTAAACATTGACTCTAACTTGTTTCCCTGGGTAACTCATCTTCTTTCTGCCCAAACACACATTTATCAGTATCTTATATTGACTGTTGCTTCAGCGAACCTCAAGCATATTATGAAGAGCTTTTACAGATATTGCCATGCACTTCAGCTTTTGCATTAGGCCTGTTATATGGCAACATAACCAAAAATTTGTGGAAGTCATTGCACAAACTGTCTGTTTTTAAACCCTCATCGTCTCTATTTGAGACCTTTCCAAAGAATTCAAATGAAATTGAATTAAGCATGATTTACCCTTTGCAAATGTGGGCTTGCCTTTATCGATCCTTATTCCTCTGGCTGACTATAATCCTCCATTGTATCCGTTGAAAGTCTTTCTCGCTGGTGAGATTAAATTGATTTTCTCTGGTTGATTGCCTTTTTCCGAACAAGGGAGTAACATTTAACACTCTCCTGTTCTCTTGCACTAGTCTCAATTCCAAACCATATTGAACAGTTATGGTTATAAATAAACCTTTTTATAAGATATAAAATTTCACGCACCTGCTTCCAGCCTTAATAGATACTTCGGATATCAAGAGTCAAGTCAAGAATCAAGAGTGCATTGTTGTCAAATGTCCCGAAACAGATCTTACTTGCAGAAGCAACAACAGACATGTAAACACTCTGTAAACACCATAATAAATAACAAAAAAGTTCACCTATATTAAAAAAAAACAATAATAATGCAGACAAAAATATTAAAAAACCATGGCCCCCCAATTGTATGTGGTTAGGAGCTTAATTGGAGGTTATAGTCTTTAATATCCTGATAGCTGTTGAGAAGAAAGCTGCTTCTGCACATGAACATTACAATTTTCAGGCTCCTGTTACTTTCTTCCTGATGGCAGGAGTGAAATGAGAGCATTGCCAGGGGAGTGTTGCTGGCTGCCTTTTTGAGGCATGAAGTCCTATAGATCCCTTCGATGGTGGGGAGGTCAGTACCTGTGATGAACTAGACAGATAACACCACTTTTTGCAATCTTCTTCTTTCCTATGTATTCAAGTGTAAATCGCTCATATCAAAGCTTTCCCCCCCCAGTCTAGTTTCTGTAAAAACACTGAATCAAGCACTTGAACAATTAATAGTTATTTTAACAAAGCGCAATTACAGTTCAACTACTGTACTTATCCCACCGCCACGTTTCGATCCTCGTAATCTACCTGATCAAGCCCTCTCGGCCTCGCTCAAATAGGAAACACTCCAGAAAGTTACGCAGTCCCAAGCGCTCTCCCAGAAGATCGACCCTGGGCCTCATGGTAGCGGACTTTTATATGTCCCGGGACCTCGATTGGCAGAAACCACATTGGGATGGTCCTCTTAATAATCCAATTACAGATATCGATTAACCCCATGCAAAACAGACATTTCCTAAACGGATAATACAGCAGCTCAATACATTGTATTCAAACCGGACTTCTCAAGGAACCCAACTTAGAACAATTTACCCTGATCTGCAAGAAACCCAGACAAGGCTCAATACCGCATCCAATCAATACTCGGCAAAGTAGAACGCTGCAACATTATTAAAATTATTTACAAGATGTATGTCTGGTTTGCAGCCATCCAATCCATTCTATGCATTTTGCACCTAATTAACAGGGTCTGCAGATGTTTGTATTCTTTTCTTGCAAATTGTAATCTAGGCTCTAGGCACCACTCCGCAGCTTGTCTCAGCTGTGTAGAGAGCAATTCCAAATTGACCAAAATCTCCCAGCAGCCCTGAAGCGTTTACCCCATTTGAAAGTCCTTGCTCTCCAATCTGGCCAGGATTAATCCAAGCTGCTAAACCAGGTTGTGATGCAAACCAGTCAATATGCTCTCCACTGTACACCTGCAGAAGATCAGAGTGTATTAATCAACACACTGAATTTTGTTAATATTCTAAGGATGTAGAAATGTTGATGGGGTTTCTTTATGATTGCAACAATGCGTAGGTGCAGGTACAGACCTTCGGACATATGTATAACAACAGGAATTTGAACGTTTTTAAATTGTATCAAAAAACATTAGCTTAACCTGTGAAAAACTATAGGTGAATGACTGAAAAGTAAAACAAAATACTGCAGGAAATTTGAAATAAAAATAGAAAGTGCTGAAGTACTCAGCAGGTCAGTTCAGCATTTGTGGAAAATGAAACCAAAGTTAACATTTCTGTTTTTATCATGGCTGGAAAGAAACATGTTTAATATCATTTCCTGCTGCTGTATGCCTTTAGGTTCAGGTTAGATTTATTTTTAAATATTCATAACTTATTCCATTAGTTTTTCATAGTTAGAATAAATTCAATCAATGTGTTAATAAGAAAAAGGAGAAATATACGTGAAGTTTATTGAGTAAATTACATATAACAGCAGTGTTGAAACTTTAATTTAATATAACTCTTTGAATGCATATAATAATTGAATTCTGTTTTTAACAAATATCGACAAGTTAATTAAAAGGCTTGCATTTATATGCATCTTTGATTGTATATCTAATTTTATTCAGTTATTCTGGGGGTAATTTTCACTGCATTGACAGAAGTGACTTCTTTCAGATTTAACATTAATCAAAGACTCCACAAGATGTACTATTTCAAAGTTATTTGGGAAACATTCCTGCTCTCTGGGCCAATAATTGTGTTCATCAACCAGCAATCTAAAACAGATTATCTGGACATATCGCACAGCCTTTTCAAGGAACTTGCTATCTGCAAATTAGCTGCCACACTCCTTGCATATAATTTGACAATATTCTCTAAAGTACTTAATTGGAAACAAAGTCCTCTGGGACAAATTAGGATTGTGAAAAGAACTGTGCAAATACCTATTTTTCAACTTTGTGAATCTTATTAAGTATGTAACTGTAGGCAATTTAATATGAAGCAATTAAATAAGATTTTAATATAAGGCCCATTTTTGTATTGATTGTGAAAATCTTGTGTTATTAATGATCATTAAACAAAGTGCAAAGGAGTTGTAAAAGCTGCTGTATCTGTCCTAACTGTGTTAATACTACTTGGGAGTACATGCAGATTTTCTGCAAAACACATTTTTTTCATTTTTTGGTTGACTATTACTGTGGAGATCAACATATTAAATTCCACATTGTAGCAATTTTTTATATTACCTGGGCCCTGAACTTAATTTGTAATAAATATACCTCTTTGTAATTTCCATAGTTAATATGGTTCCATGGAATTGGTGGGAGCATGTTCAAAATGGTGTGTCTCCAGGAAATAGACACAAAAAGCTGGAGTAACTCACCGGGACAGGCAGCATCTCTGGAGAGAAGGAATGGGTGATGTTTCGGGTCAAGACCCTTCTTCACACTGGGCCATCCATTCCTTCTCTCCAGAGATGCTGCCTGTCTCACTGAGTTACTCCAGCTGTTTGCGTCTATCTTCGGTTTAAACCAGCATCTGCAGTTCCCTCTTACACATTGTGTCTCCAGGAATCCAGTTATCAATTAATTATACTGATGACCAGTGTTTTCCCCAAACATGTTTACACGACAGCAAAGTTCTGCATGCTTTTTAAATTAATTCTTAACCATTCCAGCGGGCGATGTACCGCTGGATTATAGGAAGGCCAACATCACTCTTCTCTTTAAGAAGGGTTTAACCACCAACCCAGCGAATTATCGTCCTGTTTCACCAACAAGTACTTGCTGTAAATTGCTGGGAGCATATCATTGATAGTAATCTGATGCGTCACGTGAGCAAACATAATATTCTTGCCGACAACCAACATGCATTTAGAAAGCATAGATCATGCGAGTCTCAAGTTATCCTGACAACAAATGACCTGGCCAAGCACCTTGACAGTAACGTCATCATGGATTTAGTTGTACTGGACTTTTCTAAAGCATTTGATGTCATCCCACACCAGAGACTGCTTCGGAAACTTGACTTCTACGGTATTCGTTCCAACACGAAATGATTGATTTCCAGTTTCCTGACAAAACGTCTTCAGCGCCTGTGTGTGAATGGAAAGAGCTCCAATTGGCACCCAGTGTTGAGTGGTACACCCCAGGGCACAGTACTTGGCCCACACCTATTTTTGCTTTACATCAATGACATCCATGAAAAAGTCGCAAGTACAACCAGACTATTCGCTGATGATTGTTTGCTGTACCGTCCAATTAAGTCAGCTGATGATGAAGATGCTCTCCAAAAAGATCTCGATACTATGGTCGAGTGGTCACAACAATGGGGCATGCAGTTCAACCCTTCCAAATGTGAAACCATGCGTGTCACCAGAAAGAGGAATCCAGGCGTCACATCTTACAACATACTTGGTGTCACCCTTAAAGAATCCAAACAAACCAAGTATCTTGACATCAAATTGCAGAATGATCTACGTTGGAGCGGTCAGACTCATCCTGCAACAGTGAAAGCAACAGGCGTCCTAAACTTCCTGAGGCACAACCTTCCATCATTGTTTAGCTTCTGTCAAGGAGAAGCTGTATTTCACCCTCATTAGACCTCATCTGGACTACGCAGTTGCAGCTTGGGACCCATACACAGATAAAAACATTTCATCCATCGAACGTGTCCAAAGACAGGCCGCTCGATTTGTTACTAACACTACGAGAGAGAAGCGAGTGTCACCAAACTTCTCTGAATTCTCTGCGGTGGAACCCTCTCCAAGACAGACGTGAAGCTCACCGTTTGACCTGTTTTTACAAAATGTTAAATGGTCAGCTAGACATAGATCACAAGACCTACACCAACCCCAAACCAATTAGGAGCAGACGAGGACATTCGATCTAATTTGTGGTCCCAGCCACAAAGACAGATGTGTACAGCAATTTGTTCTTCCCATGCACTATTAAAGCATGGAATAATCTCCACCAAACCACGGTTGCACAGCCAGATGCAACTAAATTTAAAAGTGGCACTTTCTTCCCAATAACCCTCTCTGGCTAAACCCCTCCCTTCATCACCTCCAGTTTAAATTCCAGTTGGAATATTTTGGAGGACCAAGTAACCAAGAACCATTGTAGAAATTAACGGTAATTTCTATTGATTGGTAACTTGGCACAGAAGTCCTATATCTCAGGGAAAATCATTGGAAATACTCTAAAGCAATTATAATTAAGTAATTCAGTCCATTACATGTCTCACGCCACCAGCATTTCAAGACTGCAGGCCACAGGGAAAATATTACAGACATTGATCTAAGAAATATATTGTGGAAAGACATTATATTGACTGTGTGGAAGAAGGACTAACAAATGCTTTCTATTGCAAACTCCACTAGGCTTAACTTGATCAAAAGATTTTCCTACATGGAAATGAGCACAGCAGAATTTAAGTCAATAATCTTTCAAAAGTCATACTGTTAAATTCATCAGTATCTCTGTGTTCCAAGTACTCATGGCAATCTTAATCATCAACATACCTCACCACTCCTTTCCCATCGATATATTTAAAAGATAATGGTTGTATTTGCATGTGTGTCAAATGTGTGCAGAACTTTGAACCGTTGTTTATGCGCATTAAGCATCTTTCTGAAACCGTTCTATTAACATCACTCAACCAAACTGAAACTTGTTGGTAAAGCGGTTGAGATTGGGCTTATATTCACTGGAATTGAGAAGGATGAGAGAGAGATTTTATAGAAACATATAAAATTCTTAATGGATTGTGCAGGCTCGATGCAGGAAAAATGTTCCCGATGTGTGGTGTCCAGAACCAGGATCACAGTTTAAGAATAAGGGGTAGGCCATTTAAGACTGAGATGAGGGAAATACTTTTTTCATCCAGAGTGTTGTGAAAGTGTGGAATTCTCTGCCACAGTAGGCAGTGGATGTATTCAAGAGAGAGTTAGATATAGCTCTTAGGGTTAATGGAATCAAGGGATATGGGGGAAAGCAGGAACAGGGTACTGATTTTTGATGATCAGCCATGATCATATTGAATGGCGGTGCTAGCTCTAAGGGCCAAATGGCCTACTCCTGCACCTATTTTATATGTTTCCATTTACAACAGAAGTATATTTTATGTCAGATAATTGTATTTATTGTAACCTCAGTCCAGAAACGTGATCAGGAGTACTAAACTCATAATATCCAATAATATGCTAAATCTGATGTTAACACAAAACAAAATATACCATCCAGTCAGTCAGAACCATGCTTAATAAGTTTGCCGATGACACCACAATTGGTGGTCAAAGAAGGTTTATCACAGAATCTAGATGAAATAGGGAAAAGGGCCAAGAATTGGCAGGTGGAATTTAACTTGGACAAGTGTGAGTGTGTATTAGTTGGTAATTTAAATCAGAACAGGACTTAAGCAATAAATGGTAGGCCCCTGGAAAAGTATTATGGAACATAGAGATCCAGGGGTACAGTATGTTTCCTGAAAGTGATAACACAGGTAGATAGGATGATGATTGGCTTCATCAAATGCATTGGGCACAGGAGTTGGATCCCAATGTTGGAACTGTACAAGTCATTATTGTTGACCCACTTGAAGTATAAGTGCAGTTCTGGCCTCCCTGATATTGGAAGGATGGAAAGGGTGCAGAGAATATTCATGAGGATATGACGGAGACAGAATGGCTTGGAAAGCTGGATTAGATTGGGATATTTTTGCCCAAGTGCATAGAAGATTGAGGAGTGAATCAGAGAGTCCCCCATGGTTAACATAATCCTGCCCCTAGTTCTCTGGCCTAGTTCTTCTACTCAGCGGCTGTGGAAAGCTTCTTGTCCGGAAGTATTACAATCTGGTTTGGGAATTGCTCTGCCCAGGACAAGAAGGCTCTGCAGAAAGTAGTGCGTTCAGCCGAACACACTATGGGGACTTCACTCGCCCCTCTGCAGGAACTATAACATCAGGAGGTGTAACTCCAGAGTCAATAAGATCATGGGAGACCCCTTCCATCCCTGCAATGGACTGTTCCAGCTGCTACGGTCAGGCAAACGCCTCCGTTGCCATGCTGTGAGAATGGAGAGGTTGAGAAGGGGTTTCTTCCCAGAGGCATTAGGACTGTAAACTCCTATCTCAACAGGGACTAACTTTACTGTACCACTCTACTGCTTTTTTTCAAAAAATTGCTGTTTTTATTTCACTTTTTTTCCTTCTGCCACAATATTTAATATGTAAAAGAATATGTGATTCTGTTCCATTCTGTTTGTAGTTTGTTTGGTTTGTTTGTTTATTTGGACAAAGTCCGCGAGCTTTTCTTGGATCCTCCCACACCCCAAGACATGCTATTGTAAGTTAATTGATTTTGTAAATTATCCCAAATATAATGACCTATGGGATGTTAATGAGCATGAAGGAATATGTTGCAGAGAAATTAGTGAGTTGATGGGAATACTCTGGAAACCAACATAGATATTGTGGGTCAAATGTCATAAGGAAAGTGGAAAAAGTCCATACCTGTTCAAGCTTTGCTTGCCTTTTCATGAGATTTTAAGAGCCTAATCATGGTTGTCACTAATAGTGAGCCTGAATTAAGGGGTCACATCATAAATGGACAGTTTTCAGCCCAAAACGAAGTGCCACAGCCATAATGAATGTCAATGCTTTTTGCACTAAATGTTAGAATAGTCACAATTTGTATTTTAGATTCTTCTAATAGCACAATCTAATTATAGCCCAATTACTCAGAAAGAGTGGAATACCTTTTCATTGCAAATGATATTCTGGAATGGAGGAAGAAGTCCATTTTGCTTACTTCAGTAGGTGCTAAGTTAATGAAACTTTGTTTTCACTAGCTCCAATGAGACAATGCTTTTGTGGACTTGGCTAAAGTGATTGAACAGCGTGAGTACCCCAGTCTCAATCTCATAATTCAATTATACAAGTTAATCAGGAGGAATCCTGTTCACTAATGTCTTTCAGGAGAGGAAATAAACCATTGTTACCTTGTCTAAATTGTAGGTAACTCAGGATTGACAGCAAAACTTATTTAAATACAGCAAGAGCAAGCGCCAGAATGGTGATGGTTTTGCTGAACACCTTTGTTCTCAGTCCGCTTGGGCCTACACGATTCCCAGTTGGCAATATTTTAACTCGCCTTCCTATTCCATGGAAACATAGAAAATAGGTGCAGGAGTAGGCCATTTGACCCTTCGAGCCAGGACCTCCATTCAATATGATCATGGCTGATAATCAAAAATCAATAACCCATTCCTGCTTTTTCCCCATATCCCTTGATTCCATTAGCCCTAAGAGCTAAACCTAACTTTTTCTTTCCATGCTTACCTTTTCGTTCTGGGCCTCCTTCACTGTCAGTGTGCGGCCAAACACAAATTGGAGGAACAGCGCCTCATATTTTACTTGGGCAGCTTATGAATATTGATTTCTCTAATTCAGGTAACCCTTGCATTCCCTCTCACTTCGTTCCTCAATACTTTGCCCCACCCCCCTAGTCATCCTGCTACTTTTACTGTTTGTATCTCCTCATTATTACCTCCTCCACATTTTGTGGGCTCTTTGGCCATCAGTGCCAGCTCTGATTTGTTCAGTACCTTTTCATACCTCCAGTTTCCTTCCCCCCGACTCTCACTGAAGAAGCATCTCGACCCAAAACCTCTCCCATTCCTTCTCTCCAGAGATGCTGCCTGACCTGCTGAGTCACTACAGCATTCTGTGTCTATCTATGTGAAAAATGGGATTGAACAATGGTGATTTAAAAAAAAAGATCTAGAGAAAATGTATATAATTCAGTGTGTATTGAACGAAAGAGTGCCATTTTTGCTACTATAGTTTCTGGTAGTATTGTAGTTTCTCAATACTATAAAATAGTAAGATTAAATGAGAAATTACGTTTGGTCTGAAGTTTGGGAAAACAAATGGTCTTGTATTTTATATGGTTATATGGTTTATGAGAACTTACCAGAAGTTTGATGAACGATTACGTGAAGAAGGCCGTCAGCCCGCATGCGTGTCAATCTTAAAAGCAGTGGTGTGAAATCACAGATAACAATAGTTGAACTGAACATAGTAAGATTAGAGAAAAGTAGAACTACCAGATGACCTTTATGATACGAGGGTTGGGAGCGGTGGGCACGTAATCGCTCATCGTAACTCCTCATAAAATAAAGATCAAACTTCAAACTGGTAAGTTCTCATTTAATCTTACTATTTTACTTCGGAGTCATGTGATTGATTATGTGAAGATTTCAAAGCTTTGTGATTTCATGCCGGAAATGAGTCCATGCGTCACACACTGCATCAATTGACCATGGATGAATGAAAAAGATTAATGCATTCAGACATGACTTAGTTTGTTAAAAATGCTGATGCTTTAATCATCAAAGGAAAATAATAGTGACCCCTCTCATCCAGGGTGAAACTATAAAAAATAATCTAAAATGTAGTTGACAAATACCCCCGGTCTGGCAATGGGTTATTATAAAATGTTTGGAAAGCATGTTCATTTTATCATCCTGCAGCAGCTAGGATGTGGTCCAGTGGAACGTATATAACCCTTGGAGCTGATGTAGTAGCAGCCCTGGTGGAGTGAGAGTTGAAAATATTAGTATCGACTCATGCAATAGCCAAAACCCAATTTTAACCACCTGGAGATGGTAGAACTAATACCTTCTTATGAGGTTTTGTGTAACTAACAAACGTTGCTAGTTTGGAGCCTTTAGACTCTACGTGACCTAGACGTATTGTTGTAAATGTGTGACCACACATTAACTAAGGTCTATGGGGTATGCCATGAAAACTAGTTTGAGACCTAGTTTGTTCTGGTTAATTAAATCATAAACATAAAATATTATGTTATTAGCAGATGTAACCATCCTGTCCAGTCGCAATTTATGTAGTGACTGGACCTGTTGCACTGAGACCAGTGCCATGAGCAAAACTACCTTATGAGAGCCGGCTAAAGATAAGGATGTAGCTGGAGCCCCCTGATGAAGTAGTGTTAATATAACATCAATGTCCCATAATTCCGTGCAACTGGGCCTGGGAGAACTTGTGTTAAAGATATCCTTTATAATTCTGTATATCCGAGGGTGAGACCCGACAGTGTGGGTCCCACTTGCTGCAGCAAATATGATGAGAAGGCACGTTGGCACAGTTAATGGCACTATAGCTTAATTATCGTCAAAGACCCATTTGAAAATGAAGACTTCAGTTATCCATGCTGTATTATATGAAACATGTGTATTTAAACAAAAATGCTTCCCATCTGCTGAAGAGGAAATGTACTGCCTTTTTTTGTGCTATCCCTGCACTCTGCAGTGAGTACTTACATGGATCAGTCTGACAACCCGAGCCGCAGGAATAGTCGTCTCAGAGTCTGCATGTCAATGAATTGATTTATCATGCAGAGGCTGGTTTCCCCGAGTCACTGGTTGAACCAGCAAAGTTTTATGTTTAGAATAACCATATTATTATTATTATTATTATTATTATTATTATTATTATTATTATTATTATTATTCCCAACATTAGCGGGAACCATTCCAGTCAGGCAGTTTGAAAGCCTGAAGCAGGATCTTGCTGGATTTATTGCAAGACCCTACTGATGAGGCAGAATGAAGACATGAAAGAACATTCCTCCCCAGTGTGGCGATAATGTTCTCTCGCCACTGTATGCCATATATTTTGCAACTGGTGAATGAGCCTGGATGTAAACATATCGATATTCGGTGTTCCATCGAGCCATAATGACATTAAATACTTTGTGATCCAACATCCATTCTGTGTTGTCATTGATTTCACATGATGATACAACAGCACCAAATTAGGTTAGGTAAATATCACAGGATACTTTAACTTGATTGCACCCATGTGACTAACATATGCCACCACCATAGTGTATCAACTTGGAGTTGAGCATGCAGATTATGCATATTCGCACAATAAAATGTAACCTATAGAATGCACCTAATGTTATAGGTAGTTGATACCAATAACTGAAAAATTGGTAACTAATGCAAAACGCATCCGCCTCCGTAACTGGAGATGGCATTCGTAGTTTCTCATCTTTGAGCACTAGCATCAGTTTGTAATTACTGAAGATTACTGACTAAAATTACTGGAGCAATGCTGAATACTGCCACCATTGTGACTTTGGTAGCTTCAGCTGGTAATAGCATAGGTCTGTTAATAATGACCTATATGGTACTTGAGAGGTTAATTCTTTGCACGTTGTAAGTTCTGATAATGCAAAGGCCCAAATTGCACAGCTGAAACACAGCTACTATATTGCCAATTACACTTGATGAATAAAAGGGTGCTTCATAACAATGAGGTTGTTACAGGCTTCTGTTAATTCCAATCTCTTGCCCCAGGGCAAGAGATTGGAATTACCTTTAAGTTGATAGTTAAAGGTAAATCCCAATAATCAATAGTTCTGATTGGTATCAACTTAAATTTAACTGGATGGATGAGGAACCCCATTTCTCAAATATAGTTTGCGGCTGCAACAGTTAATTTTAGTAAAATATAGTGTTTAAAACATCATCCAAATAGGCGATAACAAATGTTCTTGAGCTCTGAGCAGCACCGGTTTTATTAATTTGGTAAATAGCCTGGGAGCTGAAGTTAGCCCATTTTGCAACGCTTTAACAGTTATCATTGCCCCATCCAGATACATTTCAAATATCTGCAGTGATCCCTGTGAATGTGAACTGAATAGCATGCATCTTTGAGATTGATGCTTGCCATAAGTATCCTATGGAAGTTTCCTATTCTGAAAGTCTATACTGCACATACGAGTTAAATCTGGATGAAGTGACATCCTCCATCTTTCACCCTGTCCTGAAAGGAAACCCTGGCGATAATACTGGGCCTGCCTCGAAAGACAACTCTGACCCCAATTTCAAGCCTGCTTGGAGCCTTTGTATGTTGTGCAGTATAAATTAATCACATGTTATCATTAGTTTTTAAAACAGATCTGGATCTCATGTTATCATTGTCACTTGTACAAAATAAACAAGTGTAAATATTACCAAGTTGTAAATGGTCCACAACCCCATGTTTAGGATGAACCAGACCCACCTACCTCCATGGCAACCGGTGGTCTTATGGTCAGTCCAAAGGCCCCTGATGTGGATTCATTTTCTGTCCTTGATTGGAGAGTAGGACTGGTAGGGTGTGTGGATTTCATATTTTCCCCGACACCGGCTTGGGCCTTGGTCTAAAAAACCTCATCATACTGAGCCTGCCTCGAAAGACAACTCTGGCCATAATTCTGAGCCTGCCTCGAAAGACAACTCTGGCCATATTTCTGTGCCCAGCTTTCAAGCTGTCACCGGCTTCAGTGAACCGCTTACCCCCAATGGAGACGTGGGATGTATCGTCGCCTACTGATGAAGCTTTGTTCGTCGTCAGTACCTTGATTAGTCCGACAGCTTTCGCTTCCTCATCCAGGTCTTACCTGTTGGATAAGTCTTACCTGAAGAGAGGACTCAGCGGCTGGTTTCATTTCCTGGATTTCATGCCCCGTTAAATGTCACCCTGATAGCGCTGTTCACTGCCAGCACTTGTAGCGTGAGGGGAACTGTGGCCCCTTCCGGGTATTCTGCCAACGGCTGGAGACCAACTCTTCCGGCAGCAACACATTCGTTTGCGATTATCTCTTGAAGCCATATGCATGTGCTCCAGTATGTTCCATGGAGATACTTTTAATTTTGAAGTCAGTTACACACTGACCACTCGCACTCCCCTCCACAGCGAGGGAGATTCGTAGGCAGCCCTGAAAACAGGTGCTGCCTGCAGGCCCCTGAGGATACCTGTGCTGACATGGCCCTTCCTATGGACCTATATCAGGATTTTTGCTCTGAGTCAGACAGGAACTGACCCTGAATGCTCCCCTCTTCAGAGAGGGAGACATTGTGCAGCCCTGAAACAGGTTCCACTGCCGAGGGCCCCCGAGGAGGCCCGCGCTGATAACTCCCTCCTTTGGAGTATCATTGTGGAGCAACCTCCATCAGGTGCTCCATGTGAGTTAGACTTCTGCAGACTCTACCCATTGAAGGAGGGGAACCCTCCTGGCCTGAGTCCCCTAGTCCACAGGCCTGACCAACTTACTTTTGGTTTTACCCCCTTTCTGGGGACCCACAGCGGTCTGGAAGCGGCTGACCGCTATATGTTGGAGGGGTCCCTCCTGGCCTGACTTCCACAGGCCTACCCGACTTGCTGTTGGTTTTACCCCCTTCCTGGGAACCACAGCTGTTCTGGAAGCCACTGGCTGTGCTGTCAGTGACTTGCATGGCAAACCCGACGGCCGCCGGCTACCCGCACTTCCGCGGTCTCTGTAGCCGGTTCCCCCTGGTCCCGGTATCCATGGTCCGAGACCGGGATTCCCCATTGTCCATAACCGGTTTCGCAGCCCATCCGGACTTCACCCCGAATTAGTCCAGCAAGAAAATCTCTGTAACAGAGATTCCTGCAGAAAGAGGAAAAACAAAACCTGGGAATAAGTTGAAAACTTACCTTCAGGTTTAAACTTACCACTGGAAGGAGCAACGTGCCCGTCAGTCAGCCGTTGCGCAATGCGCTAGACGTAATGACGCGCCAGCGCATGACTCCGAAGTAAAATTGACAATAGTTTTATAGTATAGGTATTCCATGGTTCCATGGTATTATGATGTGTGCAAAAGCATATATTCAGCATTGACCAGATACTACATCAGCCGTAGTTCATAAGTTTATAATTCAGAGGACCCATTCAGCCCATTGAGTCTACTGTGCCATTCAATCATTGCTGATCTATTTTTTCCCTCTTAACCCCATTCTCCTGCCTTCTCCTCATAACCCTTACTCATCAAATTCCTTACTTTTAAGGGCCGGCATCATTGATATTGACTTTGAACATTTCAAAATCCTGTGGCGACAAAAAAATGTTGCGACACTTGAAAAATCACCGCGCGTCATACGTCATCATGCCGCATCACGCCGTTTCACGCCACAAATTTTTCGGCGACCTGATAATTTAGTCAATGATGCTGGCAGTCATCGAACAAATCGCCGTTGGACAGGCCCTTTAATTACAATCAATTTCTCAGTACACTTGGGGAAGCATCCTCCTTTCAATGTCATTACAGTGAGGAAAGTAACAAGCTGATAGAAGTAGTATGTGTGATTAGAGTACAAGGCAATTATGAGTGAAGCAAATCTCCCTCCTTTAATTAATCAAGAGCATTATCATATTTAATAGAGGAAGGTAAACATATGAGTTGATTGAGAGTCAACAAGAGAATGCAAAAACTGATTATCTGTTTGACAAATACCCTGGGGTGCTTCATGATGGGTTTGATAGCATTCAAACTATGATTCCAGCCTAGGTTCATCTGAAACAGAATGCTATCCCTTGGCTGTCCGAAGTATGACCAGTACATTACAGTGTGAAGGAAAAGGCGTCAATGAGCGTGTGCTTTCTGCACCAATCATTCCTGTAATGCAGACAGATTGTTGCAGTAGAATCTGTGGAGATTATTAGTTAACAATCAACAGAGAAGGAAACGTAGACAAATATTTCCCATCTCTGACTGATGGTTTGTTGGTCCAGACAGCTGAAGATTAGATTTGCACAACCCTTCACAGTGTTTGACATGGCGCATGCTTATTATTAGATTAATATAGACTAAAGTTGAAAGGCGTACAGACCTGATACAATAGTTTTCCATTTGTGATGGCTTCAGCAACAACAATCTTCCCGAGACCAATCCAAGATCCATGTTGTTATAGTCAACTGGGTTAAATCTTGATGACGGTAAAGGAAGACAAGTAACACAAGAATAATCTGGCAAGGGTGCTGCAAAGTGTCTGAGAAGCAATGTACCTTTGCTGCCTCAGAGGTAGTTTATCGTGTTATAAAATAGATGGAGAAGAACCCTGCTTAGAAGAGAACATGTATCTAATACAAGTAAGATAACATGTCTGAGGTGCTAGTTTGGAGTCCTCCACTGCATTGCTTAAAAGTTATAGGATATTGCTGGATTGGAGTATATTAGTCATAAGGGGAGGTTCTGAAAATTTGGGTTGTTTCTCTACAGCACTGGAGGCTGAGGGGCGACCAGATAGAAGTACATCTGATAAGTACATTTGTTGGCATTCATAGCAAAAGGATTTGAGTAGAAGAGCAGGGAGGTTCTACTGCAGTTGTACAGGGTCTTGATGAGGCCACACCTGAGTATTGCGTACAGTTTTGGTCTCCTAATCTGAGGAAAGACATTCTTGCCATAGAGGGAGTACAGAGAAGGTTCACCCGACTGATTCCTGGGATGGCACGACTTCCATATGAAGAAAGACTGGATAGACTCGGCTTGTACTCGCTGGAATTTAGAAGATTGAGGGGTGATCTCATAGAGACTTACAAACTTCTTAAGGGGTTGGACAGGCTAGATGCAGGAAGATTGTTCCCGATGTTGAGGACGTCCAGGACAAGGGGTCACAGTTTAAGGATAAGGGGGAAGTCTTTTAGGACCGAGATGAGAAAATTGTTTTTCACACAGAGAGTAGTGAATCTGTGGAATTCTCTGCCACAGAAGGTAGTTGAGGCCAGTTTGTTGGCCATATTTAAGAGGGAGTTGGATGTGGCCCTTGTGGCTGAAGGGATCAGGGGGTATGGAGAGAAGGCAGGTACAGGATATTGAGTTGGATGATCAGCCATGATCATATTGAATGGCGGTGCAGGCTCGAAGGGCCGAATGGCCTGCTCCTGCACCTAATTTCTATGTTTCTATGTTTCTATGATAATGAGAGTTGTAAGTAGGCTAATGGTCAGTCTTTTTCCAATAGCGGATATGTTAAATGCTGGAGGACATTAAATCTAAATTGAGAATGGGAAGCTTTAAAGGAGATATGTGTGGCAAGTTTTCCTTTTTACAGAGTGGTGGATGCCTGGAATATACTGCCAGAGGAGATGGTAGAAGCAAACACCGTTGCAACATTAACAAAATAGATAAACACATGAATGGCTAGGAATAGAGATATATGGACCATGTGAAAGAATATGAGATTAGATAGATAGACACGTGGACTGAAGTAGACACAAGGTGAGCAGAAGGTTTATTTCTGTACCATGTAGTTCTGTGTGCAATGTGTTCGGACCTTTAAATTAATTTGTTGAATCATACGATAATGTGCAAGTTGACAAAGAAACAAGAAGCTGCTTTCTGAGAGTCAAATCAGTTGCAGCTGAATTCACAGTTTCTTGTTCATTTTGATCCAATAAAGCCATTGCCAAGCCATGAATGTAATTTAGTTACACTCCGTAGAGAAGCAATCGATTGCGTTCTCATCAAGTTCCCTATAAGTCCCAGCAATGTTATTCACAACCAGCCAAATAAAGGCTGAAAAAGGGTTTTGGCCCGAAACGTTGCCTATCTCCTTTGCTCCATAGAGCACCCGCTGAGTTTCTCCAGCATTTTGTGTACCCCCAGTCAAATAAAGGCATAGCTGTTGCTCATAAAGTTCCACAAGTGCTTTTGGTTATCAAGGATCACTAACATCTGTGAGGTGTTTTTTGGCAAATCTAATTGACACCTCTCTTATGACTTCAGCCAAGATGCAAAGATGAATAAAAACAGTGTGTGCAGACAGTGTTTGCAGTGTATAGTGCAAATGAACAAGCTGCAACTATTTTAAGTAAATTGAAAGTCAGTGGAGCTCTGCATGAGATGCCAATACTACGTTAAGTGGTGTCTTTGCTGGAATATTTAGAATGCAGAGACATGATAAGTTGAAAGGAACGTGGGAAAAAGTTCATACCTTTTCGTGCTTTGCTTGCCTTTCATGAGATTTTAGGAGCCTAATCTTGGTTGTCAATCATAGTGAGCCTGAATTAAAAGGTCACACTATCAATGGACAGTTAATTGGATGAATGTTCAAACGGTGCTTCTGAGAGGAAGCAAACATAGCAACATTTACCCAGATATTCAAGAAACACAGACAAGGCTCAATACTTAATCTAATCAACATCTAGCAAAGTAAAGCTTTGCAACATTATATACAATGTGTATGTCTGGTTTGCATTCATCCAATCCATTCCATGCAATTTGCACCTAATTGTCAGGGTCTGCAGATGTTTCCGATCTCTTCCTGCAACTCTTATCTAGGCTCTAGACAAACTGGCACCATTCTGCAGCTTGTCCCATTTCTGCAGAAGGCACATTTAAATTGACCAAATGGCCTAGCTGCCCAGAAGCCTTTACTCAATGTTAGTGTCCTGGCCACTCCAATTTGGCCAGACTTAACACTTGAGGAACACTCTTTGAACTGGAATGTAAACCTTGTCTGGTAAACCTGGTCTGTTGAAAGTTCTCAACCCAAAACATCACCCGTTCCTTCTTTCCATAGATGCTGCCTGTCCTGCTGAATTACTCCAGCTTTTTGTGTCTATCTTCGGTTTAAACCAGCATCTGCAGTTCCGTCCTATGCAAACCTTTTCTGTGATTGGCATGGTTATCTCAAGCCAAAAGAGAAAATACAAAACAATCACTGCCTCCTTTCTCCTGTAGAATCTTTGCATTTACTCAGTTCGAATTTATCAGCATATTACAGAAAATCTGTTGTATCGATGTTGAGATCCACATGCTAAAAAATCAGACAGTCCAGCTGAGACCAAAACATCCTGCATTTTCAAACTATCTGGAACAAGCATTGTGCATAGAATGCCTGCAACATCTGACAATATTTGTCCACTTACAACAATCACCTCTTCAAAAATAGTGACATCTCATGATTAATTACCTTCAGAAAACTGCATCTGCAAACCAAGAGGTGAATGCATCAAAAATAATTGAATTACATTTTCATTAGTAAAGCTCAGAGAGCAGAAATAAGGTTAAATTATGGAACAGATTTGGAAATAGGTAATTTAATCTACATTGTTTTCGGTTGCCTGAATGAATGAATCTAAATTAGTTTAGGTTATGCTATTATCGATGCTAGCAATGAAAGTAGAGCATACAATCTCTCAAGCCTTTACTACTAATAAGGGAAAGGTTGATCATCAATTTTCTGCTCTTTCTCCTTATCCTTGGGTTCTATAGTGTCAAAAAACTGCCAGGCTTCAGCATTCTCAAGCACGGTCCTCTGAAGTTGAGAATTCCAAAGATCCACTGAGTAAAGGAATTTCTCCCCATTTTAGTCCTGCTTCCCAATATATTGACTTGCATTCTCCTGGGTGGTAGTAATGGATACCTGGAACATTGATGAATTGCATTGTCCACTTCAGGGAATTCTGGACTTCCATGTCTACTAATTGAAGGGCAACAATACAGATCACACTGGAAGTCAGATGCCAGAACATCTAACTTCATACTCTGTTCCTGTTCTTGACATTTGTTAATTTATAATAGATTTAATTTATTTTTATTTGTTTAAATATTTTCCAACTACTTCTCTGGTAGAGATGCTGTCTGAATAGCTGAGTTAAAGGCCTGTCCCACGGTATGAGTTCATTCCAAGAGCTCTCCCGAGTTTGCCCTGATTCGAACTCGGAGATTTACAGTAATGGTCACTTGTTGGTACTCGGGGCTCTCGTGGACATTATTCAACGTGTTGAAAAATCTTCACAGGTGTTCCCGTGCTTACCTGCCGTTAGCGAGTCTTCCCGAGTACCTGCCGTTAGCGGTACGAGCCGCTAAGGGACGTCCCTGAGCTCCGACGTATCCGCTACGTTCATTCTCTGTGCTTACCACAAGTTCGATTTTTTTAAAACTCGGGAGAGCTCTTGGAATGAACTCGGACTGTGGGATAGGGCTATTACTCCAGCTATTTGAGTCTATCTTTGGTTTAAACCAGCATCTGCATTTCTTGTCTGCTCCACTGCGAAATCTCCTAAAGGTATGCCTACTTTGAATGTTCTCATCCTCTCTCTGACAAGAGTTATACAACATCCTCTTTCATTGCCCCCCCCCCATCTGTAATTCCTGTTCTCCAGCTCTATGTCTTTGTATATCACCAAGAATAAATATTTCTTTTTCCCCTGACTCTCAGTCTAAAGAAGGATCTCGACCCGAAACGTCACTTACACTGTATTCCTTTTCTCCAGAGATGCTAACTGACCCGCAGAGTTACTCCAGATTTTTGTGTCTAAAGCCCCTGACCCACTTACATGTCCTTGGCATGCTAATTATGCGACCTTGTGATCGCGTTGAGGCGTGATGGTCCCGCTCGACTTCATGCACCCGCACAGCCGTCTGGAGCGTGTGACGTCATTTGAAGATGGACACAAAATGCAGGAGTAACTCAGCGGGACCGGCAGCATCTGGAGAGAAGGAATGGGTGATGTTTCGGGTCGAGACTCTTCTTCAGTCTAAAAGAACGGTCTTGACCCGAAACGTCATCCATGTGTCTATCTTCAATTTTCTTGGCCCCACTCTGGAAGTAGAAGTGGGGGCAGACCGGATCCGCAACGGCCGTAAGCCCCAGGCCGAGCTCGACGATCGTTTGCCTGCTTCTGCTGCTGTTGGAGGTGGGACATTGCATTGCGCAAGGGTCTTGGGCCTGTCCCACTTTACCCATCAGTTACGTGACAGGCCGGTGACGTGCAAAGATTTTGTTTGCTATAAAATTTCGGAGTGCCGCGCGATATCGCGCACAACTACATACCCCTCCGCGCTTCTCAGTGGGACCAGCCCCGCGCGGCCACAACGCGACTATGAGGTCGCGTAATTTGCATGCCAAGGACACGTAAGTGGGACTGGGCCTTAACTTCTCTAGTAGAGTTGCTGTCTCAGCATCTCGGGTAACCCACATTCAATCCTAACCTCCTGTGCTGTTCTAATGGAGATTCCACATTCTTCTTCCGATCATATGTCAAGGACTAGAGAGCATAGCTTTCAGGTGAGCAGGGCAACGTTTAAAGGAGGTGGGTGTCTGGAAGGTGCTGCTCGGGATGGTGAGTGGGACCAGATATGATAATGACAAAAAAGAGGAAATATAGATAGGCGCATGGACTGAAGGGAATGGAGGGATGTGGATCACATGCAGACAAAGGAGATTTCTTGAACTTGGTGGCTGTAGGCCTTGTTTTTGTGCTGAATTGTTCTTTGTGGTATATGGGTTTTACAGTCTCCACCCAGATGGCAAAAATGTCAGAGTAAATTGTTACTAGTGTGCAGGTGAGTGATATAATAGTGGGGGGAGTTGATGGAAATATGGGGAGAATAAAATGGGATTAGTATAGGATTAGCGGAAAAAATTGTACATGATGGTGAGTGGGCTGAAGGGCCTATTTTGGTACTATATCTCTCTGTCATAATCAGTGTAAAAGAGGCACAGACTAAAGGGCCTGTCCCACTTTACGAGGTAATTCACGAATTCCTCCGAGTTAAGGGCCAGTCCCTTTTTCCAGAGTTATTCACGAATTCTCCTGGAGGGCCTTTCCCACTTTTAGAGTTATTCACGAATTCTCCCGAGTTTTCAAACTCGCAGAATGTTCGTAATTAGCCCGTAGGATTCCGTGGATATAATGTAGCAGCTCGTTAATCCAGCCGTAGGTACTTGTGGCTATTTTTTTACTCGTGGACATTTTTCATCATGCTGAAAAAACCTCCCGACTTATCTGATGCCCCGAGTACCTACGACTGGCATAACGAGTCGCTACGATAAATCCACGGACTCCTACGGCCTCCTACGGACTCGTTACGAACATTCTGCGAGTTTGAAAACTCGGGAGAATTTGTGAATAACTAGGGAAAGTGGGACAGGCCCTTTAGGAGAATTCATGAATAACTGGAAAATGGGACAGGCCCTTAACTTGGTGGAACTCGGTTGAACTCGCTGGAGAGAAGGAATGTGTGATGTTTCAGGTCGAGACCCTTCTACACACTGATGTCAGTCTGAAGAAGGGTCTTGACCCGAAACACCACCCATTCCTTCTCTCCAGAGATGCTGACTGTCCCGTTGAGTTACTCCAGCATTTTGTCTACATTCAATCACGGCTGATCTATCACTCCCTCCTAATCCCATTCTCTTGCCTTCTCCCCATAACCTCTGACACCTGTACTGATCAAGAATCTATCTCTCTCTGCCTTAAAAATATCAACTGACAGCCTCCACAGCCTTCTGTGGCAAGGAATTCCACAGATTCATCACCCTCTGACTAAATACATTTCTCATCTCCTTCCTAAAAGAAGGCCCTTTAATTCTAAGGCTATGACCTCTGGTCCTAGACTCTCCCATGAATGGAAACATCCTCCCCACATCCACTCTATCCAAGCCTTTCACTATTCCATACGTTTCAATGAGTTCCCCCTCATTCTTCTAAGCTGCAGCGAGTATAGGCCCAGTGACAACAAACGCTGATTATATGTTAACCTACTAATTCCGGGTATCATTCTTGTAAACCTCCTCTGGACCTGTTCCAGAGCCACCACATCCTTCCTCAGATATGGTGTGCTAAAATGCGGCCTTACCAGCCTTGTAGAGCCTCAACATTACATCTGTTTTTGTATACAAGCACTCTTGAAATAAATGCTAGCATTTAGTTTGCTTTTTTTAACTACCGATTCAATTTGCAGATTAACTTTTGGGAATCCTGCACCAGCACTCCCAAGTCCCTTTTGCACCCACAATTTCTGGATTCTCATCCCATTTAAAAAAAAAGCACCTTGTGAAGACACCATAGAGAAGTCGGAAGGATATAATTACAAGCACATGACCAAAAAACAATGGTGTGAGAATAGGTGACAAATGTGAATCATGAGCCAGCATAATCTGGTCCGGGACTGTCATATGAAGAAAGATTGAAAAGACTAGGCTTGTATTCACTGGTGTTTAGAAGGATGAGGGGGGATCTTAAAGAAACATATAAAATTATAAAAGGACAGGAAAGCTAGATGCAGGAAGAATGTTCCCAATGTTGGGCGAGTCCAGAACCAAGGACCACAGTCTTAGAATAAAGGGGAGGTCATTTAAGGCCGAGGAGAGAAAAACACGTTTTCACACAGAGAGTTGTGAATTTATGGAATTCCCTGCCACAGAGGGCAGTGGAGGCCAAATCACTGGATGGGTTTAAGAGAGAGTTAGATAGAGCTCTAGGGGATAGTGGAGTAGAGGGATATGGGGATAAGGCAGGCACGTGTTATGGATAGCGGACGATCAGCCATGATCACAATGAATGGCGGTGCTGGCTCGAATGGCCGAATGGCCTCCCCCTGCACCTATTTTCTATGTTTCTATGTTCTATGTAAAACATATATTTACATATAAAACATATGTAGAATTATAATATTTGCCTCATATAAGGCTTCCCCCAGTCCAGTTGCCCTAACCTCATTGGCACAAGCTGCTCTTCCACAAGAGGACAAAAGAATAGGAGCAGAAGACGGCTGTTGAACCATTCAGACATGTCCACCATTTAATATGATCATGGCTGATCGATGCTGGCCTCCATACTCATTTATTCCTTGATCTATACAAATATTTACCCTCCTCCACTTTACATTTTTCTAATGATCCTGCTCCCACCACATATTGGAGAAAATAAATCCAGACATTCATTACCCTCTGTGAGAAGAAATATCTACGTACCTCAATGTTAAATGGCCACACTTATCTTCAGTTATGTCCAGTGATGGAAACGGCATTCTCCTACTTTTCAGTTTCCAGTTTATGTTCAATTTCTGTACTAGAAGGGAGTCAGAGTTGTTACATATGGATTTTTTTTTAAAACGACCATGGATAATTGTTACAACGAATCACTGCTACACCGGTCATGAGACGAAAACGATTTGTTAATTACCACTGTTAGCACTTGTTAACAGCCAGTAGTTAACACGTAGTTATACAATGTGTCATCAATACATCAATCCACATTCCTCAGAAAATGTCATTGTGTTTTGACCATGTATTAATGACACCGCGTTCCTTTGAATAAAATTCATGGCAGAAAATTCACTGTCATTGAAGTTCCTGGTGTGCAGGTAAAGTCATTCGCCCACGTTATTTTATTCTCTCCCTCTCTCTCCCTCTCTCCCCATCTCCCTCTCTCCCTCTCTCCCCATCTCTCCCTATCTCTCTCCCTCTCTCTCCCTCTCTCTCCCTCTCTCTCCCTCTCTCTCCCTCTCTCTCTCTCCCCTCTCTCCCCCTCTCTCCCCCTCTCTCCCCCTCTCTCCCCCTCTCTCCCTCTCTCCCCCTCTCTCCCCCTCTCTCCCCCTCTCCCTCTCACTCCCCATCCATCCCATGTTCTCTCTCCCTCTCTCGTGTCTCTCTGTCTTTCGCTCTCTCCCTCCTTCTCTCTCTCTCATGCACTCTCTCTCCCGCTCCCCATCTCGTCTCTCTCTTGCTCTCTCACTCCCTCTCTCTCTTACCCTCTCGCCTCGGCATTCCCGGAATCATCTGGTGTTTTGTGGGGACGGCTGCATCTGCGGTTCCTTTCTGTTGGGGGGGGCAGCCCTGGCCCGCGGCGGCTCCTGGTCCCTTCCCTCCGTGGGTGCCACCTGGCCCGCTGAGTTCCTCCAGCACTCTGTGTTTTTTGTTTGGCTCTGGAGTTGAAAGGATACACATGGTAGCTCAGTGGGATGGGCGGCAGCTCTGGGGAGTGGGTGGTGTTTTGGGTCGAGACCCTTCTTCAGACAATCACAAGTACTCTCACCGACAAGCGTTCAGTACAGTCTGAAGAAGGGTCTTCTCTTCAGAGTCGCTGCCTGTACTGCTGGCTGCTGAGTTACTCCAGTTTTATGTCTATCTTCAATTTCAGAGTTAAATAAAAAACACAGTGCTGGAGGAGCTCAGTGGACTAGGCGGCATCTGTGGAGGGAATGGATTAGGAGTTGTTTCGGGCCAGGGTTCTTCTTCAATAGGAAGGAACTGTAGATCAAAGATAGAAACATAGAAATTAGGTGCAGGAGTAGGCCATTCAGCCTTTGAGCCTGCACCGCCATTCAATATGATCATGGCTGATCATCCAACTCAGTATCCCGTACCTGCCTTCTCTCCATACCCTCTGATCCCCTTAGCCACAGGGCCACATCCAACTCACTCTTAAATATAGCCAATGAACTGGCCTCAACTACCCTCTGTGGCAGAGAGTTCCAGAGACTCACCACTCTCTGTGTGAAAAAAGTCTTTCTCATCTCGGTCTTAAAGGATTTCCCCCTTATCCTTAAGCTGTGACCCTTGTCCTGGACTTCCCCAACATCGGGAACAATCTTCCTGCATCTAGCCTGTCCAACCCCTTAAGAATTTTGTAAGTTTCTATAAGATCCCCTCTCAATCTCCTAAATTCCAGAGAGTATAAACCGAGTCTATCCAGTCTTTCTTCATAAGACAGTCCTGACATCCCAGGAATCAGTCTGGTGAACCTTCTCTGCACTCCCTCTATGGCAATAATGTCCTTCCTCAGATTTGGAGACCAAAACTGTACGCAATACTCCAGGTGTGGTCTCACCAAGACCCTGTACAACTGAAGTAGAACCTCCCTGCTCCTGTACTCAAATCCTTTTGCTATGAAAGCTAACATACCATTCGCTTTTTTTCACTGCCTGCTGCACCTGCATGCCTACTTTCAATGACTGGTGTACCATGACACCCAGGTTTCGCTGCATCTCCCCTTTTCCTAATCGGCCACCATTTAAATAATAGTCTGCTTTCCTGTTTTTGCCACCAAAGTGGATAACCTCACATTTATCCACATTATACTGCATCTGCCAAACATTTGCCCACTCACCCAGCCTATCCAAGTCACCTTGCAGTCTCCTAGAGCGGATACTAGTATCTTTGCTGCAGATCAGGCATGATATTTTTCTGATTTAAATTGGAATTCTGATTTTATTGTTTTCTTATTTATCAATTTTTTGTGCCCGATTATTTGGTGGCCAATCAACCGCTGTCTCTAAGGGTGTTGCGTCCAATCACCAACCAGCTTCCCTTAAAATACCCGTCCAATCAAAAAAACGGTCTCCTCCCGTCCAATCAGCCGCTGTCTCCAAGGGCATTTTGTCCAATCACATAAAGTGCTGTTCACTTGGCGGCCAATCAGACATAGTCTCCGAGGGGCATTCAAACCAATCACCAACCAGCTTCCCATAAAATTCCTGTCCAATCAACAAATCGGTCTCCTCCCGTCCAATCAACCGCTGTCCCGAAGGGCATTGTGTCCAATCACATAATGCGCTGGTCACCCGGCGGTCAATCAGACACAGTCTCCAAGGGGCGTTGTGACCAATCACCGACCTGCTTCCCTCACCGAAACAGACGATGGCTCGAGCCAACAGAGAGAGAGAGAGAGAGAGAGAGAGAGATGCAAGAAAGCAGCTACGACATATAATACACAATAAACTGTATTACAAATACACAATAAACAAGTTATGCATTCTTGTACTCTTACATGGGTATGACTGCACATAAAAATTCCCCTCCCCTCCCCCCCTTTTTTCTCAACCTTAGCCTCATGGACCTTAGCGTACCCCTAGTTCCTAAAACCCATTTACATCACTGGTTATGTCCCTTTGTTTGAAACTCTCCTCCACATGAAAGCATCCTGACATCTACCCTATAAATCCACCCTAGGATATGTTATGTTTGAATAAGATCACAAATAATTTTCCTAAACTTCAAAGAACACAGGCGCAAACATTTTGTTAGGACATGTTTCGCATACAGAATTAGCCTGGTGAATCTCTTTGTATTGCCTCCAATTTGATTATATTTTATTTATATATATTTCCTTTCCCCATTATGTGCATATTGTCTCCTTTAATGCAACCAAGCTATTCATCATCCAGATGTAGCATTCCAACCTCTCATTTGGTGTGGATGCACTAATTTCTATTCAGATGCATTATTTTCCGTCATTTACTGATGGTCTTTAGTTCCAGTCTTCACCTCAAGGGAAAACAATTTTGTGCCTCCACAAGTAAACACCAATATACTGTTTGCTATTTTTGTATGATCTTCAGCATGCTGGGTGCATTTTTTACAATAACCTTAACTTTCACATTTTGCACGAACATTGCCACAGGAAGATAGTGGACATGGCCTTTCTCTGTCAATAATCAATCTTCTGTTTTTTGTTGCCATGTCAGTTTACCTCCTGCTATTTTTCATCGGGGAAATGTCTATTTTCCCATTCAAATCTCTTTACAGTTCTTCACGGGATCATCAAGCCTTATGTCCTACATCTATTAATCTTTTTTTTAAAGTACTGAATAAAACAAAACTGATTACATCATTTTTAAGTTCATGTTAAGAAACTGTTTTATTTTGTGGTCCAGTGCTCCCTCTGGTGTTCATTGACAATTAAATTTTGGTTTGTAGTGTTGTCCAATACAGCCATCTCCTGGTCATGGTTGGTACAGCAGGTTTTACAAAGTCTGAGGTCACTGTGACTTTCAGGAGTAAAAGCATCCAAAATGATTGGAAGTTGAGCAGAAGATCTATGTTGAGATTTAAGCGATGGATAAAACAATTGGCTAACTTTTCTGGTGTTCAAGATAAACATTACACATGTGTTAAGCAACATTTCGGGTCGAGACCCTTCTTCCGACAAAAATGCTGGAGAAACGCAGCGGGTGAGGCAGCATCTATGGAACGAAGAAAATAGGCAACGTTTCGGTTCGAGACCCTTCTTCCGATATAGGTAATATTTCGGGAGAAGACCCTTCTTCAGAAATTCAGAAAGAAGGGTCTCGACCCGAAACGTTGTCTATTTCCTTTGCTCCATAGATGCTGCCTCACCCGCTGAGTTTCTCCAGCATTTTTGTCTACCTTCGATTTTCCAGCATCTGCGGTTCCCTCTTAAACACATGTGTTAAAATGAGTTTTAACATCTTTTAATGCCACCTCTTAGAAATGAATACTCTGAACAGGAGGCTGCATATCACCTCAGTTGCCAACAGCGTTTTCTTTGTATCGTATTTTTTTTCTCCAGAGCATCCCATGCAAAAGTACAGAGCACGAGATGTACTGGAAGCACTCCTTCATGATAATTTTGTCCAGGCACTGATATTTATGTTGCACTTGCACCATTTTCAGGATAATTCGAAGTGCCTCATAGCTAATTAAGTTATTTTAAAATGTAAATCAAAAAACAACTGCAGATGCTGTAAATCTGAAATAAAAACAAAAAAGGCTGGTACACATAGCAAGTCAAACATCACCTTTGGATAGGGAACAATCTGTGCTTTTATTGTAGACAAAAAGGTGCCAGTACACACCTTTAATAAATGTATGGGTGACCAAGGGTCACCCATTCTTGATTACCTAGGCTTAGTTTAGCTTAGTTTAGAGGGAAACAGGCCCTTCAGCCCAACGAGTCCACACCGACCAGCGATCACCGAACACTATCCTACATAATCTTCCATGGATTGTCACCTTGTCATGATGGAGAAGCGTGTGTGGTCCTGAGATCCTGAGAGCTATGCCATCTGGAGCTATGCTCCTGGTAGGGTCACCCATAGCAGTAAGGTCGAGGGGGAAGTCTCTGACAAAGAGCAATCCAACCAAGACCTCAAAGGTGGAACAGGCAGAGGCTGCAGCAGAAAAGGATCCCCTGTTGACTTGGATTCCATGCAACTGGATTCTGACCCAGATTTGTCAAGGACCGTGTGGTGGCTGTCTGCGCACCAAACTCCCCACGTTAAACAAAGTCACGCACAGGCGTCCTCCATGAGAGGACAGTCATACTCATTTCGAGTGACCACCGGTGATGACACATACTAAGGACAATTTACACATTAAACCAAGCCAATCAACCTACAAACCTGTATGACTGGAAACCGAAGATCTCAGAGAAAACCCACGTGATCAAGGGGGGAATGTACAAACTCCATACAGACAGCACGCATAGTCAGGGTCGAATCCGGATCTTACAGCAAGCGTTGTAAGGCAGCAAGTCTCCGCTGCACCACCATGGCCGCTGAAAAGCAACGCATAATTGAAAAACATAATTGACTATTCTGTCAGCAGTAAATATGAACATGTTAGTTCAAAAATAGCAGTGCATAAATCAAGCTTCAGTATTAAAGGATTAATTACATTCTTTCAAAAGTAAATCAATCAAACATGAATAAAAATACAAGATACCTGTATTTAAAATAATATCACTATTTTAACTACTTGTTGTTTTACTTACCACTAAGAAACTTCTTATTTCTCTGTTTCTTACTTCAGCCAAATACTTATTTAAGTTCACCCAGCACTAATGCTCATTCTTATTTTACTCATCAGAACTCTGTACCTTGCACTCCATGTACTCCATCACTACCAACTAAATGTGATTGTACATGGCATGGTCATTAAGTTTGTAGATTACACTAAAATAGGTCGTATTGTTATCAAGACTTACAGCAAAATCATGATCAGTTGAGTCAATGGGCCAAGAAATGGCAAATGTAGTTTAGTTCATATAGTGTGACATTGAATTTTGGGAATCAAACCAGGGCAGGCCATTCATGGTGAATGGTAGGGCCCTGGGGAATGTTGTAGAATAGAGTTGGTGTATAAGTACATAGTTCCCTGGAATCATAGGTGGACAGGGTGGTAAAGGATGTTCATTAAACACAGACAATAGACAATAGGTACAGGAGTAGGACATTCAGCCCTTTAAGCCAGCACTGCCATTCAATGTGATCATGGCTAATCATCCACAATCAGTACCCCGTTCCTGCCTTCTCCCCATATCCCCTGACTTCGCAATCTTTAAGAACCCTATCTAGCTCTATCATGAAAGTATCCAGAGAACTGGCCTCCACCGCCCTCTGAGGCAGAGAATTCCACACTCACAACTCTCTGTGTGAAAAGTGTTTCCTCATCTCCATTCTAAATGGCTTACCCCTTATTCTTAAACTGTGTCCCCAGATTCTGGACTCCCCCAACATCGGGAACATGTTTCCTGCTTCTAGCATGTCCAAACCCTTAATAATCTTATATGTTTCATGTTGTTGATGGACAAGGGTTGCTTAGGGAAAGTCAACATGGTTTTGTATGTGGGAGAACGTGTCTCACAAATCTGATTGAGTTTTTTGAGGATGTAACCAAAAAGATCAATAAAGGCAGAGCCGTAGATGCTATACATGGATTTCAATAAGGCATTCTACAAGATTCCGCATGGTAGGCTGCTCTGGAAGGTTAGATCCCGTGGAATTCAAGGAGAGATAGCTGAATGGATTGAAAATTGGCTTCTTGGAAGGAAGCAGAGGGTGATGGTGGAAGGTTACTTTTTGGACTGGAGGCCTGTGGATAGTGGTGCTCCTCAGGGTTTGGTGCTGGACCCTTGGCTGTTTGTCATCTACATCAATGAATTGGATGGCATGATGAGCAAGTTTACAGATGAGGCTTTTGGTAAGGTGCTGCATGTGAGGTTGCTAAAGAAGACAAAAGCCCAAATTATCAGAGCGAATGGCAATAAAGGGGTCTTTTTCTGGTTGGTTGCCAGTGACTAGCAATGTTCCGCAGGGGTCAGTGCTGGGGCTGCTACTCTTCATGTGGTATATTAATGATTTGGATGAGGGAATTGAAACCTTTGTGAAGTTTGCAGATGATACAAAGATAGCTGGAAGGGTAGGTAGTGTAGAGAAAGCATAGACTCTACAGAAGGACTTGGTCAGATTGGGAGAGTGGGCAAAGAAGTGGCAGATGGAATACAGTGTAGCAAAGTATGGAGTCATGCATTTTGGTAGTAGGAGTAAAAGCATAGACTATTTTCTAAATGGGGAGAGACCTGAAGCCATAGCCTCAGAATCAAAAAATGCACCTTTATAATGGAGATGAGGAAGAATTTATTTAGTTAAAGGGTGATGAATCTGTGGGATTCATTGCCATAGAGGACTGTGGAGACCAAGTCAATAGATATTTTTAAGATGGTGATTGACAGATTTGTGCTTAGTACAGGTCAGAGGTATTGGGGAGAAGAAGGAAAATGGGGTTGAGAGTAAAAGATAGATCAGCCATGATTGAATGGTGAAGTAGACTTGATGGGCCAAATGTCCTAATTCTGCTCCAAAAACTACGACACAGAAGTCGTGGTATTGTAAATAGCGAAGATGGTTAAAAGAAATTGCAGCAGGATCTTGGGCAAGTGGGCTGAGGAATGGTTGATGGAATTTAATAGAGTGAAATGCGAGGTGTTGCATTTTGGCAACGCTAAACTTGGGCAGGACCTCCACAGTGAAAGGTAGGGCACTGGGGAGTGTTATAGTGCAAAGGGATCTGGAAGTACAGGTACATAGTATGTTGAAAGTAGCATCATAAATAGATAGGGTGGTGAAAAGGTATTTTGGCACATTGGCCATCATTAGTCAAAGTATTGAGTATAGAAGTTGGAACGTCATATTGCAGTTGTATAAGACCTTAATGAAGTCGCATTTAGAGTATTGTGCTCAGTTCTGGGCATCATGTAATAGGTAAGATGTTGTCAAGCTGGAAAGGGTGTAGAGAGGATTTACGAGGATGTTGCCAGGACTAGAGGGCCTACCAGAAATATGTTGAGCAGGCAAGGACTATATTCCTTGGAGCGCAGGAGGATGAGGAGTGAACTTATAAAGGTATTCAAAATCATGTGAGGAATAGATCGGGTAGTTGCACAGTCTCTTGTCCAGGGCAGGGGAGGAATCGAAAACTAGAGGATATATGTTTAAGGTGAGGGGGTGAGCTGAGGGTAACTTTTTCACGCAAAGGGTGGTAGGTATATGGTATTAGGTGCTGGAGGAAGTAGTTGAAGCAGGTACTATTGCAACATTTAGAAACATTTAGGCAGGTACATGGATAGGACAGGTTCAGATGGACCTGGGTCAAATGCAGGTGGGTGGGACTTGTGTGGATGGGACTTGTTGGTCAGTGTGGGCAAATTGGGCTGAAGGGCCTATTTCCGTGCTGTTGGACTATGACTCTATGATACCAAATATGGAAGTTGGGGCATTATGTTGCAATTGCTCCAGATGTTGGTGAGGCACATTTGGAGTATTATGTTGTCTTTTGATCATCCTATTGTAAGAAAAATGCTATTAAGCTGGAAAGTGTGCAGAAAAGATTCACGAGGATGTCACCAAGTCTCGAAAGAGAAAGGGAGAGCTTAGGCAAGCTGATGCTTTATTTGTTTGGTGGGATTTTATAGAAGTGCATAACATCTTAAGGAGCATGGACAAGGTGAATTTAGAGTATTTTTCCAATTGTTGGAGAATCAAGAACATGAGGGATTAGGTCAATGTGAAAGGGGAAAGGTTTAATAGGAACCTGTGTTGGAAGGAACTGCAGATGCAGGTTTTATCTAAAGATAGACACAAAATGCTGGAGTAACTCAGTGGGACAGCCAGCATCTCTGGACGGGTGAGGTAACACTACTCCAGCATTTTGTGTCTCTGCTCAGTTACTGCAGCATTTTGTGTCTATGCTGTCTGTCCCGCTGAGTTACTTCAGCATTTTGTGTCCTCAGTCTGAAGGTCTCGACCCAAAACATCACCCTTTAATAGGAACCTGATGATAGGCAACCATTTCACACAAAGGGTGATACGCACATGGAACAAGCTGCAAGACTTCTTGATTGAGGCAATTGCACGATCACCATTTAAACATAAGATCAACACGTTTGAGAGGTATTAAAGAAGGAACTGCAAATGCTGGAAAATCGAAGGTACACAAAAATGCTGGAGAAACTCAGCGGGTGCAGCAGCATCTATGGAGCAAAGGAAATAGGCAACGTTTTGGGCCAAAACCCTTTTTCAGACTGATAGGGGGTGGGGGGAGGTGGGGAGAAGAAAGGGAAAAAGGAGGAGGAGGAGCCCGAGGGCTGAGGGAGAGGTAGGAAGGGGAGGAGACAGCAAGGGTTAGCAGAATTGTGAGAAATCAATGTTCATGCCACCAGGATGCAGGCTCCCCAAGCGGAATATGAGGTGCTGTTCCTCCAATTTCCGGCTCCCCAAGCGGAATATGAGGTGCTGTTCCTCCAATTTCCGGTGTTGCTCACTCTAGCCGTGGAGGAGACCCAGGACAGAGAGGTCGGATACAGAATGGGAGGGGGAGTTGAAGTGCTGAGCCACCGGGAGGTCAGGTTGGTTAAAGCAGACCGAGCGGAGGTGTTCGGCGAAACGATCACCAAGCTTACGCTTGGTCTCACCGATATAGATCAGCTGACATCTAGAGCAGCGGATGCAATAGATGAGGTTGGAGCAGGTGCAGGTGAACCTCTGTCGCACCTGGAACGACTGCTTGGGTCCTTCAATGGAGTCAAGGGGGGAGGTAAAGCAGCAAGTGTAGCAAGGGAAAGTGCCCGGGAAAGGGGTGGAGAGGGAGGGAAGGGAAGAATTGACAAGGGAGTTATGGAGGGAGTGGTCTTTGCGGAAGGCAGACAGGGGGGAGATGGGAAGATGTGACGAGTGGTGGGGTCACGTTGGAGGTGGTGAAACTGACGGAGGACTATGTGTTGTATGTGCCGGCTAGTGGGGTGAAAGGTGAGGACCAGGGGGACTCTGCCCTTGTTGCGAGTGGGGGGATGGGGAGAGAGAGCAATGTTACGAGGTATGGAGAAGTCCCTGGTGCGAGCCTCATCTATAGTAGGGGAGGGGAACCCCCGTTCCCTGAAGAATGAGGACATTTGCGATGCCCTGGTGTGGAACACCTCATCCTGGGAGCAGATGCGGCGCAGAGGATGAATTGAGAATAGGGGATGGAATCCTTAAAGGGAGCAGGGTGGGAGGAAGAGTAGTCAAGATAGCCGAGGGAGTCAGTGGGTTTATAGTCGATGTCAGGCAGAAGTCTATCACCTGCTATGGAGATACTGAGGTCAAGGAATGGTAGGGAAGTGTCGGAAATGGTCCAGGTGTATTTGAGTGCCGGGTGGAAGTTAGTGGTGAAGCGGATGAAGTCAGTCATTTGTGTGTGGGTGCAGGAGGTGGCACCAAAGCAATTGTCGATGTAGCGGGGGTTGAGGTTGGGGATGGGGCCCATGCGCGTGCCCATAGCTACGCCTTGTTTTTGGAGGAAATGGGAGGAGTGACAGGTACATGGATAGGAAAGTTTGAGAGAGATATGGGTCAAACACTGGCAAATGGGAATAGCAAAGATGAGCATTTCGGTCAGCAAGCACGAGAGGCCTGTTTCCGTGCTCTGTAATTCTAAGCATCAAATTGAAATGCATCACAGCTCATTGGATTCCCTACTGAATCTATCATCAATTGATCTGTGCAAAGCTCCAGTATTTTGGCATGTTAGTTGGCATATCAAGAAAATATTGAAGAATTTTAATATAAAGGCAAATGGCAGAATTGCCTTTGTGCTTCTGATAATGGCAACAAAATCAAAATTATTGTTTTTAATGTGTAAAAAGCAGAACTCAAAGCACTTAGCCTTGACATCCACCATCATGAAATGTTTTGAGAGGCCAGTTATGCAACGCATTAAATTCAGTCAACCCAATGGCCTTGACCCACTGCAGTTTCAGATTCAGATTCAGATTCAGATTCCTTTATTGTCATTCAGACCTTTCGGTCTGAACGAAATTTGTTACCTTGCAGTCATAACATGTAATAAAGTGAGTTCACCAGACCTCCTCACTGTGGTGGAAGGCAAAAGTCTTAAAGTCTTTGTCTTTTTCCCTACATGTTCCCCCTCTGTACTGAGGCAATCAGGCCTCCGATGTCATCGTCCACCAGGCCCGGCCTCCGAAGCCAGGCCGTCACCGCCGCCGTTGCCGAATGCTGGAACACCACCACAGCTCCCAATCAGGATCGACCACGGGAACGCTGGAGCGCGGAGCTCTGAAGCCGGGCCGCCGCTGGAGCAGCTGGAGCGCCGAAAGCCCCGGGCCGTTGCTGGAGCACCGCTGGAGAGCCGCCGGAGCGCCGAAGCCGGGCCGCTGCTGAAGAGCCGCTGGAGAGCAAGCGCCGAAGCCGGGCCGCTGCTGGAGCACCGCTGGAGAGCGCCGGAGCGCCGAAGCCGGGCCGCTGCTGGAGCACCGCTGGAGCAACTGCTGGAGCGGGAACACTGGAGCTCTGAACTCGCCACAGCTCCGCCTTTAGGCCTCACCAGGTGACACATCCAAGGGAGAGACTAACTACCCTCCCCCCACCCCCACACACAAACACAGCCTAAAACCAAAATTCTAACTAGAACAGACACAAAAGACGAAAAAAAAAAGAAAAAACAGATGGACTGCAGTGGCGCAGCTGCCGCAGCTGCACGCACTTCCGGGACAGTTTGCCTCCTTTATGGACATGCCATCCTAGCCCTGCACTCATCCCTAGAACACCTGGATAAGAGAGACACCTACTATACATCAGACTTCATGACCAACAGATCCAGTGAGGATAGGGGATTTGGTGAAAACTTCAAATTCCTAGGAGGTAATTATCACCAACAATTTCTCCTGGACCACCCATATTGAAGCAATGACCAAGAATTCAGCATCAGTTTCTTCCACCTGTTATCTGACAACTGAATCATCCTACCCACAACCAGTTAGCAGTGCTGATCAACTATCTACCACTTTGGTGACCCCTGGACTATCCTTGATCGGGGTTTTCTGGTTTTATCATGCACAAAACAATATTCCCTTATCATTTATCTATACACTTTAAATGGATTATAATTATATATTGCCACACTGGCGACTGGTTAGCACACAACAAAAATATTTTCACTGTACCTTGGTACTCGTGACAATAAACTGAACTGAACATATTTTATTTAAAATAGTTTAAAAATCATTCACAAATGGATAGAAATTGGCCAAGGAAGGAAGCAGAGTGTGATGATGGAAGGTTGCTTCTCAGACTGGAGGCCTGTGACTAGTGGTGTTCCTCAGGGTTCAGTGCTGCGCCCGTTACTGTTTGTCATCTATATCAATGATTTGGATGAGAACATACACGACAAGATTAGCAAGTTTGCAGATGATACAAAAGTGCGGTGGTTTTGCAGATAGTGAAGATGGTTGTGAAAAATTGCAGCAGGATCTTGATCGATTGCAAGATGGGCTGAGGAATGGTTGATGGAATTTAATACAAAGAAATGTAAGGTGTTTAGGGAAGTCTAACGTGGGCAGGACCTACACAGTGAATGATAGGGACTCTGTAGAGTGTTGTAGAGTGGAGGGATCTAGGAGTGCAGGTGCATGGTTCCTTGTAGATGAAGTCGCATGTAGATAGGGTGGTCAAAAAGACGTTTGGCACATTGGCCTTCATCAGTCAAAGTATTGTATAGAAGTTGGAAGGTCATGTTGCAGTTGAAAAAGGTGTTGGTGAGGCCGCATTCAGCGTATTGTGTTCAGTTCGGGGCACCATCTTATAGGAAAGATGTTGTCAAGCTGGAAAGGTAGAGGGAAGATTTACAAGGATGTTGCCAGGGCTAGAGGGTCTGAGCTATACGGAGAAGTGGAGTAGGCTGGGACTCTATTCCCTGGAGTGCAAGAAGTTGAGGGGTGATCTTATAGAGGTGCATGAAATCATGAGAGGAGTAGATTGGACAGTCTCTTGCCCTACGTAGGTGAATCGAGGACCAGATGGCATAAATTTAAGGAGAAGGGGAAAAGATTTAATATTAATCTGAGGAGTAACTCTTTCACAAGAAGGGTGGTGGATGTATGGAACAAGCTGCCAGAGGAGGTAGTTAAGGCAGGGACTATCCCAACATTAGACAGGTACATGGATAGGACTGGTACATGGATTTGGAGGGATATGGATCAAACGCGGGCAGGTGGCATGAGTGTAGCTGGGACATGTTGGCCGGTGTGGGCAAATTGTGACGAAGGGCATGTTTCCACGCTGTATCACTATGACTCTAATTCACTTGGTTCAGTGGTATAAATTTGCCATTATTCAGGTGTCAAAGGATAAATAACATGAACAGCAGTGCTTAATTAGTGATATTTGTGAGAATTTTAATTTTCCCCATATTTCATTACATTGAGAGATTTTGCATTTGCTCAATGTGTTCCCAAATGTTTTGAAGAAAAATATTTTAAACTAATATGCACAGATTCTTTCCTTATAAAAAATAGATTCCTAAGACCCTTTTGCAGAATTAGCTTATGTTTATCACTGGCAGCTCAGCAAAAGCGTTGGCTGAATGATTGCAAAGGTCAGATATGATGCTAGCAGATCAGCAAAATACAGATAGATTTTGCAGTTTTGCTAGTCATTAATCCAGCCACAAGCAAAATATTTTGATTAAACATTCTGTACCTTACGGTAAAAAGTGTTTATTGTCATCCAGGTTGTCAGTCCTTAATTCTGATTAGTTTTGTTGCTGGAAAAGCGAACATTTTTTTTTGTGACAGTTGCTGCCAGTAGCAAAATATACTGCTTCTGAAAATTATTAAATTTGAGTCCTGTCACAGTGCATAGGTAGTTGCAATTGTTATAAGTATAACGCTTCCACTTTTGACCTGCGATTTAAACTAAAATATGCAGCCTTTGCATTGAAATGTATTTATGTTTGTGTACAATAATTTACAGTATATTCCTATACCACGATCATTTTGACTCATTGCATTGAAGTTGTGGTTGCATGATTCACTCTCTTATTGAAAAGAGCAGCTTCAAAGTTTGAAAATGCACCTCCTTCTTTATTTGTGTTCAGCCAAATTCTTGAACAAATTAATCTTTCGGATGATCTCACACATTTTAAATGCCACAATGGATTTGCACGGCTGCCAATCATATGGTGGCAATAATGCAAACCTTGTTAATTCGGTTTTCAATTTTATATTAAAACAAAGATCTAAAATTACGTTGCATGATACAATGAGTCTTGCTAATATTTACTTGACGGATGCTGTGCATTAAAATGTTATATTTTCCCATGGAAATGCCATATTGGACAATTAATATGGAACCTTGGACAACTGTTGATTAAAGTGTCAATAATGAAATAATGAAATGCATTTTTAATTTACTTTAGTTTAGAGATACATTGCGGAAACAGGCCCTTATTCCCACTGAGTCCACACCAACCAACGATCCCCGCAGATTAACACTATCCTACATACACTAGGGACAATTTATTTATACAAAGCCAATCTTTGGCATGTGGGAAGAAACTTAAGATCTCGGAGAAAACCCATGCAGGTCACAGGTGGAACGTACAAACTCCATACCGACAGCACCCGTAGTCAGGATCAAACCCAGGTCTCTGGCGCTGCAAGCGCTGTAAGACAGCAACTCTATTGCAGCACCACCGTGTGGTCCGTGTACTTTAATGGAATACATCAGAGCACAACCGACACATCTCTTTGCTCATCATTCTCAATACACAGCTGCATCGGTTTCTGATAATTAACCCGTACAGAAGGCATTGTTTTCATCCAGGGAGCAGTCATGGCAGAAAGTTGCCTCAAAGGATATTTACCCATTGATTGGGATTTGTCTGTTACTTCAAAAAATAATTCGGCCAAGCTAAAACAATTTCTACACTTGCCTTCACAGATGGAATGGACATTTGGCTGCAATTGAAGGCTCCCCAAAAAACCTGATTTCATGGAGCATATCAACTTCTTTGCAGACACCACCCTATCAACTTGTCACTGAGTGACTTTTTCACATGATTACTCACGCATGTATAATCCTTCAGAAACCTAAACTATCTCTTCGATTCCCCCCACTCTTTGAATCAGTTCCCACTGGAAGATGACTCCAGACTGCAAAGCTGCCACAGCCAGATATAAAAACAACTTTTTTCCACGTTTAGTAGCTCTACTCAATAACCAAAAATCTGTAGCCTCCTTTTGCTCTGGTATTTTATTCAATACACATGTTTAATCAATAATGTTTTATTATTAATGTTTAATGTTTTATGTGTCATTCCTAACTGTCACTGTATGTCATGTTATCACTTGCGGGCTGAGCACCAAGGCAAATTCCTTGTATGTGAATACTTGGCCAATAAACTTATTCATTCATTCATTCTTCATTCATTCATTCATTCATTCATTCATTCATTCATTCATTCATTCATTCATTCATTCTTCTCCATGAACACAGTTATCTTGTAGCTGCTCAAATTCTCCCAATGCTCACCTGTACCAACTTCTACCAACTTTTACAGATGCACCAAAGAGAGCATACTACCACAACCTGGTTTGTGAACAGCTCTGCCCAAGACCATAAGCACTTGCAGAGACTTGTGGATCTAGACCAATCCATCACATAGACCAGACTCCCCAACATTAATTTGTCTACACTTTACGCTGCATTGGGAAAGTAGCCAACATAATCAAGGACCTTTCTCACCCTATCATTCCCTCTTTACGTCTCTCCATTCTGGTATGGCAAGACTCAAGAAAAGTTTATATTCCTCGATTATCAGAGTACTCTGTGGTCCTCTCATAAGTTGCTGGACTTTTCCTCTGGAACTGTCATGCTACAAAGCTGAGAAACTATATTCTGCACTTTTTTTTTCTCTTTACCAGTGTATAGCTTGATTGCACTCGTGTATGGTATGATCTGATTTAATTGGGTAGAACACGAGCAAGTATATATATGATATAATAAACCTATATGAATACAATAGCAGGTGATAGCAGGTGATACACTCTTGACCGACATTCACTACAAACCAACTGACTCCCACAGCTACCTGGACTACTCTTCCTCCCACCCTGCTTCCTGTAAGGACCCCATCCCCTATTCCCAATTCCTTCATCTACACTGCATCTGCTCCCAGGATGAGGTGTTTCACACCAGGTCATCACAAATGGCCTCATTCTTCAGAGAACGGGGATTCCCCTCCCCCGCTATTGATGAGGCTCGCACCAGGGTCTCCTCCATACCCCGCAACATTGCCCTCTCTCCCCATTCCCCCACTCGCAAACAGGGCAGAGTCCCCCTGGTCCTCACCTTTCACCCCACCAGCCGGCAAATACAACAGATAGTCCTCCGCCAGTTTCGCCACCTCCAACGTGACCCCTCCACCTGCCACATCATCCCATCTCCCCCCCTGTCTGCCTTCCGCAAAGACCGCTCCCTCCGCACAACTCCCTTGTCAATTCTTCCCTCCCCTCCCGCTCTACCCCTTCCCCGGGCACTTTCCCTTGCAACCGCAAGAAATGCAACACTTGTCCCTTCACCTCCCCCCTCCACTCCTTTCAGGGACCCAAGCAGTCCTTCCAGGTCCGACAGAGGTTCACCTGCACCTCCTCCAACCTCATCTACTGCATCCGCTGCTCCAGATGCCAGATGATCTATATCGGTGAGACCAAGCGGAGGCTTGGCGATCGTTTCGCCGAACACCTCCGCTCGGTCCGCAAAAACCAACCCGACCTCCCGGTGGCTCAGCACGTCAACTCCCTCTCCCATTCCGTATCCGACCGCATGTTGGAGGAACAGCACCTCATATTCCGCTTGGGGAGTCTGCATCCTTTGGGCTTGAACATTGAATTTTCTCAATTCTGTTAACCCTTGCTGTCTCCTCCCCTTCCCACCTCTCCCTCAGCCCTCGGGCCCTGGCATTCCCTCTATCTCTATCTCCCTCCCCCACCCTAGTCGCACTAGCTTCTCATTTTCACACCACAAACAGCTTACAATGGCTTGTTCCCTTTATCATCGATACTTTTTTGCATATCTTTCATTCATTGTTCTTTATCTCTCCACATCACCGTCTATATCTCTCGTTTCCCTGATCCCTGACCAGTCTGAAGAAGGGTCTCGACCCGAAACGTCGCCTATCTCCTTCGCTCCTTAGATGCTGCTGCACCCGCTGAGTTTCTCCAGCTTTTTGTGTAACAGCAGAAAGACTGCTGGTTTTACTCTGATCTGGTCTTTTAAGGACAGGTTACAGAGGTCAGAGCTCAGAGGGAAAGTGGAGAAAATTTTGGTGCTATATCTTTCATCCGATGACACTCCTTTACTTTTAACTAATTTTTCATCAAATAAACATAGAGCCATTTGTATTATTTTCTGAGATCAGGACTCTGATGAAAAATGGTGCTGCATACACTGAAAACCTAACAGTCAAAGCATGGTGTTTATGAAGCAGTGTAGTATCACGTGAGTGTGATATTGTCAAACTGGCAGGAACAACTTTTGGAACATTTTGAAAGCGGTTTTGAAACATCAAGGAGATTGCCATCTTTGTTTTAACTCTGGAAAATCATACCATCCAAAGTCTATGGACTTTAGCAGGAGGTCCATTAATTTCCAACATATTTTAGCTAAATTAACAGTAAATAAAGATTTTTTTCTAAATTAAGTAATTCAATCCACCTTCAGAAAATAATTATTTAGTGCACACGTTCCATTACTTGATTTTTGACCTTTGACAAAAATATTAAGTGTGAAGCATGGCACATTAAAGTCTGTAGGATTCCATCCAAAATGAATTTAATGGTGGACTATTAAAATCATCAGAGAAACAATTAAACATTGGAATTTGAACTCAACGTCAAGGCCTCCAGCATCACCCAGTCAAATTTGTTAATTATTTGTAAGACACAAATTCAGAACCAAATTAGACAAATTAGATTATTCAATTATACATATATACATCAAATAAATGCAGAATTGTTAATTTAATGCCTGATTTTCATACAGAATTAGAATGGCAACCATCACAGGGTTAATACACACAAATACGTTCCACATTGTTTTCTCAGTCAATCTGGAATTGCTAGATGTACATTACTTCTTTGTATTATAGAAATTTTACAATCTGTGGCATTTCCTTAAAAACTGATGATAAATCCTGATTAAGTTTTTGTTACCATATGACAACATTCTGTCAAGTGCTCTAAAAAACAATGACCTTTCAAAAGCCAACAAATCATTTGAATTCACTTCTGTTTTACAAGTTTCCAGGAGGTACCCAAATACCTAACAATTATACAGTTGCGGCACTGTGGCGCAACGGTAGATTTCCTACCTCATGGGCCTGTCCCACTTAGGCGATTTTTCAGCAGACTGCCGGCGACTGTCAAGTTGCCGGCATTCGCCTGAAAAACCAGCATCTGGAACGGCGACTGTCTGAGTGGAACACACACACACACAACACTTCCTTCACCAGCCGTTATGTAGGTGGGGGACAGGGCAAGCCGGCGGAGCGCTGTCTAAAAAATACACACGGTGCAAAGCCAAGGTGAAACAGACACACATCGCCAGGAACAGGAAGGTTGGCACTGTAAAAAGATGGTTAAAGCACAGTGTACGATAAGTCCTTTAAAAGAGGGGGGGGGGGGGGGGGGGGGAAGGGGGAAGAGGAGTGGAGACAATTTTTAAGAAGCCAGAGATACACGGTTGTGAAGTTCAGCAGACATTTAACATTACTGGTTGATTATCCTTAGTTCTGAAAACTACTGCTTTCCTTTTTTTTTCCCAATGTGCCAATTAAATTCACCGGTTAGCACTGGCTACAACCTACGAGAACCTTCGACCTCCTGGCAACCCATTAGGAGCACCTGGCAACCCACTTACGGTTTGAGAATTCAATTATGTTGGCTACTTTCCATGGCGGCTTCATTCTAGTCGCCGCTAATTTTTCAACATGTTGAAAATTTCATGGTGACCATAATGAGGCCGCGACTAGTTCCCAGAATGTGGGAACTTCTCACGACCATGAAGGTGACTCCCTGGCAACCACCCGCGAACATGTGGCAACATTTAGACTACATTGTCGCCTAAATGTTGCCTAAGTGGGACAGGCCCATTGCAGTGGCACAGATCCGGGTTCGATCCTGACTATGGGTGCTATCTGTATGGAATTTGTACGTTCTACCTGTGACCGTGAGGGGGTTTTCTGGGTGCACCATTTTCCTTCCACATTCCAAAGAAGTGCAGGTTTGTAGGTTAATTGCCTTCTGTAAACTGGTCCTAATGTGTAGGATAGAACTAGTATATGGGTGAATGTTTGGCTGCATGGACTGGTGGGCCAAAGGGCCTGTTTTCCCTCTGTATCTCTAAACAAAATAATGAAATTGTTTGAAATTCTATCACTATAATGCAGGGATATGCAAAAGTCAATTAGAATATGGCAATGTCCAACACAACTATAGTAATGTGATGTTGTAATGTGAGGGATGAATAATTATTAGCCAATATACTTTGCAAGTTACCATTTTTGTAATTTTTTGAATAGTTCTGATAGATATTTTACAGCTTCTGAGAGAGCAAATGGGCATTGTAGTGGCAGTTTTTTTATATCGCTCAAGAGATTACTCCCTCTAGCCACTTAAGAGACTACATGGCTTTAGGAGAATGTCAGAATACGCATGTCAGCTCTCCGTGAGACCTTCAGAGCTTCTCAACAGATAAATCTTCATAACACACTTTTGATTAATAGTTTCTTTATTGTTGAAGAAAAACAATAAGATATTCATCCGACCTTCTTATCTGACTGTAATCTTCGTCAAACTCCAGCATATCGCTTTTAAATGTTAGAAAACTTCTCGTGTGTCGGCAAAACTCTATATGGTCGAAGGGTGTTCCTTCTGCGCAAGAAACCCAGCAGCAAACATGCCCCTGACTACCTAATAAATCCCACCCACATAATTACGGGCAGTCTAAAATTTAAAGACAAATGCCATAATTAATGACACACAAAATAAGCCAAATGGCCACTACATACCTAATTGTTCTGAGTATATAACGAGGCAATTATTAATAAACATCAAAAAAGTAGCCATTAAGGCTTAACATATATCAAAAGCAAAAAAATAGCATGCACTATATATCCGCATTCAGAATTCTTCACCGGCTCTTCCATCTTTACCTTCGCTTTCTTGAAGCAAGCATAACTTGGTTATTGGTTTTATTAAAACATTGTTTTTAGTTTAAAGTCATATCGTGTGCATCAAACCCTTAACATCAGACATGATACCCAGTATATAGTCCAAAACACAAAAGTCCAAAGCTTTGATAGCATGAAACGCCTTCCCACATGTCCGATCAACTCATGGATGTGTTGTAATAACAATGTTGAAGTGTGAAAATCCTTCAAGAGAATAACAGGATTTTTAGTAATAATGTTCATCGTTAGGTTTGATTTAATTTCTGGATCATTAGCAGAGATTTCAAATCCCAGCTCAAGTTTTGGCCATTCTCTGTCTGGCTTATAGAGAAACTCTAGTTCATTGATCCAACTCTTATCGCTTAAGAAGCGGTTCGCTGTCAGTTCTCTAAAAACTTCATCCACAGGATTTTCTTTTGTGTTAACATATTTCAATTGTGTAACATTAGTAAATCCCAATGCTCTTTCCATTGGCAGATTATCTTTGTCCAAATCCAACTCTCTGGTTTCTTTGGCTCTACCATCTGGTGGAATGTTTTCACAATTGTTGCTGATCCACTTGGAAAGTGTGAATCATCCCTTATTGCAGAGGGAAGTCAGAGGTTTTACCATTTGAATTGCATCCTGCTCAGTAGACATGGATTTTTAAGCAAACATCCATATTGAAATTATACTTCAAAGAGATTATTACTTCATGAAATTTTGCATTCTTGCCAAACTTGCATTTCAAATTCTGGTTGCATTGCAATTGCCTTACGACGATTATTCAGCAGACTAACACTTTCTTGTTTGAAAGATAAGTCCAGACACTAGTGTCCGTCAATCTTTACTGAGAAGTTCATAATATCCACAAACTTTAACTCTTCTCTAGACATATCCTCAGATTCCTTATTGGGACTTTCATTGAAGTCATGATTGTATTGCTTCATCACCAGCTTTTCTAATTTATTAGTAGATATTTGATTAACAGCAATGGTAGGATAGTTCTTCTGATTCCCGTTTTCGTTGTTCCTTCTCAAGGAGCCATAGATAACCCATCCAAGTCGGGCTTTCGCAGCATATGGTCCATCACCTTGCCTCCTCACAATTTGTATAGGCTCCAATGCCTTCAAAGCATTCATTCCGATAAGTTGGTCAACACTAGAATTTATTTTAGATATTTTGACGTCCTTCAGGTAAGGCCATTGTTTCAAGTCCTCATTTCTGAGTATATTTTGATGACCAACAGGGATGGTTTCATTTGTAAATACTTCAGATATTGGTATAAAATTATCTTCATCCAGACTGGATATCTCCATACTTGTAATGTAATGACTCATGCTCTCTCTATCTTTATTTGTAATGCAATCGAATCTTATTCTCTTCTCCTGTGATGTTCAGCCTTCTCGTCAGGTTTTCTGTGCAAAAGGTAGTCAAACTTCCATGATCCAGAAATGCATATGTTTGCAACACTGTATTTGTCTTGCTATTCCTTACCTGCACTGGTAAGATAGAAAATATACAGGTTTCAAGCCCTGCCCAAATATGAGCAGTTACTTGAGGCGAGGTGACAGCATCACTAGTAGCTGACTTCTCCTTCTGTTCCGTTTGCTCTGGCTTCTTCTCCTCTATTTGCTCTGGTAGGTTTTCTTCTATTTGTTGGTTTTTGTTTTTTTTCAGTTAGTCTTTATTGCTTTTATACATACACAAATAAAACACAAATATAACAACGAAACATACAACAATGCAGTGAAACGTACAACAGTGCAGCGGGGGGTTCAGTTTACAATTAATGATGCAGTATACAGAATTATTTTCTTATTGAAACATTTTCCAATAACTTACATTATTGTCAATAAAATTATACAGTGTTGATGTCATTATTTCTATACCTAATCAATTTTACCCATTGTCTGTTTGTTCTGGTTCTTCCTCTTCCTAATGCTCTGGTAGCTTCTTTACAGTGTGAAGCGCTTCAGGATGATATTGCTTGCACTTATAACAAATTATAGGACTCCTACAGTCTCTCACCATGTGTCCTTTTTTCAAACATTCAAAACAGATTTCCTTCTCTTTCAAGAAATCCACCTTATCTTCATATTCTTTCTTCTTGAATCTTCGACACCATATCATGGTGTGACCTTCATCACATAGAAACATAGAAACATAGAAATTAGGTGCAGGAGCAGGCCATTCGGCCCTTCGAACCTGCACCACCATTCAATATGATCATGGCTGATCATCCAACTCAGTATCCTGTAACTGCCTTCTCTCCATACCCCCTGATCCCTTCAGCCACAAGGGCCACATCCAACTCCCTCTTAAATATGGCCAACGAACTGGCTTCAACTACCTTCTGTGGCAAAGAATTCCACAGATTCACCACTCTCTGTGTGAAAAACGATTTTCTCATCTCGGTCCTAAAAGACTTCCCCCTTATCCTTAAACTGTGACCCCTTGTCCTGGACTTCCCCAACATCGGGAACAATCTTCCTGCATCTAGCCTGTCCAACCCCTTAAGAATTTTGTAAGTCTCTATGAGATCACCCCTCTATCTTCTAAATTCCAGCGAGTACAAGCCAAGTCTATCCAGTCTTTTTTCATATGGAAGTCGTGCCATCCCAGGAATCAGTCTGGTGAACCTTCTCTGTACTCCCTCTATGGCAAGAATGGCTTTCCTCAGATTAGGAGACCAAAACTGTATGCAATACTCCAGGTGTGGCCTCACCAAGACCTGTACAACTGCAGTAGAACCTCCCTGCTCTTATACTCAAATCCATTTGCTATGAATGCCAACATACCATTCGCTTTCTTCACAGCCTGCTGCACCTGCATGCCTACTTTCAATGACTGGTGTATCATGACACCCAGGTCTCACTGCATCTCCTCTTTACCTAATCGGTCACCATTCAAATAATAGTCTACCTTCCTGTTCTTGCCACCAAAGTGGATAACCTCACATTTATCCACATTATACTGCATCTGCCATGCATTTGCCCACTCACGCAGTCTATCCAAGTCATCCTGCAGCCTCCTAGCATCCTCCTCACAGCTAACACTGCCCCCCAGCTTCGTGTCATCCGCAAACCTCGAGATGTTGCATTTAATTCCCTCGTCCAAATCATTAATAACAAACAAAATCCTATTTGCTTGATTGTAGATACATCTCCTTTCATTCCATCTGTCGTTTCCACAGGTATTATAGTGGTAGCAAAACTGCTTCTCTTAGGTTCTGATCTTTCTTCAGTTCTGGTAAAGGTAGAACCTTTGTTAGTTGCAATTGGTTTATGATCTCAATAGTCCTGTGGGGTGGCTCTAACATGTACTGTACTTGCCTGTCCAAGAATTTCACCAAGTCTAGTAGACTGGCTACTCGCTTCTTCTCATCCAATATTCCGCCTGCTTGATCTCTCCACTTTTCTCTCTCAGTCTTCTGGGCAGTTTACTAGTGATGACTCTATTATTACTTGCAAGATTCATTTCCTCTATGTGGCCGAAAATGTTCATCGAGCTGCAACAACCCCTAAGAAATAGTGCATGATCACTCAATGCCTCCCCATCTTCTGGCTTGATATCTTTCCAAGCATGGGCCTTCTCCATGTATGCGTTAGCAATACTCTGTTCATTACCAAAACGTTCTTTAAGTAACCCTCTTGCCTCTTTATAGCCTTAGATGTCAGGCTCATTTTGACAAATTTCTACAAGTACCTTAACACTTCCACGTGTACTTCACCAGAAATCATAAGCGCTCCTTTTCATCTGTAATTTTTGTTTCTAATACTTCTCTTAATGCCCTTATGAAAGCTTCATACAGCAAAGGATCTCCATCATATGTAGGAATTTTTGCTGGTGGTAGAGTGAGAGATGTATTTTGTCGAGCTATGATCTGGTTACGATAGGCAGGCCTCTGTGACTCAATGTGACTTGCTCAAGCCTGTGCATCAGGCCTCGGAAAAGCACACTCAGCTGATTGTTTGTACCGAGCCTCTCCAGTGGCCCCATAAGTAATTTTTTTCGGTCTAGCACCCCTTTGCTGAGATAAAGTTTTACCCATCTTACTCTGTTCCAATGGGTGTTCAAATCCGGTGAACCTCGATTGTGGAATTGATCTAACTGCTAACTCACTTGGAGCAGTTTTTTCCCCTTGGTCCAGAGTTCATCGTCTTTGATGGTCTAGAGCTGCATCTTGAACCCTCACTTTCCAATATCTCCTTCTTTGGTTTGACAACCACCATCTTTGTGTCTAGTTCCAGCTGTTCTTCTCATCACCTCATCTGCTCCTTTTGTCACGTCATCTCATCCTCTTGTCGCCTCATCTCTTCTTTTTGTCGTATCATCCTCTTGTTGCCTCATCTCTTCTTTCATCTGTTCTTTCATCTGTTCTTCTCATCGCCTCATCTCTACTTTCATCTGTTCTTCTCGTCGCCTCATCTCTTCTTCTTCTTGCTCAATCTCATGTTTCTTCTTCAAGGCATCCGCTTCTATTGAAAGAGCGGCTAGATCAGCTTCAACTCCCAATCGAGCAGAAACCCTTGAAAACGAACTGGCTATGGAACCAGATTCATGTCTTGATCTTCGTGTAGATACGTTCGAGATACTATCTCGTGGTGTAATCTGATCTTCCATTCCGGCACCTTGTTGCATTGCACTTCCAGCTGTTAAGCGCGTAAGTTGTGGTATAATTTCAGATAACCATTCCTCTGCCTCATCCATGAAACCGTTGAATATCTCCACCCTGGCTTCCCACCACTGGGTGTGTCTTTCGCGTTCTTCCTGAGGTGGCTGTGAATACAGCAGCATCTTTTGTTTCTCTCCAACCTCCTGGCAGAGGTTCCATAGTTGGCTCAGATTAGATTCTACTTTGAATGCGTTCTTAACTGATTCCATTAGTTTTTTCTGTTTTTCAATTCATTTGATAACCTGTTGCTGTAACATGTTTCTCAACTTCTCAGTTCCTTTCAGGTAGGCAGCTTAGGTATTATCTGCATCTTCTCGATACATGAGTTTTCTGTGGCTTTTGATTGACTCGTTAACTTGTTCCCATATCGAGTTTTCCCCCTTCTTGGTTTCTTTCAGGTAGGCAGCTTGTCCTTGACTGAGCTTGACTTCGCGACCTTGTGGTTCCTCTGATGTCTCTCTTCCATCATCTTCTTGCTCAATGGATTTAAACAGGTCTTTAAACAAAACGAACAAGGACCTTCAATCTGCTTTAGTTTTGTTGATAAACAGCTTTTCTCAGGAACAGTAACAAATTGGATTTCCAGACAACATCCCTCAACATCCACTAAGTTTAATAATGACGTTAGTTCAAAAGGAATGTGTCTTATCTTGACTTCAAAACAATTCAAGGTCGGACATCTGGATTTCTCCAGGCAAAGTGGAAAAACACGTTATTGGCTCTCTTCCAAGCCAGCAGAACTAGCTTTCTTTTATCCTTACAGAAGACATTCAAAATTAAACCTTTCCAGTTTCAAAAATTCAAAAGAAATAAGTCGATTTCTTCTCACGATTTCGAGAACATTTCTTCAATCTTCAGATAATTTGTGTTGCTGTCGATAAACCTCTAGGCCATCTCTGGCTGAGATCTATTGTCTTTAGTTCCTCTTCTGGAACCGGTATTCTGGCCAAAACCTCTTTCGAGATCCTACCCAAGTCTTCTGTCCCTCGTGATGTGGCTCTCACCACCTGTCAGAGGTATCCTTCGACTTTATGTAGCGGCATATTTTTATATCATTCAAGAGATTACTCGCTCCAGCCACTTAAGAGACCACATGGCTTTAGGAGAATGTCGTAATATGCATGTCAACTCTCCGTGAGACCTTCAGAGCTTCTCAACGGATAAATCTTCATAACACAGTCTTTTGATTAAGAGTTTCTTTATTGCTGAAGAAAAACAATAAGATATTCATCCGACCTTATCTGACGTACACTTTAATGTTCATCAAACTTCAGCATATCGCTTTTAAACGTTAGACAACTCCTCGTGTCTCAGCAAAAATCTACATGGTGAAAGTGTGTTCCTTCTGCCATGTAGCTCCGAGCTAAACTAAAACTAAAAACTAAGCTTCTGTGCAAGAAACCCAGCAGCAAACATGCCCCTGACTATGCAATAAATCCCACTCACATAATTATAGGCAGTCTAAAATTTAAAGACAAATGCCATAATTAATGACACAAAAAATAAGCCAAATGGCCACTACAGGCATTTTGATTCAATGACTCGACAATAAAATAGCACTTCTGTTTGCACAAATTCACTTAGAACTTTTACTTCAATCTCGTTTTGGATTAAGCGGTCATGTTCTGGTATTGGGTATGAGTCTTGACCTGGTGACAACTCATGGTAATCAGGGTGCTACAAATTGGCATTATTCCGAGCACTAATATGCACAGATTTACTGTTTTGTTTCTTTCAAATACTCCCACCAGCAACAGGTATTGGCATTGGTTTATTATTGTCATGTGTGCTGAAATATTGTAAAAAAAACATTGTTTGTTTGCTATCCGTGCAAATGATACCATGCATGAGTTCTTCAGGTAGTTCAAAAGAGAAAAAGAAACGGCGCAGAATAAAATGTCACAACTATTGCGAACATGCAGTTTAAAAAAATTACAAGGCCCAAAGTAAGGCAGATTGGGAGATCAGGAATACATCCTTGACATGTAAGAGGTCTATTCAATGATCTGGCAACAGTGGGGAAAATGAATCTTTTTGAATCTCCTAGTACATGCGTCTGCTGCCTGAAGGGAGAGGGGAGAAGAGAGAATGACCAGGCTTCTGCATATTTGTAAATTTGGAAGTTAGAGTAGAATTTGGTTACAGAGTTGCGAGTGTATAGGGAATAGTGTAATGGGCCTGTCCCACTTAGGCGATTCTTCAGGCGACTGATGGCGTTGCTGGCAGTCGCCTGAAAAACCTGCAACTGGAATGGCGACTGTCAGAGTGGAACACACACACACACACACACACACACAGACACACACACACACACACACACACCCGGCGGGGGACAGGGCAGGCGGGGGGAGCCCTATCTGAAATTCACACGGTGCAAAGCACACACTGCCATGAACAGGACGGTTGGCGCTGTAATTAAGACAGCTAAAGCACAGTGTACGGTAAGACCTATAAAAGAGGGGGGGAAGAAGGTAGGAGACGGAGTGGATCCTACTTTTATGAAGCCCGAGATACATGGCTGTCATTTAACATTCCCAGTCGGTTATCCTTGGTTCTGAAAACTATTGCTTACGTTTTATTTTCCCAATGAGCTAATGAAATTCACCGGTCACCACAGGCTCCAACCTACGAGAACCTCCAAGAACCTTCAACCTCCTGGCAACCCACTAGGACCTCCTGGCGACCCCCCTACTGCACAAGAATTCTTGCTACTCTCCATCTAGTCGCCGCAAATTTCTCAACATTGGTTTCAACAATGAGGCCGCGACTAGTTCCCAAAATGTGGGAATTCCTCACGACCGTGAAGGTGACTCCCCGACAACCACCTGCAAACATGTGGCAACTATGTGGTGACTGCATAGTCTCCTGCAGTCACCTAAAACGTCGCCTAAGTGGGACAGGCTCATAAGGGGCTGAGATCCCAGCCTACAGGGTACCAGTGTTGAGAATTATTGTGGAAGATGTTTTGTTCCCTGTCCTTACTGAATACAGTCAAAAGGTAAGGAAGTCAAGGATTCACATGCAAAATGAGGTGCTGAATCCTAATCCAGCTGCTTGAGTTGAGATGTGTTTAGTTGGAATGAGTTCTGCTCCGTCCCGACGCCGGAGTTTTGATCATCCCGATGAGATGGCTTGTACATCGGGCCGTCCTTAGCGGCGACTATGGAGAGTTCATGGCCCCGACAACGGGTGAACAAAGGAGAAAGATTGACTGAACTTTATCGCCTTCCATCACAGTGAGGAATGTTGATTTCACTGTGATGGATATTTATGTTAAACTCGATCGTGCATTTTGTTCTTTTTACTTGTATGGCTGTATTGTAAAATATCACTGTACCGTAATTGGTGCATGTGACAATAAATGTGAACTTGAATTATGGTGCTGAAGTCAAAGCTTGTCAATAAATAGACGCCTGGCATAGTTGTCCTTGTTATCCAGATGTTCCAGGACTGAGTGTAGGGCCAGGGAGATGGTGTCTGCTATGTAGCTATTGGAACACTAGGTAACTTGCAGTGGATCAAGGGTATTTGGGAGACTGGAATTGATAACTGCGATGATCAGCCCTATAAAACAGTTCAAGATGGTGGATGTCAAATACACCAAATGATAGTCATCAAAGCAAGCTACCTTGTTTTTCTTTGGGACTGTGATGATAGTAGTGTTCTTAAAACTCTAAAGGGCACCTCAGATTAGAATAAGGAGAGTTTAAAAATGTCTGCAAATACTCCTGCCAGCTTGTCTATGCAGGTTCTGAAGATACAGCTGGGTGTCTCCATCCAAGGCTGTTGTTTTCTAGGATTCACTCCCAGGAAGGCTGATCTGATAATTGCAATGGTGACCATGGGTGCAGGTGCACCCAAGGCTTTCATGGAGGATGGCATAATTCCACCAGCCTTCTGTTCAAAATGAGCATAGAATATATTGCATTCATTGGTGAGAGATGCGTTGCTGCTAATGATTCTGCCCAGCTTTGCTTTGTTGCCCATTATACCATGAAAGCCCTGCCACAATCAACGGGTATTTGTATGGTTGGTCTAGAAATCTAGCTTGGTTCAGAATTATCTCTTGGCCTCCCTAATGGCTTTGTGAAGATCATACCTATATTTCCTGCGCATTAGCTGACTCGAACCCCTCAAACCTTTTTTTTTTGATAAATTAATGTTTATTTGATTAACTATAGCTTCTAATCAGGAGTTCCTTGTCTTTTCCTATAGGATGGATCCACAGCTCTTTCGAAAGCAAATACTCAGACAACATCGTCCACTTCATCCCAGTTCAGCCCTGCTGCTGTTCAGCGGAGGGTAAAAACTGGAGCTGCTAACTGTGACCGCCTCAGCCAAACAAAGTCAATGGTGTTGACTGACCCCAACCCACTTAAGTTTCCAGTGAGTAGACACTTCATATTTCAATGCACGCTGAAGGAATGCTGAAATAATTATTCAAAATTAATTTTAGATATTGTTTTGTGAGAGTACAAGTAAGATGTATCATTTTTGGGGAATTACATTCAAATAAATGACAATCATAAATGTAACTCAATGGCCACACTCTTATGTTCCACAATATAATATGCAGTTCATTTATTTATTGCAAGCATCACTGAACCATGAAAAAAAAAACATTATTGGAGAATCTGGAAACCATCATGACCGGAAATTATATGACAAGAAAGTGGCGCTGTTGCTATAGTTGCTGCCTCATTACGTCAAAGACCTGGGTTCGATCCTGACCTCGGGTGCTGTCTGCGTGCAGTTTGCACATATTCCCTGTGACCATGTGGCTTCCTCTGGGTGCTCCAGAATGCTTCCACATCGGGAAGACGTGTGGGTTTTTGCGTTAATTGACCCAAGTGCGTAAGGAGTGAATACGGAAGTGGGATAATATAGAACTAGTGTAAACAGGCATTTATGGTCATCCTGGACATGTTGGGCCGAAGGTCCTGTTACCATGCTGCATCTCAATACTAAAGTCTGTTCAGTGAATGGGAGATATTTCTTCTGATACATTAGGCCTGTCACCCCCAAGTTCAATAAGGCTCAGGGGCAATGGCAATGTTACCTGGCAACATTGATTCCTTGTAAATTTGCACCACGTGAGTGTTGTAGTCATATGATCTTAAAGCTTATACTGAACTTTGGGGTTTATCTGATTGTTCCTATTTTGTTTATAAATTAGTAAATCACGTTTGATGCAAAGATACTTTTGAAAGTGTCTGACACATCTGCAATACAATGCCAATCATGTATTGATTGTATTTCTGGTTACAATACACTCAAGTTTAAACCCCTCTAGTCTTTGAGAGGTTTAAACCCCACAAATTCACCAGAAACTATAGCTTTCTGTACTTCATGATTACATGCCAACACACAGGACCAACATGCAGCATTAAATAGTTGGTGAGGCAGCTCAGTAATATCTCTGAATGCATGTATGTGTGTGTGTCTATAGACAGTTTATTTAGACATTTGAAGGCTCACATTGCTAGAAGTTATGAGGAACATGAGATTACCAATGTGGATATTCCCAATATTTTGTGATTTTTTGGTGATAAGGTAGCACTTGTATGCAATGTATGCAGGCTATGATAATATAGTGATTACATGTACTGGACCAGCAGGTGGAATTCTGGACCATTGATCAGGAGAAAAGACCGTGTAGACTCGACACCTGTTTCACCTCGGCCCGCCAAGGCCTACTGGATCACCTGGTTGCTAACAATCTAAATCCCCCTTTCTATTCCTATACTGACCTTTCTGTCCTGGGCCTCCTTTAGTGCTAGAATGAGGCCACACACAAACTGGAGGAATAGCTCCTCATATTCTGCTGCATAGGCAACCAACTATGTGTATTGAATTCTCTAATAGTAAGATTAAACGAGTGCTTACCAGTAGGAAGTTTAATCTTTATTTTATGAGGAGTTACGATGAGGGATTACATGAAGAAGCCCGTCAGCCCGCATGCGCGTCAATCTTCGAAGCAGCGGTGTGAAGTCACAGATAGCAGTTGGTGAACTGATAATAGTAAGATTCGAGAACTAGAACTACCAGTTATGTTTTATGTGGAGGGTTGGGGGCAGATGGCACATAATCCCTCATCGTAACTCCTCATAAAATAAAGATCAAACTTTAAACTGGTAAATTCTCATTTAATCTTACTATTTTACTTCGGAGTCACATGAGTGACTACGTGAAGATTTTGAAGCTCTGTGATTTCATGCCATGGAATGAGTCCATGCGTCACACACTATATGATTGACGAAGGAGGAGTGGAATATCAAGTATTCAGTCATGACATAAATTTTGAACATGCTGAAAAAAAGTTTTTATGGGACAAATTATAATAGAGAACCCTCTTACACTCGAGAGGGGTTTACAAAACAGAACTTAAAATAGAATTTGCGAAAACATTTGACTTGGTTACAGGCTTATTGTAAAACGTCTGGAAGGTGCGTTCTGAGGACCATCCTGCGGCCGCTAGGATTTGATCCAACGGGACGTCCAGGACCTTTGCTGCGGACATAGCTGCAGCCCTGGTGGAATGCGATTTGAACACATCAGTGTCTATACCCACATCCGCCAGAACATGCTTTAACCTCCTGGAGATGGTTTGAGCTGAAACCTTTTTATGCGGTTTCTTGTAACTGATAAATAATGTTAGTTCTGACCCCCGAAGAACCTTAGTTGTTTTAATATATTAGTGAAGGTGTGTGACCACACATAATCAGGGGTCCAAGGGGTATCCCAGCAATTGTAGCTTAAGACCGGAAACACCAGGTTTGCTCTGTTTTATTAGATCATATATAAAAATGTAATGACTGGACCCGTTGAGCTGATACTAAAGCCACGAGCATCACTACTTTGTAAGTTAGCCGGAGAAGGGACAGGGATGTAGCTGGAACCCATTGGCGAAGTAGTGTTAAAACCACACCTACATCTCATATTTTGATATACCTGGGCTTGGGAGTGTTTAAGTTAAAAATACCTCTCATACATCTGGATATTAATGGATGGGACCCAACCGAGTGACCTAAGCTTGGCAACAAATATGATGAGAACGCACAATTCTGGGCACTGTAGCTCAACCTCTCGTCAAAGTGAAGTTTTGAGAGAAATTCCAGAATGTTAGTTGTCTTATACGTGATGTTAGTTTGTGAACAGAATTCTTCCCATTTCCTTATGTAGGAGACATATTGTTTTTTAGTGCTGTCTCTCCAGGCCGTAGTTAGTACGTCCACTGTATGGTCAGCTAGCCCAATCCCGAGAAAGGGTCTTCTTAGAATCTGCAAACCAAAGTTTTATGCTGATAATGTGATTTATGCTGGGAATGTTCTTCCCCAGTGATATGGGTGAAGAGCAGGTTCTAGCATTTAGGAACCTCCATAAGGGTTCCATGATCACACCCAGAATGAGTGGATACCATGGCTTAGTGGCCTTATCAGGGCTATTAGAATGCCCAAGTCTTATTTGACTTTAAGCAGGCATCGACAGACAAGGCAGAATGGGTAGAATATAGAACCTTATTCATCCCAATGCAGCGAGAATGCATCAATCGCTACTGCCCTTGGGTCTGGTTTGCAACCAATACACCTTGGCAACTTTAGACTTAAGTCTGAACACAACAACTTATATCTGGTGTAGCATACCTTGAGATAATTTTATTAAGTGCTTTATGATTCAACATCTATTCTGTGTTGTCATTAATTGCGTGGCCTGGTGCACCATAGCTACTGACTTGATTCAACCCCTGTGATTAAGGTAGAGTTACAGAGGTGTTTTTGTTGTTGTTTTTTTTTAAATTTGTTAAGCAACCTGGGTGCTAAAGTTAACCCATTAGCCAATGCTTTAAACTGTCATGGCTGTCATCCAGTGAAATTCAGTTATTCCCGGTGGTCCTATGACTAGGCACCAAATAGTATAAACATGGTGTTTATCCAACATTCGAACTAACGTAATTCCTAACCAACATGTGAATGTGCCACACTCCGCATATTTAGAGAAACCAGATCACCTACCTCCATGGTTGCTGGTTCATATGTGGTGTGTATTGGCGAGCGCCAATTGCCCCTGTGTGGAGTCTGTGGGCTTGAGCTTTGCCCCGAAAAATGCCTTTGGCTGGCTCTGTCGATCCTAGAGCTGGTACTGTCCCCTGTTGGCCATTTGCTGCTAGCAGACGGATATGGGTGCTGCGATCGGAATGCTGATGGTCTGTCTGCTGGTGAAGCTCTGAGTTGCCCCACCGCCTTTGCCTCATCGTCCAACTCTTTAATTTGTTTGGACAAATCTTCTCCAAATAAGTAATTGGGTGGCTGTATATTGGTCAATTTATACAATCCCACAAATTTAGGATTAAGCACCGGACGAATGGCATTTTTCCTAAAACAATTTATCTGGAAATGTGCATGGCATATCAAAGCCAAAGTCTTGTTGTACGTCTGAGAGGGAGCTGGTATCTACAGACCTGGCAAAGGCAGTGACTCCAGCAGCTAGCATGCTCAGGATTCTTTGAAGTTTGACCTCCTGAGTCTTAATGCCACCTCCCATGTAATTCCAGATAGAGCTATTGACCGTCGGAACTTTTAGCAAGGCGCAGTTGATGGGTGTCTGGTACTTCATTGCTGTTTCCAGCATCACCTGCTCCTGTAGTTGATGGGAGGTCATGTAATTTATACTGGCCGCTAACTCAGGGTTCAACGGCCCACTGACCTGAGTTGGCATCACAAACTTGGACACCATGGAGGGTATTGTTGTATCTTGTGGGTCTAGTGCCGCAGGGTATTCTGTTATGGCACTGAAGGGTGAGCCCGCCCAGGGCTGTTGACCTACACTCCTGTCTACAGACTGCGAGATATAATGCAGCCCTGCACCAGGCACTGCCACGGGTCCCTCATGTTGATATAACTCCTGTTGCTGGAGTATGTCATGTTGGAGCATCTTATCCATAAGATGTTCCATACGGGAAATTCGTCCAAAGACGTTCCCTGTAGGGGGAGGCGAATCCTCCCGGCCGGACTTGGCTTTCCTGACTCACGGGTAACCAAGGTGCCTTCTATAGGCGCCATGTCGGAAGTTGCTGGCTGAGCTACCAGCGACCGAGGTGGTGAGACCGACGGCCGCCCGCTGACCGCACTCCCGCGGTCCTCGGAAGCGGCTCTATCCGCAGCCCGCCTGGTCTTCACCTTAGTCTTGTCCATTCTGAAAATTTGCTTCCTAAATTAAACACGGAAACGAAAACGACCGTCGGTTATGTTTGAACCTACCTATAGGGCCATTTTTAAACTTACCGCTGGAGGAGCGACACGCCTCCCAGCTGGTCGCGGCGCCTTGCGTTGACGTAATGACGCGCATGCGGGCTGACGGGCTTCTTCACGTAGTCACTCACATGACTCCGAAGTAAAATTTTAGTTAAGTTATTTGATGAGTATGAATATTTAAGAGATAACTTTTACCCTTTAGATTCTATTACACTTTAAGCTTCATGTTTTGTTGGTAAAATTAATACTTCTGTCTGGTCAAAAGTACAGTGGTGTAACTGGTAGAGCTGCAGCCTTACATCACCAGAGACTTGAGTTTGATCCAGACCACGGGTGCAGCCCGTGTAGAGTTTGCATGTTCTCCCTGTGACCATGTGGGTTTCCACCGGATGCTCGGGTTTCTTCACGCATCCTAAATGCATACCAGTCTGTAGGTTATATGGACTCTGTAAATTGTTCCTTGAGTGTAAGAAATGGATGAGAAATTGGGATTATGTAGAATTAATATGAACAGGTGATCGATGGTCAGCGTGGACTCAGTGGGCCAAAAGGCCTGTTTCCATGCTGTATCTCTAAACTACAAAATAGCTTGGTGACCATTTGTCAAAAAGGGTTTCTGTTTTTCTGCTGAGCAACAATCACAAATGCAGACTTTAGATGGCCATAAATCTACCCCCCACTACCCTTAGAAATTTCAGTAAAGGAACTTCTAGTGATAGAGCACAACATCTTTAATCGAGAAGCATCATTAGTTAGGTAGCTTGCAGCATATTGAGTACCAGTGGGGGTTTGGATTAGCTCAAGAATGGAAAGAAGTGCTTTACCCTGGGTCCTGGCTTCTAATCCAAATTTAATTGAAATTTGAATTGTTAGAAAAAAGGTTTACTATTGGAGAATCGTGTCAATTTATTTCCGTAACAATCAGGACCTATCACAAAGAATAAAGGTTAACAATTAATAGAGAGACGAATGTCTCTTGCCAATAGTTCAATTTTTATTTCTGTGGCAATTGTGTGTTATTTTCTAGATGATTTGAGGTTAGTTTTAGTAACTTCAGCTAACTTTACTTCATTTTTTTTCTGCACTGCCATTTTTGTTAATGTTGCTGCTGCCCTATTCTGCATTCTCCAGGCAGATTTCCTGAAGCTGAACCAATTTTGTTATGGAACAGAAGTGAAGCATTTCTGAAACTTAGAATCTAAAGCTCTCGGCTCAGACATGAACTTGAGCTTCAAAAACATTCGCCTGCAGTCGAGAAGAAGTTGAGTTTGAAGAAGGGTCTTGACCCGAAACGTCGCCTATTCCTTTTCTCCATAGATGTTGCCTTACCCGCTGAGTTTCTCCAGCATTTTTTGTCTACCTGCAGTCGAGAATTAGAACAGGCTATTTGTAAGATATAAAAATCAGAAATCTCATAACTGGAAATTGTGACTCATATCTACTCCACAGACTTGGCTGACATGCTGCAATTGGAGTAGATCTGTAACCGAGAATTACTTCTGTTGGCAGGCTTTAGTGTGGAGGTGAATTTTCAATGAAAAAAAAGCAAGTTGGTGCAATAGATAATCTGCCATAAAATATGGTTTTAGGGAAAGATAAGTAAGATCATTACTGAAATGATGTTATTCAGCATTACTATTTATTGAGCAGTTCTCAGATTCCAAATTCCCATTCAATAAGAGGTAAATAAAGCTCGCAATGCAGTCACAATCCATTATGGATTATTGCAACATCAAAACTTTCATATAAACAAGTTAATTTCATGTGGAAAGGTCCATTGCGCTACATTATGGCTAGTTGTAACGATTATGGGATTAGATATTCTGTCAAACAACAGATTTTGGGAAGGTGATATTTACGATCTAATTCTGACATTAAATGTGATGGGCTTGCCACATCTGACTCAGTCAATCCTTAGTGTTGCTTTCAGCAACAGATTTATTTCTTCTAATCTGATGCACAATAACTCAGGCGTTAAAAGATATGTTGCAAACATTTTTCAATGTCTGGCTGAATTAAAAGCCATGTCAGTATTTAAAACAACACTTAAAAAAGCACTTTTTTCACTTTGTGAACCTTTTTTACCTTCACGATCTGAAAGTAATATTCCAAGTATAAAACCAAACCCATACAAATTATGTAATTAACACTGACCAATCTTCACAGAGAAATATATGCCATTAAGACAACATTGTGTTGCATAAAATGCATTGCAAATTATGTGCACTGTTGTGTAAAATCCAAGCCTTTAGTTATTTGCATGTTATCACCATAAGATAAGCTCCATCATCACAAAAGACTTGAAAGATTAGTCTGTTCCTTTCAAATCAATGTAAATTATGGAAGATATCGTAGAAATATTTAAAATTCTATAAATATAGGAGAAGATGAATCAAAGATAGTTACCTCTCATAATTGAAGAGTGCAGGGTGCAGTCTAGGGATATAAGGAATAAAAAAAGTTTGGAGCAGAAGGTAATAATAACTTCTTAACACAATATGAGGCAGCAAAATTTATTTCCAAGTTTATGGATTTTATCAATAAAACATTGCCGAAATCTGAACTGAAACAGCCAGTCAAGTAGCATATGTCGAATGAGAAACAGTGCTAATGACTCAGATCAATGACATTCCAAAGTCATCCACCTGCAGTGTTAATCTTGTTAGCTCCACTTATTAATTGACATTTTCAATATAAATTCTGGATAGATTGTGTTTGTAACTTGTTTGGGTGAGTTGGCTTACTTATGATACTGGCCTAATGATAAAGATCACACCTGATACCCACATAATCTCAACCAATGATATTAGGTGACAGATGAGAGGAAATCATAAATTATGGCAGGTACTTTCAATTTAAGCCTAAGTGGATCATCTTACGTTAACACAAACGAAGATGGAGATTAAAGAATTGATGCAATTGCAAAAACAACAAAAAGCTTAAAGGAGCATTCACCTGATCTGCAAAGATGTTTCATGGAACTAAATCAGCTAAGTTTTGAAGCTTCTAGGCACACAGTCATGCAACTATTAGAGCTCCTGCCTCACAGTACCGGAGACCCAGGTTCAATCCCGACCTCGGGTACTGCCTGTGTGGAGTTTGCATGTTCTCCCTATGACCATGGGGGTTTCCTCTGTGTGCTCAAGTTTCCTCCTGCATCCAAAATACATGCAGGTTTGTAGGTTAATTGGCCTCTGTCAATAGCCGCTGGTGTGTCGGAAGTAGATAAGAAAGTGGGATAACAGAACTAGTGTAATGGGTGATTGATGGTCGGCATGGATTCAGTGGGCCAAAGGGCCTGTTTCCATACTGTATCTCTGAACTAAAACAAAACTAAAATAGCATGGGAGTTTAAATGACATAATCAAATCCAACTCTTGCAGGTGAATGAATGTCTTTAACAAGCAGAACCTGACCTGCTGCCTGGAATGCATGTATTTAAAAGGAAGCACAGCAAAGGAGGAAACTCAGCAACCTTGGATGAACAGAGAGACTCAAATGCAAGTCCATGGATGATCCCACTCTGTACAAGAAGGCCAAGTATGATCTGTGCAAGGCTACCAGGGATGCCAAGAGAGACTTGCAAAACAAATTAGAGGCTAAATTTAATCAAGGGAATGCCAGGTAACTGTGGCAGGGCTTGAATACTATCATGGGCTAGAAGCCGGAATTGGGAGCAATCTCCGACAATGACACATCTCTACTGGATGAGATTAATGCCTTTTATGCTTGTTTTGAACAAGAAAACAAAGCACCATCTGGGGATCTGGGGACATTCACCCCAATTTCCATTTGCTCTGTTCCATACTTCTTGGTGGTAGAAGACAGATCAGTTCCTTGAGGGTAAGCTCTTAGAAATTGGCCAGCCCAGATGAAATCCCTGCATGTTCCTAAATCATACACCGATCAATTGGCCGCCGCCTTCACCAACATCCTGAAGCTCTTACTTCTATAACCATTTTACCAATCTGCTTCAAGGATACCTCCATCATTCCATTCCCCCAAGGAAAATGGAGCGACCTCTCTTAATGACTACTGCCTTGTAATGCGTTGAAAAACTGCTAATGCTTCACATCTGCACCAGTCTTCAGGACAATCTAGACAATAGACAACAGGTGCAGGAGTAGACCATTTGGCTCTTCAAGCCAGCACCACCATTCAATGTGATCATGGCTGTTCATCCACAATCAGTACCCCATTTCTGCCTTCTCCCCATATCTTTTGACTCTGCTATCTAAACCCCCTGAAATTTGTATACAGGAAATATAGGTCTAGGGAGGATGTGATCTCACTTGCGCTACATCCAGCCCAGGATTGGCTTGCATTAACAATGCTTAGGTCAGGATTCTGTTCATTGAATAGAGCTCAGCCTTCAACACCATAACACCATAACACCAAATAAGTTCATCCCTAAATATCTGGATCTTGGCCTTGGGGCTTCCATTTGCTACTGATTTCTGGATATCTTGATTGGCAGACTTTAGAAGATTAGAATTAATCTCAGCATTTTCGACAGCCTGCCCCTTGGATTGTGTGATCTGACCCTTGCTCTATTCCCTGCACACCCATGACTGTGTGGCCAAGTACAATGTCAACTCAACTTTTAGTTTTGCTGTTGATAACACTATTGTCAGCCGATCTCCAACAATGATGAGTGAAGTATAGGAAAGATATCGCGAACATCTTGTTATCGTGCCAGGACAGTAGCCTGGCCCTTAATATCTGCAAGACAAGATAATTGACAAGGATGTCAACAAAATAGAGAGCGTACAGAGGAGATTTACTAGAATGTTGCCAGGGTTCCAGCAACTATGTTACAGAGAAAGGTTGAACAAGTTAGGTCTTTATTCTTTGGAGCGCAGAAGGTTAAGGGGGGACTTGATTGAGGTCTTTAAAATGATGAAAGGGATAGACAGAGTTGACGTGGATACGTTTTTCCCATTGAGGGTAGGGAAGATTCAAACAAGAGGGCATGACATGAGAATTAAGGGACAGAGGTTTCGGGGTAACGTGAGGGGGAACTTCTTTACTCAGAGGGTGGTGGCTGTGTGGAATCAACTTCCAGCAGAAGTGGTGGAGGCAGGATCGATTTTAACATTTAAGAGTAAAGTGGATAGGTATATGGACGTGAAGGGAATGGAGGGGTATGGTCTGAGTGCAGGTAGATGGGACTAGGGGGAAAACAAATGGTCGGCACGGACTGGAAGGGCCGAGAGGGCCTGTTTCCGTGCTGTAATTGTTATATGGTTATATGGTTATAATTAGTTGTTGACCTAAAGAAATAAGAGGGTTAACATAATCCTGTTCTCATCAATGGAGCTGCTGAAGAGATGGTCAACAGCTTCAAGTTCTGAGTCATCCATATCAGCAGCAGACTGATTCCAAAAAACTTCTATTGATGTGCTATAGAAAGAATTCTGATGAGACGCAAACCAGTCGGGTGCGGCAAATGCTCTGCTCTTAACTGCCTGAAACTGCAGAGAGTGATGAACGCAGCTTTCTCTATCATGGGTTCATCATGTTCCATCTGCAAGGTGCATTGCATCATGAAGGCTGGGTGTTGTGTCAAGGATGCCTGTCGCTCTGGCCTTCTCTCTTCTGGGAGAAGATACAGGAACTAGAAAGCTTAAATGTACTGACATAAGAACAGCCTCTTTCCCACTCCTATCAGACTCTTGAACTAATCACCTCTTTCACACCACTAAATACTCCACTATACTGCTAAATATTCTTACTCTTAACTCTACCCCATTCGATTATTCCATTATTATAGTTTAATATTCTTTTGCACCTCAGATTTTGGACTACAATATTGTACCTTTCTCCTGTTTTGCCTCGCCATTTTGTTTTTTGCTATATTCATCTTAACCATAATCAAGCGATATGGTGAGAAAGCAGTTGGCAATTTGGTCTGAAGGGCATCTGTCCATGCTGTACGACTCTCACTCTGAAACCCTCTGTACCCGATCTATTACTCTCATTATTTTATACACCCCTCATCCACCTGCGCTCAAAGGAATAGAGTTCCAGCCTACTCAACCTCTCCCTATAGGTCAGACCTTTCATCCTCGCAACATCCTCATTAACCTTCTCTGCACCATTTCCAGCTTTACAACATCGTTCCTCTAACATGGTGCTCAGAACTGAACACAATACTCTAAATGCGACCTCACTGACATCTTATACAACCTCCCAACTTATATACTCAATACTCTGACTAATGAAGGCCGATGTGCCAAAAGCCTTTTTGACCACGCTATATACCTGCAACTTCACCTTCAAGGAACCATGCACCTGCACTCCTAGATCCCTCTGCTCGACAACACTCCCCAGAGACCTACCATTTCACTGTGTAGGTCCTGCCCATGTTAGACTTCCCAAAATGCAACACCTCACATTTATCTGTATTAAATTCCATCAACCATTCCTCAGCCCACCAGGCCAATCGATCAAGATCCTGCTGCAGTCTTCACTATCTGTAAAAACAACCCACCCATCTGCAAATGTGCTAATCTTGCCAAGTATGTTCTTATCCAAATCATTGATATAGATGACAAACAGTAATGGACCCAGCTCCATACCGAAGCACAAGTCAGAGGCTTCCAGTCACTATCTCCACTCCAGATTAGATAGTGATACTGTTTACACTGTGATCATTGTACATAACATTAAATGAATCTAATCTGATCTAATTTGCCCTTGTCCTTTCTGGTAGGTAGAGGTGGGTAGGAAGGAACTGCAGATACTGCTTTTAACTGAAGATAGACACAAAAGCTGGACAGGCAGCATTTCTTGAGAGAAGGAATGGGTGACGTTTTGGGTAGTTTCAACCTGAAACGTCACCCATTCTTTCTGGTAGGTCGAGGTAATGGGTTGGGGGGGGGGGGGGGTTGATAATGGAAAAAAAAACGGTGGATTTTATGGATGGTATCAACCACAGCCACTCTGTTCTTGAGGTGGAAGGAATGAATATTCAGAGTGATTGAATACCAATCAACAAGGGTGCAATGTCTTGCATGGTGTCAAGCCTTGTGTGGAAAGTGTGTGGTTGATAGACAGATGGAACTGGTTGGGGAGGGAGATAGGAAGTCTTGTTGTCAAAGTATATGGGTGATGGGCAGATGGAACCAGGTGGCATGAGGAATGAGGCTGGAATAACAGGGGAATGAGGTGGTGGAAAATGGATGGGAGGGGAGTGGGGCACTGAAAGGAGCTGGTTTAGTCATAAGGAAAGAGAAAGGAACAAAGAGTTTACCTGACAATGGAAAGTTCATCCAATCTTTCCAGACAACCTAGATGGAATAGAAGTACTATTCTTCTAGTTTGCATTTGGCCTCCTTCTGCCAGTGGAGAAGGCTGAGGACTGACAGGTCCATGTGGGAATGGGAGTTAAAATGGTACACAACTGGGAGCTCAAGAAGGCTATTGCAACAGAGTGCAAATCAGATGCCCAGTCTATTGAGGAGGTCACATCATGAGCACCAAATGCAATAGACATGGTTGGAGGAGGTGCATGTGAACCTCTGTATGTAGTGAGTGAAGGGCTGCCTATTTATAGGGTGTTGAGGTTAGACAGGGTGAGGGTAGTGGAGAAGTCACGACTATTAATGTCACAGTAACAAATGTACTTAAAAAGATTGAGAGAGGGTAAAAGGCCTGACAAGGGTGTCTAAGAGGAAGAGGAGTGTTTTAGATGTGAGAAAAGATTATTGAGTAGCATGTTGACATTTCCTGCCAAAATTGCAGATGTTTTTCTCTGTGTGTAAAGAATTATTTAATATTTTATCCCTTAAAGCAATTGAAGCAGGCAAAATATCATTCAAAATAATATTGATAGCAATGGTATTTCTCTTCTGAAATATAGAAAAGTTTGCAATGGATTTTTAGCCCCTCTACGAATTTGACCTTTAGTATCAATAAGCGAAAGAAAAAATAGGCATCTTTCTATAGCAATTTATATCAGTTGTCATATTTTGCACACTGATTTCTCGCAGAGTCATGTCTCTTTGTAATTTTTAATTGGGAATAGAGTATGATAAAAATTTTACTTTGTTTTCTAATGATGTTTTTATGCCTTTATGGAACGCATATGGCAAAAGGTATTAGACTGTAGATGGTTTTGACAAGCATGAAAGCTGCACAGCATGTGCCTGCAAATGGAATTATGTGCACAAAAATTCTAGTGATCCATCTCTCACCAGCTTATCCACCTCAATACCCTAAAGAACTCAGCTACCAATTAACACTTACTTTATTACATGTTGGGATATACTTAATAACTTTCATATGTTTATGCACTATTACCTTGAGTGATGGCTTTTATACAATTAGACATAATTGGGATATCAATATGCAACAGCTAAATATATTAACCCTCTTAAAACTAATGAGTATTTCTACATCCAGCTGCTAAATATGACAAGGTAAGCATCTTTCATTTTTGACAGGATATCATTCATCAAAACATTTTTTCTGATTGTCAGTGCTTCACTTTTATGACAATTGTATTTTTATTTGAACCAGATTAATGTGAGTTCATAGACGAATGATCAGAATTGCAAAAAAAACAAAACATTGTGTTCCTTTTCCTTTCTTATTGCGTTGCACTTACATTATAATTCTGATAGAATATTTTGTATTGTGCTTCCAAAAGGCAGTCATGTTCAAAATGTGGTATCAATTCTCAGTCATTTAATGCATTGAAGAAGTACATATTTTGTCTCAACAAGCCAAAAGATCGGCGAAAGAAAATCCTTGGAATGAGTTCAGATCTCTCCAAAATTGAAAATTCTGCATAAGTGATTAAAACCTCCTTGGAGTAAATCAAGGATTTCTCACTGGGTACACAGATAAATGTCAGTAAGAGAAAGATTTAGATTTTTTTTAAATCATATATAATGCTCTCATATAATAATCCTGCAATGATTAATAGAGATCTAATGCACAATCTAAATTTACAAAACAAAATCACTTATTGTAAATGTGTTACATATTTTGAAGATAGAGCAATGAGAGGCAATTAAACATGAAAGTTATGAGCTTAGATTTTCCTGAGGCACCATTGCAATGGATTATCAACAGTTTAAGAATCTTTGAACAGTGCAAAAATAGGAAATTGTAGAGCACTTGAATAATATTTTGATCAATCCATTCCATGTTTTTCTGTTTATCTTTTCACCATCACTCTAGCTAACTAACAATTAGAAAGTAATTATTGTTGCTCGCCCTGTAATTCAAACCAATGGTGATTGGAACTTTTGTGCACATAAGTCAATTGTTATTGTGGCTGTCCCTGTCTGTACTGGTTGCCTGGCAGCAGAGTTATTAACTTTAAGTGCATTTTCTGGTTCGAGTCAAACATTATGCAAGACCCTGTTGTAATTGTTGATTGGAGTTTGCTGAAAGGCAAGTTCCAAGCAGTTGCATTGTCATGCCAATAAAAATCGTAAAATGTTTTTATAACCTTTAAATTTGAAGCCCATGGCATCCATGGGAATGTGACAAATTGGAACTAAAAATGGTTCAGTGATATCAATCAAAGGATAATAATTAATGGGTACTTTTTGTGACAGGAAGGATGTTACCAGTGGGGTTCCACAGGGCTCAGTAGTCAGTTTCTTGCATTTGGTGATAGGTGTTAATAATGTAGACGTTTGTGGTTGATGCACCAATTGGCTGCGTGGTTGAGGTTGACAAGGAAAATTATAGATCGTAGGAAGGTTTGGATGGTTCGGTACATTTGGCTTAAAAGTAGTAAATGGATGTCAATGCAGAGAACTGTGAGGTACTGTGTTTTGTCTGATGCAACAAGGGAGTATACAATAAAATAAATTGATGTTGAGTGTTGTGGAGCAACAAAGATACCAGTGCACAATTATAAATCATCAAAGGTACAAGAACAGGTTAATATGATTGTTAGAAAAAATATATATAAAATGATTTCCTTTTTTAATTGAGGTACAGAACATAAGAGCAGGGAAGCATCTAGAGTTACATAGAAACATGGAAAATAGGTGCAGGAGGAAGCCATTTGGCCCTTCGAACCATTCATTGTGATCATCCTGACCGTCCGCAATCAATAACCCGTGCCTGCCTTCTCCCCATATCCCTTGATTTCACTAGCCCCTAGAGCCCTATCTAACTCTTTCTTAAATCCATCCAGTGATCTGGCCTCCACTGCCCCCTGTGGCAGGGAATTCCACAAATTCACAACTCTCTGGGTGAATAGCTTTTTTCTCACCTCAGTTTTAAATGGCCTCCCCTTTATTCTAAGACTGTGGCCCCTGGTTTTGGACTCACCCAACATTGGGAACATTTTTCCTGCATCTAGCTTCTCCAGTACTTTTATAATTTTATATGTTTCTATAAGATCCCCCCCTCATCCTTCTAAACTCTAGTGAATACAAGCCTAGTCTTTACAATCTTTCCTCATATGACAGTTCCACCATCCCAGGGATCAATCTTGTGAACCTATGCTGCACTGCCTCAATCACAAGGATGTCCTTCCTCAAATTAGGAGACCAAAACTGTACGCAATACTCCAGATGTGGTCTTACCAGAACACTATACAACTGCAGAAGAACCTCTCTACTCCTGTACTGAAATCCTCTTGTTATGAACGCCAACATTAGCTTTCTTCACTGCCTGCTGTACCTGCACGCCAACTTTCAGTGACCGGCATACAAGGACACCCAGGTCTCACTGTACCTCTCCCTTACCTAGCCGAACCCCATTGAGATAATAATCTGCCCCCTTGTTTTTGCCAAAAAGAGGATAATCTCACATTTATCTATATTATACTTCATCTGCCACGCAACTGCCCACTCACTCAACCTGTCCAGGTCACCCTGCAACCTCCAAACATCCTCTTCACAGTTCACACTGCCACCCAGCTTTGGTACTGTTGCTCCTAATTCCCTCTTCTAAATCATTAATATATATGGTAAACAGTTGCGGCCCCAGCACCAAGCCTTGTGGCACTCCACTCGCCACTGCCTGCCATTCTGAAAAGGATCCGTTCACTCCTACTTTTTGCTTCCTGTCTGTCAACCAATTTTATATCCACGTCAACACCCTACCCCCAATACCGTGTGCTCTAATTTTAGTCTCCAGTCTCCTGTTCGGGACCTTTTCAAAGGCCATCTGAAAGTCTAGATACACTACATCTACTGGCTCCCCTTCATCCATTTTACTTGTCTCACTCTCAAAAAATTCCAGAAGATTAGTCAAACATGATTTTCCTTTCATAAATCCATGTTGACTTGGACTAATCCTTTTACTGCTATCCAAATGCCCCATTATTACCTGTTTAATAATTGATTCCAGCATCTTTCCCACCACCAAAGTCAGGCTAACTGGTCTGTAATTCCCAGTTTTCCCTCTCGCTCCTTTCTTGAAAAGTGGGATAACATTAGCTATCCTCCAATCCACAGGAACTGATCCTGAATCAATTGAACATTGGAAAATGATCACCAATGCGTCCGCTATTTCCAGAGCCACCTCCCTGAGGACCCTGGGATACAGTCCATCAGGCCCAGGGGATTTATCATCCTTCAGTCCCATTAGCCTACCCAATACTATTTCTCACCTAATGAAAATGTATTTCATTCGGTATATCATAGTTTAGGTACTACACATCTGTATGAGAATGTACAAAGCATGACTAGTAAGTTTGCAGATGACACTTAACTGGGTGATGTCATAGATAATGAAGAAGATTATCAAAAATTACAGCAGGATCATGATCAGCTGGGTAAATCGGCTTCGGAATGGTAATGGAGTTTAATGCAGATATGCGTGAGGTGTTGCATTTTGGGAAGTCAAACCAGGGCAGGTCTTTCAGTGTATGTTAGAGCCCTGGGAACTGTTGTAGAGCAAAGGAATTTAGAAGTGCAGGTGCACATTTCCCTGAAAGTGACAACACAAGTAAATTGGGTGGTCAAAAAGGCGTTTGATACACTGGCATTCATCACTCAGGGTTTTAAATATAGAATTTGGAATGTTATGATATAGTTGTATAAGACGTTGGTGTGGCCGCATTTGGAGTATTGTGTTCACTTTTGGTCACCCTGCTATAGGAAGGAAGTCATTAATCTGGATTGATTGCAGAGAAGATTTATGATGATGATGCCAGGACATGAGGGTCTTTGCTATTGGGAGAGGTTGTGAAGGTAGGAGGCTGAGGGGTGATCTGACAGAGTTGTATAAAATCATGAGGGCAATAGATTAGAGAGAATGCACAGAGCCTGTTTACCCAGAGTAACAGAATCAAGAACCAGAGGACATAGGATTATAGTGAGAGGGAAAATATTTAATAGGAATCTGAGGGGCAATTTTTTCACAAGTGGATGTATGGAACAAACTGTTAGAGGAGGTAGTATGGAACAAACTGTTAGAGGAGGCACTAAATTAACATGTAAAAGACATTTGGACAGGTACATACATAGATAGGGAATGTTTGGAGAAATATGGGTCCTACACGGGTTGGTGGGACTAATGTAAATGGGGCATCTAAATTGGTGTGTTCAAGTTGGACAAAGGGGCCTGTTTCCAAGCTATATGACTATGTCTCTATATGTATCTGATCACCACATTGCAGGAAAATGTTAGGAAATATTGCCATGATTAGAAAAATGTTGGAATGAAAAAAGGTAAGATAAGCTCAAAGGAGCTGAAATGCAGTGAATCCATTTATGAGGCCCAGAAACAATAGGAAGAGGAAGCACTGAACTGCCTTTCAGGACTGTCAGAAAAAATTGTTTCTATCTTTGCCCTATTTCTTCTAGCAATGCATTCTAAATAACAATGTAAAAAAATCTTGCACCCCATGGATATTTGTGTCAATTATGTTACTTCCTCGTCTGCCAGTGATTCCAATGGATCCTTATTTATTCTACAAAAAACATTCATAATCTTGGCTATTTCCATTAATGTTTCCTTAACCTTCTTTGCCCTTAGACAAGCAATCCCAGATTATCTCACCTTTTCACCAAAGTGAAGTTTCTTATGTGACAGGAGTAGAACAAGGCCATTCGGCCCATCAAGTCGACTCCGCCATTCAATCATGGCTGATTTATCTCTCCCTCCTAACCCCATTCCTCTGCCTCCTCCCCATAACTTCTGACACCTGTACTAATCAAATTCTTATCAAGTTCAAATCTCTACTACACTCTTTCGAAGGCATTGATCTCCCCAAGAAATAAAGTGTCTGAAATTAATACCCCAGCTGAAATCTAACCAGTGATTTATATTGGTTTAGAATTATACTTTGTTAAATATTACTTTAATAAATAAAGCTGAGGATTCACAATGTTTTTTTTTTTAAATGGCTTATTCTGTCAATTTAAAAACTTAATATATTTGGAGCTCCATGTTTCTCTGCTTCAGTGTCTTAGTTTGAAATAAAACATCTTGATGATTTTTGTCTCTTCTCATTCTTTCTCTCAAAATAGATTACTTCACACTTCTCTGCATTGAATTTAATCTGCAATGTGTCTGTTCATTTCACCTGTCTGTGCCCATCTGAAATCCAATATCCCCCACTTCACTTACGTCATTTCTAGACACTGTATACTCTGCAATTGTTGAAATTATCATTCCTCTATTCAAAAATGTATTAATAATGCATAATAAACAAATAGTCACAGCCTTAATCCTAAACTTCGTGTGTAACAATTATGTAATTTCCTCCAAAATTAGCATTTGCTGTACTCTACTTTTTGCCACTGGTATTTGAATTTGCAAATTGTAGTGTAGTAGAGATTTTCAAAAATGTATTAATAATGCATAATAAACAAATAGTCACAGCCTTAATCCTAACTTTGTGTGTAACAATTATGTAATTTCCTCCAAAATTAGCATTTGCTGTACTCTCTACTTTTTGTCACTGGTATTTGGTATTAATTTGTTCTTGTCACAAGTACTAAGATATAATGAAAACCTTTTTTTTGCTTGCTGCCCAGACAATGTATCCCATACATGTGTACAACAAGTAGTGCAAAAGAGTAAGGAAATAGAGTGCAGCATACATCATGGAGACACAATAAATGTATTATGGGGAACAAGGAAATTTGCAGATAATTTGAACAGGTACTTTGGATCCGTCTTAACTAAGGAGGACACAAACAATCTTCCTGATGTACTAGTGGCCAGAGGATCTGGGGTGACGGAGGAACTGAAGGAAATCCACATTATGCAGGAAATGGCGTTGGGTTGACTGATGGGACTGAAGGTTGATAAATCCACAGGGCCTGATGGTCTGCATCCCAGGGTACTTAAGGAAGTGGCTCTAGAAATCGTGGACGCATTGGTGATTATTTTCCAATGTTCTATAGATTCAGGATCAGTTCCTTTGGATTCGAGGGTAGCTAATGTTATCCCACTTTTTAAGAAAGGCGGGAGAGAAAAAACAGAGAATTATAGACCAGTTAGGCTGACATTGGTGGTGGGGAAGATGTCAGGCTAACTAGTCTGTAAAGATGAAATAGCGGCACATTTGGTTAGCAGTAACAGGATCAGTCCGAGTCAGCATGGATTTAAAAAAAGGGAATCATGCTTCACTAATCTTCTCGAATTTTTTTAGGATGTAACTAGGAAAATGGACAATGGGGAGCCAGTGGATGTAGTGTACCTGGACTTTCAGAAAACATTTGATAAGGTCCCACATAGGAGATTACTGGGCAAAATTAGAACACATGGTATTGGGAGTAGAGTGCTGACATGGATGGAAAATTGGTTGGCAGACAGGAAACAAAGAGTAGGGATTAACGGATCCCTTTCAGAATGGCAGGCAGTGACTAGTGGGGTATCGCAAGGCTCGATGCTGGGACCGCAGCTATTTACAATATATATCACTGATTTAGATGAAGGGATTCAAAGTCACATTAGCAAATTTGCAGATGACACAAAGCTGGGTGGCATTGTGAACTGTGAGGAAGCAACTATGAGAATGCAGGGCGACTTGGACAGGTTGGGTGAGTGGGCCGATGCAGTTTAATGTGGATAAATGTGAGGTTATCCACTTTGGTAGCAAAAACAGAAAGGCAGATTATTACCTAAATGGTGTCAAGTTGGAAAAGGGGAAGTACAACAGGATCTGGGGGTCCTTGTTCATCAGTCAATGAAAGTAAGCATGCAGGTACAGCAGGCAGTGAAGAAACTGAATGGCATGTTGGCCTCTATAACAAGAGGAGTTGAGTATAGGAGCAAAGAGGTCCTTCTGTAGTTGTACAGGGCCCTAGTGAGACCACACCTGGAGTATTGTATGCAGTTTTGGTCCCCTAATTTGAGGAAGGACATTCTTGCTACTGACCGAATGCAGCGTAGATTTACAAGGTTAATTTACAGGATGGCGGGATTGTCATATGCTGAGAGAATGCCGGTTCTCTCGGATATTTTCAAGAGGGAGCTAGATAGGGCTCTTAAAGATATCGGAGTCAGGGTATATGGGGAGAAGGCAGGAATGACGTACTGATTGGGGATGATCAGCCATGATCGCATTGAACGGCGGTGCTGGCTCGAAGGGCCGAATGGCCTACTCCTACACCTACTGTCTATTGTTTATTGTCTATTGAAACTACAAATGCTGGAATCAGCATTCTGAAATTCTGAAAGCAAAACAGAATACCCAAGCAAATTATGAGGTGCTGTGAAATTGAGAGAAAGCGATTGTCCCCTTACAAATGGCAGGGTGAGAGTAGGTGTAGTTAAGGTCCTGGTGGAAATCAGTAAGTTTATGTGGAGGTCAGTTGATAGTCTGACCTCTGTAATGGAAATAGAGTGTTTTAGAGAGGGAAGTATGATGCTAGACACACCAGCAAACTGGAGGAACAGTATTTCATATTCCGCATGGGTAGCCTACAATACAACGATATGAATATTAAATTTTCCAATTTCATTTAATTTTATCTCTGGATAAAAAAGTGCAAGGGCTGCAACAAAGTAGATTTGGAGATTGGAAATGTATCCCAAGTGTATGAAAAGTCCATTCAATAGTCTGATAACAGTGGGAACAAAGTTGTTCTTGAATCTGATGGAATACATCTGCAATCTTTTCCACCTTCTGCCTGAATGGAGAGGGGCGACGAGAGAATGGCCAGGGTATAAATAGTGCTCAATTATGTTGGCTGCTTTCCCGAGGCAGCAAGATGGAGATGTAGATGAAATTGATAAGAGAGGGACCAGGGCCTGGAAGTGGCTGGTTTATGTGATGGACTGGGCTGTATCTGCAACTCTCTACGATTTCTTCCAGTCTTGAGCAGAGAAATTGCCATACCAAGGTATGATCCATTCTGATAGGATGTTTTCTATGCGGCAACTGTAAAATTGGTAAAGCTCATGCTGATTTTCCTGAGTTTTCTGAGGAAGCAACCTTGGAACTTGAAAACACTTGACCATCACAATTTCAGTAACATGGATGCAGACTGGGGTGTATCGTCTACCCTACTTCCTGAAGTCAATGACCAGCTCCTTCAATTATCTAATACTGAGGGAGAGGTTATTGTCTTACATAGAATCATAGAAACATAGAAATTAGGTGCAGGAGTAGGCCATTTGGCCCTTCGAGCCTGCACCGCCATTCAATATGATCATGGCTGATCATCCAACTCAGTATCCCATACCTGCCTTCTCTCCATACCCTCGGCTCCCCCTTTCCACAAGGGCCACATTTAACTCCCTCTTAAATATAGCCAATGAACTGGCCTCCACTACCCTCTGTGGCAGAGAGTTCCAGAGACCCACCACTCTCTGTGTGAAAAAAGTCCTTCTCATCTCAGTCCTAAAGGATTTCCCCCTTATCCTTAAGCTGTGACTCCAACATCGGGAACAATCTTCCTGCATCTAGCCAGTCCAACCCCTTAAGAATTTTGTAAGTTTCTATAAGATCCCCTTTCAATCTCCTAAATTCGAGAGAGTATAAACCGAGTCTATCCAGTCTTTCTTCATAAAACAGTCCTGACATCCCAGGAATCAGTCTGGTGAACCTTCTCTGCACTCCCTCTATGGCAATAACGCCCTTCCTCAGATTTGGAGACCAGAACTGTACACAATACTCCAGATGTGGTCTCACCAAGACCCTATACAACTGAAGTAGAACCTCCTTGCTCCTATACTCAAATCCTTTTGCTATGAAATTGTCTTGACACAATCCTGCACTCCCTCATCAGTGTTTGAGTTCCGGCCCCCCATGGTAATGTCATCTGCAATCTTGTACATGCGGTTAGAGCAGAATTTAGTTGCACCGTCATGAGTATATAGGGAGTATAGTAAGGGTCAGAGAAGAAACAAATAAATTAAGATGCTGGTTAATACACAAAAGGACACAAAGTGCTGGAGTAACTCAGCAGGCCAAGCAGCATCTCTGGAGAACTTGGATAGGTGACATTTTGAGTCAAGACCCTTCTTTGGACTGAGAATGCAACTTTACAGAGCACTGGTGTTGAGAATTATCACTGATAACAACATGTTGCCAAGAATCTAGAGGCAGAGGAAGGTGTCGCGTTGATTCCAGAATTTTGGAGATGGGTTTGATTGGGATTATAGGGGTTGAAGATGAAGCTATATTCAATATTCAGCAGTCAGATTTAGGTGTTCTAGTTCAGTTGTTCCATTGATGAGTTTAGAACCAGGGAGATGGCATCTGCTATGGACCTATTGCAGTGATAGGTGAATTGAAGTAGATCTAGGCTGTCTGACAGGATGGTGCTGATATGTGCCATGACCAGCCTCATGATAATAGGTCATCATTTTGCTGATCATCTGTTCTGTTCCCTGCCATGCTTTAGCTGAAAATGCAGACATAGAACTACCAATGGCAGGATCGATAATCAGCCTACAATGCTTGTCTTACTACAGGTAGAAAGTCTGTGCTAGTATAGTTAAATGTTTTAAAACCATCTCTATTGTAGCAATACTCCATCGCTAACCCCTACCTCTTAATCATAGGTACAATTTCGTGGAGGTGCAAGTACAATGAAAATCTTGCATGCAGTAGCATCGCAGGCACACATACTTGGACAACATTAATTTGCAAAATCATTAATTTGTACATAACTGGCACTTAAGTTTGTCAAAGCAGTAAAAATATACTTTTTAAACTGCACAGAAAAACAAGAGATTAGTACAAAACATTATTAGAAAAAATAACAATCCATGATAATGCAGGTTGTGCAGGTTGGTGTTTAATTACTATTTTATTTCACATCTCTTGTAGCCCAGTGATCATTCACACTTCTACACTTACCATATTCTCCCCACAGCTCTACTACCACCAGTGATTTTCCCCGTAGCTGTGTTCACAACTATGTGCTCTACCACATCTTTATTCCCGTTCTCTCTCTGACCTCATATGTGCATTCTGCATATTATCATCTCACTCAAGGTTCTGAACTATTTTTCTCACCAATTTTAACCCTTCCTTGTAATCGCTATCCCGAGGATCTAAATCCTAGAAACAAAGAACTGCATATGATGATTAGTATGCAAAAGGACACAAAGTATCCTTTGGAGTAACTCAGCAGGTGTTGCAGGTCAGGCAACGCCTCTGGAGAACATGGATAGATGACACTTCAGGTTGAAGCCCCTTTTTCGACTGCAATCATTTCTTGCTGCAATGGGGAACCAAGCCAATCAACTGCAGTAGCTAACGTGTGGTCAATTCCTTAAAAAAAAAATTGTGACCAACCTTTGATGTAAAACCTCAACCATTTTTGAACCCAATGTGAACTTAGGAATCCAATTAAAAAAAAATACTGTTATCTACTGTTCTGTTGCTGCGTTTTTATTACAAACAACATTCAACATCTCAAGCTACAGTATTTGATCTAACCATTTTCTGCCTGTACTCCAATTGGATTAAAACATGTACACGAATAGCTTTATTTATTAGCGACATATTTGAAAAAAAAACGCATTATTTAATCTCTCTAACCTATAGTACTATTTTATTTGGTGAAGTAAACTCATCATTATTATAAACAATATTTTGATAGATCAGTGGTTGAAATTGTTTTTTATCTCATGGCACAAATCATTCTTCTTCATAGATCATCAAGAAAATGGAATTGTGTTTCATTTATTTATTTTTACAGTATACAGAACAACAACATTAGCACTAATCACTGCACATAGTATATATTAAATACTTGACAGTAAATTTTCATGCCGGTTTGATCAAAACTTTTCAATTGAAGCTTATGTAGTCTTACATTTAATTCTTTACATCAATTATCTATACACTCAGCTTTGGCATAAATACAGACAAAGCATGTCTCTCTCTTTACAATCTGTGATATACGGTCACGGATGTGGACACAGGCAAGGTACACAACAATTGAAAGCTGTGTGTGATAAATCTGCGGGTTTTAAAATGTAGACATGGATGAATGTCTTGTTGTTTGAAAAATGTTTGTGAAGAAGCTGCTGATTTAAAAAAAACTAGAGTAACAATTTTATTCAACTCCCAGGAGAGGTGATGATCTGCCTGGTCAGGTCTGCCTATGGCGTTTCTTTACTGGAGACCTGACAATGCATTATGGTAAAATAGTTGTCTGCTACACAAATGTCACTGCGTTATTCTTCAACAAGCTAGGATTTGGCAGATAGCTTCCTCGCCTTTGTCTCTAAAATGAATTTCATAATGAGGGGTTTGAAGAAGCTTGGAGGGACATTCTGCAAAGATAGGATACTTGCCAGTCTCCTGTGGTACAGGAAATGTATTTAACGAGTAAACCAGCTGCTTAACCATTGCTTGTGGTTATGACAGTCAGGAACATAAATAGAGGCCAGCATGTGTTCTATCAGTACCATGTACCCACCTTGTTAAAGGTCCACTGTCATCAGGACTTCTGTTAAGGAGGAGACAGGGCTTCTCATTAGGGGGAAAGCATTCACATCTTGGATACCAGTGAACTGCAAATCCCCTCGGAACATTTCAAAAGTATTGGAGATGATGATTTTGAATACTGCAGTTGTCAGACAAAAGGTTGCATCTACTGCTTATGTTCTTTATTTCTATCCAACTTGAAATAATTGAATCTTATTGCTTTGCTTGGTTATGGAAATGTCCTTGTTTATTTAGTCAAAGAGCATTGCCTTTCCGATTCGAACATGAGGCAATGATAATATTTTTTGACAGGTTTTATCTGACTTATCTGACAGAAAATGGAGCAGCTGGGCTTGTACACTCTGGAGTTTAGAAGGATGAGAAGGAATCTCATTGAAACATATAAGATTGTTAAGGGCTTGGACACACTAGAGGCAGGAAACATGTTCCTGATGTTGGGGGAGTCCAGAACCAGGGGCCACAGTTTGAGAATAAGGAGTAGGCCATTTAGAACGGAGATGAGGAAACATTTTTTCTCACAGAGAGTGGAGAGTCTATGCAATTCTCTGCCTCAGAGGGCGGTGGAGGCAGGTTCTCTGGATGCTTTCAAGAGTGAGCTAGATAGGGCTCTTAAAGATAGCGGAGTCGGAGGATATGGGGAGAAAGCAGGAACGGGGTACTGATTGGGGATGATCAGCCATGATCACATTGAATGGAGGTGCTGGCTCGAAGGGCCAAATGGCCTACTCCTGCACCTATTGTCTATTGTCTATTATCCTCTGGAAATTACAGATGGTTTTGCTTTATTGTATATTAATGCATGCTTCAGGGCCATCCCAATAATTTCAGGCCTCTATAATTAGTGAGAAGTAGTTTTCATTACCCATTTCATTGCATTTGTAATCTAGATGATGTTTCAGTAGTTCCAGATGACACCCATAGAAGGGGAGAAATCAACCATGGAATGGGAGGCAGCACCGCCATTCAATGTGATCATGGCTGATCATCCCCAATCAGTACCCCGTTCCTGCTTTCTCCCCATATCCCCCAACTCCGCTATCTTTAAGAGCTCTATCTAGCTCACTCTTGAAAGCATCCAGAGAACCTGCCTCCACGGCTTAGAAATAGATGTTAGTGGGTTCAGATACATTGACTTGTGCACATAATGCAGACCGATGGGGCAAAATTTCACCTAAGGGGTCAAAGGATATGGGTAGAAGGCAGGAACGGGGTACTGATTGTGGATGATCAGCCATGATCACAATGAATGCTGTCTCGTAGGGCCGAATGGCCTACTCCTGCACCTATTGTCGATTGTCGATTGTCTAAGGAGTGCTGTTTTGTCAGAAGCAAAATCTTATGAGAATTCAAACTGTGTTGGTGTCAACCTGCTGATGAACGGTTAATATGTAGCACCTTAAACATAGTAAATACTGTATATCCAGAATTCACTGCAGGAATGTGAAGGAGATAAAACCTGTAGAGTTGCAATTATCAAGGAGTAAGGATACCTTAGTTAGTAATCTGGTGCCAAGCGTAACTAGAGGGAGAAAGTGGAACTCAAAGCAGGCAGGAGAAGAAGAAGCACAAGCAGCTCTGAGGCATACAGTCATTGTTAGTCGGGTGCTTTGGGCTCAGCACAGGAAAACAAGTGTGGAGTAAGGCAAGTACAACAGAGAGGAGGAAATTGGTTGCAGAGCAGGTACATGGGACTCAAGAACCAACGTTGAGCCTTCCCTAGGTGTCGTGGGCCCAACTCAATGAAACACCAATGAAGGGTGCCCACTTGATGACCCCAATGATGTACTTGCATCTACATGATTCTTTTTTTTAAGAGCTAATTAATATGGAGTCATTTATTGTAAGTTGGTGCATTTGGAGTCATTTATTGTAAGTTGGTGCATTTAGTTAGATAATACTTTGTTTTAGGCTTAGTTTTCTTAGTTGAGCACTTATCCTGGAGTTATAGCACGTACTTTGTGTTTTAATTGTAATTTACTAACAATCCTCTTAAGCAGAACTGTCAGATGTGCTTCCACCACAACCCCTGACAACCCATTCCTGTCACCTACCACTCTGTGTAAAATAATTTTACCCTGTGCATCTTCTTTAAACTTTTGTCCTTTCACCTTAAATTTATGCCTTCTAGTATTTGACATTTTCACCCTGGGGAAAAAAAGAATCTGACTGACTACCCTCTCGATACCTCTCCTAATTGTATAAACCTCTATCAAGTCAAAGTTATTTGAAATAATATGCTGATGGTGAAAATGTAAATTGAAAGATATGGCATGGGCACAGGCCCTTCAGCGATTACCTGTTCAAATGAGTTCTACATTATCCCATTTTTACAATCACTCCCTACACATTGGGGTGATATGTAGAGGTCAATTAACCTACAAACCTGCACATATTGTGAATGTGGGAGGAAACTGGAGCACCTAGAGGAATCCCAAGTGGTCAAAGGGAGAACATGCAAACTCCACACAGGCACCACCCAAATTCAGGATCAAACTTGGATCTCTGGCACTCTGAAGTACTGCGTTGGGAAGTACTGTATAATCCACAAAACCCTATGAAATTATCTCTCATTGTAACTGTTTACTTTGAAATTGTTTTCTGGTGTAAACCCAGGCCATTAATAGAAATCTTGAAATCCACAGCACCCAGCCATCAGTTTCACGTTATTACTGAAGAGGTTAAGAAGAATTGTTATTTCCTTAATTATTGTGCCTATTATTTATTTTCTTAATTATTGTGCCTATTATTCAAGTCTATGTCTTTTGATAACTTGTTGATGAATGTGAATAAAAATTAAAACAAACAATTTAGTTTCAGCATTAACTATCCATGAGTTTCAATACTTCAGAATCATGGTTCTGGAAACTAAATTTCTTTAGAATGGCGATAAGGAAGAATTTCCCTAGCCAGATGGTGGTGAATCTATGGATGTCATTGCCACAGCTGGCTGTAGAGGCCAAGTTATTGGACATTTTTTAAGCAAAGATAGATAAGTTCTTGATTAGTAAGGGTATCAAAGGTTATGGGGCAAAGGCAGGAGAATGGGGTTGAGAGGGGAAAGTTGATCAGATGGTAGAGCAGATTTGATGGGCCAAATGGCCTAATTCTGCTCTTATGTCTCATGGTCTTTCCACCAAAATATTGGAGTAAGATCACTGCCAGATAATTGAGGAGCGCAGTAGTCCTGTACTCTTTGCCTTGTTACCAAAATCACTATTCCAACCATCACCTGATCTGTTGATCATCTTTAGAATAGTTTAATAAAGGACTGAAAATTACCAATCTGCATTAGCATCAATGAACTAGAAGTCTCCAGCATACAAAACTAATGGGGGAATATTAATAGAAGATAAATAATTCAAATATGTTTTAATTTAGATTCTAATCATAGAAGTACAAGCATGTTCAACTATTAAATTGCGCGTTATTCCCCCCACCCCCCAGCCAGTATTAGTAAATTAATTTCATTTTTCTATTTCAAATACACCTTTGTAAGGATGTAGTCTGCATTAAAAGTAATTTGTCTTTTGTGTGCACAATATAACTGTACATTGATCATAAGTGATACTGACTTCAAATGTGCAATCTGGAAACCTGAAAGTAGCTTTGCAGGATATTTCTCAATGCATTTTACAAACTCTGCCAGGGTTTAAGATCTTTCACTCATGCAGAAAATTAAAATATCTTAAGCAGGAGATACATGGTTGAGAAACTTATCCAGACATAAGCTATCACTGATATCAAATATTGCAAGCCAAAGGTGATCTTGAATATTCACTATAAAGCTAGTTTATTTTTAAGCAAACCTATAACCCCCAAACCTATGTATTTGTTTAATTATATCTGAAAGTAACAATGTTCTCGTACATTGGTTAATTAATAGAAGACCACAACCACTTTCATCATGTTTTATAGTGATCTTTGGGCTAAACGAGTCATATGCTAACAGGGTCCCATAATCCATCATATTTCAACGTGTTGCCTCAGCAAAATACATACCTTGACTAAAAATACAGTGCTGTGAGCCCTTGTAATCCATAGGGGGACTCCAAATTCATTTTCTGATTTAGAATCCTGAGGCGAAAAGCACTTGAGACACCCTTTGCTCTTCTGAGACTTTCTTTCATAACATACACAATACAGAGAATGCAAAGTGGTTAGTGGTAATTCCAATAACCTCTGAACCTTCTGCCCATTTCCCCTAGGATAGAGTATAATAAACATAATGTTAGTATTTAATTGGCATTTAAAATAGTCATAGGAATACTGATTGCCCATTTACAAGGTAATTATGGATACAAACTTGGGGAGGGCTAAGGAGCACTCTTTTAATGCAGCAAGTTGCAATGTTTCGAATTCTCTGGTTGAAAAGATAGAATAAGGAGATTCAGTGGCAGATTTAAGAAGAAGATTATATGCTGGGAACTTTCAGCAAGATTACGTTCTGTGCTTCTCTCTGTGTCAACATTTTAGAGTTGATTCCATTCAAATGCATAAATGCTGGTCATTCCATTCAGTACCTGTAACGTGCGATTAGGTTTTGAAATTTTTGAAATTGTCTTCACATTCCTAGATTCTATTACTCACCTTCACACCAGGGACAATTTGCAGTCTCCAATTTTGAACAGTGAAACGTCTGTTTAGAGTGGATGTGGAGAGGATATTTCCACGAGTGGGGGAGTGTAGGACCAGAGGTCATAGCCTCAGAATTAAACAACATCCCTTTACGAAGGAGATGAGGAAGAATTTCTTTAGTCAGAGGGTGGTGAATCTGTGGAATTCTTTGCCACAGATGACTGTGGAGGCCAAGTCAATCGATATTTTAAAGTCAGAGATATATAGTTTCTTGATTAGTCCGGGTGTCAGGGTTCTGGGGAGAAGGCAGGAGAATTGGGTGAAAGAGGGAAACATAGATCAGCCATGCTTGAATGGCGGAGTGGACATGATGGGCCGAATGGCCTAATTCTTCTCCTAGCACTTGCGAACATGAATTAACCTACCTGCCTGCACATCTTTGGTGATGTGGGAGGAAACGTCTGGTTGAAAATGGGATCATGATTACAAGCTGCACCTGATTATTAGTGTGATTTTTTCCTCTTAGATCATCAAAGGAGTTGTGGAGAATGGGTGAGGGTGAATGTATATAACATAAGATCTTCAACTCTCTGGGTAAAGACATGCCTGAAGCCAATGTACATAGCTGAGCCTATTTCAAGGACAGAAATGATATTTAGCCCTTATGTGGAGAGACTATGAGTAGACGAATTAAAACTCTCCACTGAAAAATGAAAGTCTTCTTGACCCAGATACACTTATACTACGAATATTGTCCCACTGCTTGGATGACTTCTTTCAAGGCTATAAAGCTTATGTTTCTTCATAGCACAGCTTTAAATAGTAACAATTATTGATAATTACTGTCTTGGTCTAATTCATCGCCTTTGCTCACAATATTTCAAAAAATATTCTATAATCTGTGTGAAAATTACAGCAATATTAAATAAAATCTGCAAATAATTCTTAAGTTAAAATGGCACATGATCATAGACATTTATTCATTGTTTAGGTTATTCTTACTTGCCTTGTAAGTTACAGCTCTCTGAGTCCTCATCAAATTACATTTTAAATGAATTGATGTTATTGACTCCACCACCATTTCAGGCTGTAAATCCTGAAGTGCCATCACTCTATATTCTCCACTTCCTTCCAATCGTTACACCAATTAGTCTAGTTTATACCCCTGCACTATTGAGTTCTGCCAAGCATGATGAAGTGATCAAATGTCCTCGTTATTCTATTGGTGAACTAACTTTAAGTTTATACAATTTTGTAATGACTTTCCTCGTCATGTAATGGCTGGTTAAAATAAGTCTTATATTTGGGCTTTTAATCCCATTTTATCTTCCTGAGGATATGCACACCAATATTAATTATTCTACTCCTTTGAATCCCACTATTTATCACGTATTCTTTGTTTTCCTGCACCCACGATTTTCTGCACTGAATTCTGCTCTGCATTTTGATTCATTTTGTCATTGTCATTTTGCATTTTTAGTCCAGAAAGCGCTCAATAACATGTGGGAAAGCTGGACGTCTCAGCAGGGCCATCTTAACGCATGGGCACGCTGGGCAGTTGCCCGGGGCCCCACGAGCATAGGGGCTAATCTATGTATTGTAGAATGTTATTGTAGAACATGAAAACGGAGAAGAACATCGCAAGTGCATGACAGCATATTTGATTCGGCATAAAGAAACTGGAAGTGTAGGGACCCCAGTGCACTGCTTTGCCCAGGGGCCTGCAATGCTGTTAAGACGGCCCTGCGCCTCAGATGTCTAAGGGTCTCAAACTTAGATTCTCCCATGTAACAGAAGAGACCATATTATTGTGCGGCTGAGAGGCATGGTCTCTCATTGACCAAGTCTCTCGATGGTACCTACACCCGAAAGCTCAGAAAAGTTCAAAATGTCAGTTGGAGGGACCACATCACCAACGCCCAGCTCTATTGGAAGATTCCACCTCTGACCGAGAAGATCAGGTCGAGAAGGATGAGGCTCGCTGGTCACTGCTACCACCATCCAGAAATGCCAACATACAAGGTTGTGCTGTGGGAACCCACCAATGGAAGACGTGACCCGGGATGGCCAATCAAGACAATGCTGAAGACATTGATGGAAGTTGCATGTGTAGAGACAAAAGAAGAGTTTGCCAGCTGCTTGGAGGACAGAGATGTGTGGTGCGTCCGGCACCGTGCCCAGCGGAAACCAGTACCACTGCGTCGCTAATGTTTTCAACGATTTAATAAAATAATAATAATTGTTAACTAGCATTGCAGTGGATCTCAGTAATATTTTTCATTAAAACAAAGCTGGCTGGGACTGTACATTGCTTATAACAGTCTAATGATGAATTTTGATTTGCTGCACTCCAGGAGGATGTGATTGCATTAGAACTGTTCAGAAGAGGTTCACTGGGATTTTGTGTGAAATGAAGGGCTTATTGCATAGGGAAAGATTGCATAGGCTGGGTTTATTCTCACGAGGCATTACAGATTGCAGATCCTGGAATTGGGAACAAAGAAAACATTTGCTGGAGGAAGTGAGAAAGTCAAGGAGCATTTGTGGAGGCAAAGAGATGGTTGATGGTTAAATCCTACTTGTCCCAGGAATGAGTAGGTTAACCTATGATGAGCATTTGTCAGCACTGGGCCTGTACTTGCTGGAATTTAGAAGAATCAGGGGGAAATGAAGAATGAAACATGCAGAATAGTAAAGGGCTTGCATAGAGTGGATGTGGAGAGGAAGTTTCCACTTGTGGGAGAGTCTAGGACTATACGTTATATAATTAAAGGACGTTCTTTTGGGAAGGAGATGAGGAGAATTTTCTTTAGTCATAGGGTGGTAAATCTGTGGAATTCTTTGCCACAGAAGGCTATGGTGGCCGTCAGTGGATATTTTTATGGCATAGATAGATTCTTGATTAGTACAGGTGTCAGAAGTTTTGGGGAGAAGGCAGGGGAATGGGGCTGGAAGGGAGAGATAGATCAACCATGATTGAATGACGGATTAAACTTGATGGGCCGAATGGCCTAATTCTACTCCTATTCCTTATGACCTTGATGCAGGCTTTCACCCTGTAACATCGACCTCCCTTTGCCTCCACAGATGCTGTTTAACCTGCTCAGTTTCTCTGGATTGAATTTATTCTTACTGGAATGTAGGAATCTGATAAGTGACCTTAGGTTCATAATTTAATGAGGGGTGCAGAGGGCATGGGTTGGAGAGTCTAAATTATTAGAGTCTAAAATTAGTGGAAATAATCTTAAAAGAGGGTAAAAAACAAAGGGCTCAACAGTACAGATGGCATCTGTGGAGAGAAATGAACTGATGACATTTTGGGTTGGGACCCTTCTTCAGAATGGTGGAGTAGAGAGGAGAAAGCTGATAAACAAAGGTAGGGCTTGGGCAAAATGTTGCAAGTACTTGGTGGATACAGATGAGGTGGGGTGATGGCCAGATTGGTGGAGAGAGTAACCCAAGGCTAGAGGTGAATTGGAGACAAAAGGGTGCCAGATAAAGAAGGAAAAGGAGGAGTGATACGTAAAACTGGATATGGGTGGAAGGGGACAGGGAGATGGAAAAGAGGAGAGCTAAAATGAAAATGGGAAACTCTGAGTCGGAAAGGTTTGGAAATAAGCAGGCTAGGAAAGGATGGGGTTCTGGGAAAAGGGTATGCATTCAGGGGATGAGGAGAATAAATCACAAAAGTGGATGAGTTTTGGAGAACAGGGAGATTACTTGAAATTGGAGAATTAAATGTTCATGTCATTGGCTTGTAGGCTACCCAAGGGGATCTGAGGTGTCATTCTTCCAGTTTACATGTGGCCTCACTGTGGAAGTGGAGAAGGCTGATGACAGAAAGGTCCATTGTGAACGGAAAGGAGAATTAAAATGTCTATTAACCAGAAGCTTAACCCGGACTTAGGAGAGTATAGTTCTCGAATTGGGGTGGGGATAGTGGTGATAAGGGTGGTCATATTGAATGAGTGCCAGAGGAGATGTTATGAGCAAAGATCTTAGAGCAGAGCAAGATGGTCCACTCCTGCGAAATCCAATGGACTGACGTGTAGTACGCGTAACCATTTCAGTAAACCCGACCCGACCAGTTATGCCTCTCGCAGTGCAATGAGCATTGTGGGGGAACAGTTTGTGTGTTTTTAAATGTTTTTAAAGTTTTTTTTTACATTTTCTTTTTAAATGCAGTAAACCCTCATCAATTTCCCACATCAGTATCAGCACTGCCTTGGTCGCTATTTGCTGAAATAATTGTGTGTGTGGAAACTTGCGTGATTGTTAATCTGACTGGAAGCCAAATCTGACTGGACACACGCTAATACACACGAAAAATGCACATACTTTGTACAGGGAGGATCTGCATATGCTGGTTCAAACCAAAGACAGACACAAAAGGCTGGAGTAAATCAGCAGATCAGGCAGCATTTCTGGAGACAAGGAATGGGTGATAGAAACAGAAAGTAAGTGCAGGAGGAGGCCATTTGGGTCTTCGAGCCAGCACCGCCATGCATTGTGATCATGGCTGATCGTCCCCTATCAATAACCCGTGCCTGCCTTTTCCCCTTATCCCTTGACTCCACTAGCCCCTAGAACTCTATCTAACTATCTCTTAAATCCATCCAGTGACTTGGCCTCCACTGCCCTCTGTGGCAGGGAATTCCATAAATTCACAACTCTCTGGGTTAAAACGTTTTTTCTCACCTCCGTCTTAAATGACCTCCCCTTTATTCTGAGACTATGGCCCCTGTTTCTGGACTCGCCCCACATTGGGAACATTTTTCCTGCATCTAGCTTGTCCAGTCCTTTTATAAATTTTATATGTTTCTATAAGATTCCCCCCTCTCATCCTTCCAGCGAATACAAGCCTAGTCTTTTCAATCTTTCCTCATATGACAGTCCCACCATCCCAGGGATTAATCTCGTGAACCTACGCTGCACTGCCTCAATCACAAGGATGTCCTTCCTCAAATTAGGATATTTCGGGTCAACTTTTTCGATAGCTGCAATGACCCGTTTGATGTCGCCCTTCGCTCTGCCCCTGGTCTCGGCCCGCACAAATCTGCCGAACATGCTGTGTGTGTGTGTGTGTGTGTGTGTGTGTGTGTGTGTGTGTGTGTTTGGCGGAGTCTGGGGGGAGAAGCCCCGACACCAAGAGCGAGCAAATGCGCGGACAGATGGATGAAAGCAAAGATTATAGAGCAGAATAGTGACATTTTGGGTCGAGACCCTTCTTCAGACTGACAGTCAAGGGAAAGGGAAACGGGAGATATAGGCATATCTTCCATTCATTTTTTCTTAGTACCATCTATATCTCTTGTTTCTCTTTCCCCTGACTCAGTCTGAAGAAGGGTCTCGACCCGAAATGTCACCTATTCCACTCTATGATCTTTGCTTTCATCCGTCTGTCCGTGCGTTCGCTCGCTCTTGGTGCCGGCACTTCTCCCCTCAGACACACACACACACACACCACACACACACACACACACACAGACAGTTCGATGCGGGCGGAGACCAGGAGGAGGGCGAAGGATGACATCAAACGGGTCATGGCAGCTATCAAAAAAGTACGGAAATGGTAAGGGGGATATTAAAAAGAAAACACCCAAAGGAAATAGATGTTTAACAAAAAAAAGGGGTCGGCAATTGCTCCGTGTCTTTGTCGGAGGGAAGGTGGGGGAGCGGAGGATGGCTTGAGTCAGTCTGAAGACGGGTCTCGACCCAAAATATCACCTATTCCTTTTGTCCAGAAATGCCGCCCAACCCGCTGCATTTGTGTCTATCCTTTAATTTCTCTGCCTGATATAGCAGAATCTTCCTGAATTAGCTTGACGCCATGACGGAAGCTGGTTACGGAAATGGCGCTGAAGATTACCCATCACCTACTACTGCTTTTTCGCGGAGTGAACCATCTTGCTCGGCTCTAAAACCTTTGGTTATGAGCACACTCAATTGCAAGGCTTAAAGGGCATAGATACAGATCATTGGATAGGAAAGAAGTAGAGAGATAAGAGTCCAACGTAGGCAATTAGGATTAGAATAATTCGATATCATGGTTGGCATGGATGATTTTGGCTGAAGGACCCACTTCAATGCTATACAACTCTATGACTCTAGGTAAAGAATTCAGGATATTTTTCCTCTATGTAAAGATCATGTCCCCTCTAATTTTAGGTAGTGTCAAGCTAGAACTGGAGAAACTTAGACTTGGACATTAACTGATTTCAAAGTGTGAACATGCAGTGGAAAAGATTTTTTCATTCTTATGTGACTGGGGTGGAAGATCGCAACCTTCACGTGGTCCGCCCTGTTACGACTAATGCAATCAACTCGACGTGCACAAACGGAAGATCAAATAGAACAAGTTGTTCAACAGCTTTAGGCTGTGCATGCCACATGAAAGAAGAAGAAGATTCTTATGTGACTGGATTATTAATTCCAAATTATTATTAGAATTTTAACAGTAAACTTAATGGGATTGTCAGACGATTTATGTACTATATTATATTTAAAACCCTAAATATAGTGGAAAATTACATTTGTGAACAATTTCAATTTTATGAAGGACAGCAGAGCATTCTTTGGAAATGCAGTTGCAATTTAACCAGCATGGACTGTGATCATATTCATGACAGTGTAAGGAGCTTTAGTTTGTTCAGATTCTCCCGCTCTGGATCCTAGCGTTCCTCTTAAATGACATTGAGAGTGCAGATTGATAAAACTTGGCACCTCACAGGGATATAATTGCCTGCATTCTAGTCAGCAATTTATTTTACTTGCAAGTAGCGATGTTTCCTAAATAAACTGCCAATGGATTCTGTCAAACTTCATTTGAGAATCAATAGGAGAGGAGCATTGATCATCAGCCATCGTTTTCCAGTTGAAGAAAAGATTAACATAGGTTTGTCAGACACTGAATTGTTTATTCTGGTTTGCTGTTCACTGTTTCAAATGATATGTGTGACCTTGTTAGCATCTGGACTTATTTACATATTTAAAGCCCCTTCAGAGCCTACCAGTGATGAATTATTGACAACAAATGAAATGTTTTGATAGTTAACGACACAAAGCGTGCTTAATGTTTTATGTGTTGCTTCCTAGCTAATTATGTAGATGACACATTTGTCAGACCAAGACTGCCATTATAAAACTGTTTCCAGAGGGTGGAAAAGTAGGTTATTCGTGGAGTAATTAACTAGAATGTTCAATGACCTGTGAGAGCTTAGAATGTCTGCCAATTCATGCATTGTTTTGCCACAGAAGCAGAGGATTAATTAAATCCTGAATCATTCTGTTTCACTCAAGAGTTGTTTGTTAATATATAGAGATAACATCACTGATCTGGTATTTGATATCGAGGACATGACAGCAGCATAGAGTGAGTTCTGATTATCTCCAAGAGCTTGTCAGCTGGGATTGATTTCCACTTACTCGTTTTATGTAACAGTTCATATAATGTAGCTGACCCCAGCTAGCATTACCTTGTCATTTTACTTCATGGATTGGGAAGATGAGCTGAAAATAGCTGGGTTCTGGCCTTGAACCTGCCAGGGCAGTGAGGGAGTGCCACTGATCTGTGTTTTATGTAGTAAAATCTCTACATGTCACCATTACAGAAAGAAATTGTCATTGCAGTAATAAACCCTTGTCATTACACTTTTATTTAAGTCTTCTGCGTATATGTGTGGTAGAAATGGCCTTTCTAAATGTAACTAAAGTGTCAGAAAGTGACACTGCAATAGTTCTTCATAAAGATTGATCTAATTTCTTCATAAAATATTGCAAAGTAAATTAAATAAATTTATATTGGCTATCGAATCATCTTGCAAGGGCAGAAAGTAATATTTACACAATAAATCTGCAGTGGCAAGATTGTGAATGCATGCAATGTGTTCTGAGATGTTAATTATTTTAATTTGGGGAAATATGAGGAATATTCTTTGATAGGATATTTTGTTTACATTTTTACTGACCGATGTTAGATGGTTTTTGGCCTCAGAAAGTAATGTTAACATATGCATAAGAGACATACAATTAAAACATCGAGTAAATGAAGGAGTAGTGATAAATACTCAGGAATTCTCAGTTGCCGTGAGAAGCTAAATGGCACAATCTTTTTTTTTAATATCTTGCACCCTCTGATCATACCTTTTGATTAAAAATTGCAAAAAATGCTGGAGTATGCAGACCACGGATAGGTGATGTTTACGGTCAGGACCCTTCTTCAGCCTGAACAACAATCTGTATTTAACGATCCATTGGGATGATTAATGTTTGCATCAGAATTGCTCAGTTGCATGTTACCTGAGTTCAGATTTATTACTTACCAATTAATTTAAAATTTTGAAAACTGTTGTAATATGAAAGGATATGGGCAAAGGAAATATAAAGGTAATTTCAATTATAATTATGACTGTGGGATGCTCCAAAACACTTAAAAATGAATTATGATTAATGTTAAATAGGCAAATATATAATAGCTAATATGTACATGACGGGGGTCAGTATACAATAAATGACTGTGGAAAAATGAATAGAAAATAACTAGCAATAAATTCAAGGCAAAATAATTCTGTAGATGCTAGAAAGTCTTTTCCATTAATGACAGCTGTTGGCAGGCTATTTGTCAACCTTAAAACCAAAGTAGATATTTTATAATTAAATATATTAGCAGATATTAGGCAAAAAACAAGTGGGTAGAGATATATCATAGATCAGTCAACAACTCAAAAGGGATTTGAAGAGTTAATATGCTTTATCCTGTTCCTGTGTCCCAGTGTAACAGTATCTGTTAATTTACTGCAATCATTCATAAACTCCTTTTAATTAAATGTTACTGAATCACAGGTTCATCAAAAAAGAACACTGTGGTCCTGGTCTACAGAGCCCAGAAAGTAAATGGTTCTGTGGTGTATCTGACCTCCCATTCTGATGCATAATTCACCATTTCCGTCTGCAACCCAGCTCATTGTTTAATATATTTGAAAAAATAGATATATATTCAAACCATTTTTCTGTTGAAGCAAAGATTTATTTTTATTAACCCAGAACATTTGTAAAGCATTGTTATAGAATGTAGAACAGTACAGCACAAGAACAGGCTCTTCGGCCCAAGAGGCCTGTGCTGAGATGATCACTTTTCACCTGCACATGACCCATAACGCTCCATTTCCTGCATATCCATAAGTCTAACCAAGTCTTTTAAATGCCACTATTATACCTGTTCCAACACCAATCTTGGCAGCATGTTTCAAGCGCGCACCGCTCTTGTATAAAAAAACTTTCCGCGCATATCTCCTTTCAACTTTGTCCCTCTCACCTTAAATCTATGCCCTCTAGGATTTGATTTTTCCATCCTGGGAAAAAGATTCTGACCATTTACCATATCTATGCCTCTCAAAATGTTATATGCATCTATCAGGTCTCCGCACCTTTGGCGTTCCAGAGAAAACAATTCAAGTGTGTTCAACCTCTCCGTGTAGCTAAAACCCCCTAATTCAGGCGTAATTCTGGCCGACCTCCACTGCACCATTTCCAAAGCCTTCACATCCTTCCTATATTGGAATGACCAGAACCGCACACAATACTCCAAATGCGGCCTAACAAATGTTGAATGAAGAAATCGCATGGGATACCAGTACAATCTCACAGACTTATGCAACAAAGGTCAGTTTATTTTCAGTGTATTCTATAGCAAGAATATTTCAAGAATGTTTTTATTTCATGACGATACAGCTGACCTTGTTGGATCACAGCACAGGAGGTTACAAACATTGCACTAACAGCAGAGTAACGATCGCTAACAGCAGTGTTGTGAATTCCACATTAAGCTATGCATGCACAGAACTCCCAAAGTTGCTGTTTGCTTTACAGTGTAATGACAGTGAATGCTAATAGATTTGCCATCAGTGTCACTGCAAAATCTAGGCCAGTATGTGTTTGCATATTTTACAGGGTGGAACATTCGATCCCTGACCTAGAAACCATGTTAAGAACTATAACTCATATTCATGATTTATAAACTTTAATTGGATGAGTCAGCCCACAGTTGTTTTGGGATCGTTAAAGTGGTTTCATGTTACAGTATAGCATCGGATAAGGGAAGCGAAAAAATTAGTTAACACCAAACTAAGCTTTGATCTACATTACATTAATGTATTGAATGAGGGAGAGGCAGCATCTAAAATTGATGAGAGACAACCTCAAAACTATATCAAATACATATTTTTAAACTTTTCTAAAGCCAAGGATCTGATACATGATGTGAACTGATACGAGTTAATAGAAGGACAAATACAGTATATAGTACATTGTAACATGCATCAAAGCACAGTAGATAACATATTTCATATTTATCTGTGCAAATTATGTAGTGAATGTGGTCTTTAGACAGCGAAGTGGCACTTCAGCAAAAAAGGTTTAGTATCTATAAAATTTAAACTGACACTTTTGGAATTCCCTGAAGGAGCAGCTGCCAGAAACTGCGCTATTTCTTTTGGAAGCTGTCTTGCTGAAGATACAGAAGAATAATAGGAATAAGAAAACACTTGGGGGAGAAAGCCATGTCACATAACAAACCGTAGCTGAAGTATTATGGTTGAATAATATTCAGCAAATTAGGTTGTAAAGGAAAGGTTTTGTTAACTGGAGAAATTTATAGAAAAAAAAACTTCTGCCTAGAAATTGACTTGTATTGTGCATTTATTTTACCTGAACTCAATTACTTTAGCAATCACTTCCATGCAAAATTGTAACAATTGAGAAATTAGACCGTGACACGGTGGCATTGTGTTGAAGCGGTAGAGTTGCAGCCTTACAGCGCCAGGGTCATGGGTTTGATCCTGACTAAGGGTGCTGTCTGTATGGAGTTTGTACGCCCTCGCCGTGAGCTGTGTGGGTTTTCCCAGAGTGCTCCGCTTTCTTCCCACCCTCCAAATAAGTGCAGTTTTGTAGGTTAATTGGCTTGATATAAATTTACATTGTCCCTAGTGTGTGTAGGATTGTGTTAGTGTGCAGGGATCCCTGTTCAGCATGGACTTGGTGGGCCGAAGGGCCTGTTTCCGCGCTGTATCTCTAATCTAAACTAAACTAAGATGCAAGAAATTCTGGAATCCTAAACTAAAAATAACAAACTGCTGAATTAACACAGTGGGTTAGGCAACATCTGTGGACATTTTTAACATTTTAATACCAAGCCAATTAACCTACAAACCTGTGCATCTTTCAAATATGGGCGGAAACTGAAGATCTCGGAGAAAACCCACGCAGATCACGGGGAGAACGTACAAACTCTGTACAGACAAACATTCGTAGTCTCAGGCCCTGAAAGGCAGTAGCTCAACCGCTGCCCCACCATGCCACCAGGTTTTGATTGGCCGAAGAGCCAGTGGGGTGAGAGAAATATGGAGATAATAACCAAGGCTCAAGGAATTGCGTGTATAAAACAAAAGAAAGGAATATAATAAGGAGAGTGGGGAGTAAAACATAGATCCAGAGAAAAGAATGGATGGGGGAGGAAAATGGGAGACCTGGAATAGGAAGAGGATTGGTGATGAACAGATGAGGAGGTGAGGAATGGAAAAGAAGTGGGTGAAGGTGGTAGACAGAGTTGAAAACACTTGGGGGAGAAAGCCATGTCACATAAGTGGTGAGTCTCTGGAACTCTCTGCCACAGAGGGTAGTTGAGGCCAGTTCATTGGCTGTATTTAAGAGTGAGTTGGATGTGGCCCTTGTGGCTAAGGGGATCAGAGGGTATGGAGAGAAGGCAGGTACGGGATACTGAGTTGGATGATCAGCCATGATCATATTGAATGGCGGTGCAGGCTCGAAGGGCTGAATGGCCTACTCCTGCACCTAATTTCTATGTTTCTATGTTTCTATGAAAGAAAAGTGTACATGTCTTGTGGGGCAAGGAGGGAGCAGTGTAGTTGAGAAGGATAGCGAGAGGGTGTTACCTGGAAATTGTGAATTCATTGTTCATGCCTGTGGGTTTCAGGCTTTCCAAGCAAAATATGAGGTGCTGCTATTCCATTCTGTGTGTGGCAGTGGTGTAGGCAGAAGAGAGATCGGTATGGAAGTGGGCACATGATGAAATTGAGTGGAATTAGCTTGCAGAAAGAGGTGTGGGGAAAGACGAGTTGCCAAGTGATAGGTGGATACACGTATGGAGTTCATAAGATCATAAGTTCATAAGTGATAGGAGTAGCACTAGGCCATTTGACCCACCAAGTCTACTCCGCCATTCAATCATGGCTGAACTATCTCTTCCTCCTAACCCCATGCTCCTGCCTTCTCCCATAACACTAATTTCACACTGAACTACAGTTCACACTGATGGAGATGAGGGAAGATAACTTGTAGAAAGATGTGAGGGGAAAGGGTCTGGCAAACGTTGGCAAGTTATAAGTGGATCCATGTAAGAAGTTCACACTGGTGTAGTCAAGGAAGGATAGCTGGGAAAAATAGGTGATGGGAAGGAATTCAGACTTAAGGAACAGAAATTGGACTGGGCATCTCTAATCAACTTCCATGATGTTTTCCCAATATCAGAGGCGTAGGCAATAATGACAACTGTCAAGCAATTTCCTTTCCTGCCCCTCCCAAAATAAATATGAGTGTGGTGCATTCTTTTTTATTATTTAGGCAGACATAAGGGAGTCAAGGCTAACAGGGTAGCTTTAGAACTGCAAGACTGTGCAATTATCTCCCAAAGTCTGCAGAATATACTCAACCCAGCAGGGAATTTTAGTTGTAGCTACTGAGCAGAACAAACAATGACTGCCTCCGTAGCGAAATCAATGGCAGCATTCTATAAAAGGATATTTCAAAGAGCATTGTAGTTGGCTCAGGAAAGATCAATGACCAAAGATTATCAAGCATAACTTTTCTATGTTTTTCAAAGATCAAGCATACTAAAGTTATCTATGGAGGCCTTGTATACAGACTGTCTTTAAAGGTACCAGATTATGCCTGGACCTTTCTGATGAAGTTATTTTTGTTTACAAGCTTAAACCTTTGTTGTTATAATATTTGGAAATTGTGTCATTCTGCAAGACATGCTCTCACTCTTTATGCAAGTTAGTCTCATGGTAACTCTCAACCTCTGGATAATCCCATCCTTACTATAACATTGTAGACATCATCTGGGCTTTGTATTCATGAAGAAACATCATTATTTACTTCAGTGGGAATGCGATTGCACCTAGGTACTGATATTGACCAGCTCTGCTGGTTTCACCAAGGAGCAGACAAGCATTGTCTACACTCATTCAGTGTCAGGGATATGAAGAATCCAAAACTACATCATTCAGGGAGAATTCCAATCCCTGAAAAATTATGTTATCATAAATCAGTCTTAAATCAACCTCACCTCTACCTTATTCAAATACTGTGCCCTCTAATCCTGTGCTTTTACATGAGAGTAAATGCCCTCCCATCATCTGCCCTGTCAAACCTATCAGGTTTCACTAAGATCTCTAATTTGTTTAATTTGCAATGGCTACAGATTCAAGGTGGACAAGTTGGTGTGCTGCCTGTATTCCAACCATTGGAATGAGGTATTTGGGATCTAATTCAACCCAAGAAACAGGAATATAATTCTAAGTGAGGAGAGTGTATGACTTGGAGGAGTATCTGTATGTGTTAGCAGCTTTTCTCTTGTCCTTTGTGGTGGTGAAGGTCACTGGTAGGAAATGCTGTTGAAGAATCTTTGGTGGGTTACCACAGTCCTCGCTATATCATGACATTCTGCACTGTGTTTATTTTCCCTTTTGAATTACTCAATCTACTCACGATGGTATGATTTACCCTGATGGTGTGCAAAACAAGGTTTTTCATTGTATTACAGGGTGGTATAGTGGCACAGTGATAGGGTTTCTGCCTTACAGCGCCAGAGACCTGGGTTCGAACCTGACTACGGGTGCTCTCTGTATCAAGTTTGTGCGTTTTACCCATGACATCGCGGGTTTTCCCTGGGTGTTCCGGTTTCCTCTCACATTGCAACAACGTACAGGTTTGCAGGTTAATTGGCTTTGGTAAAAAATTATAAATTGTCCCTAGTGTGTAGGATAGTGCGAGTGTACGGATGATCGCTAATCCGGGCAGACTAGGTGGGCTGAAGGGCCTGATTCCGGTCTTGGTACACATAACAATAATTAACCAATACCAAGTGGTGTATAATATTGATCAAAGCCATTAAGTGAATGCACCCAATTCTATTATTTTATTTTGCTATTTCCTAGGAGATGTTACATTCAGGCAAAGGAAACATAGAAGTAATTGCACCTTGCAAAAACAAAAAGGCAAATTGTCCAGTTTACTCCAAGCATATGTTCCCAATTTAAATCCTGGCAGATACTCCCAGTGCATGGCTGTCAATGAATATTTGATTGTCGTTGTTTTTTGTTGCTTGACGATGTAGAACATAGCATTAGAATAATAGATTATTTCAAGTCACCAGGATGTATAGAAATGTTTTATGTAAAATCTAATTAAATGTTGAGCACAATTTTATTGGAGTTATACTTGAAGTGGACAATTATTTTATGGTCCATAAATCTTTGTTATGAGATTATACAGTTGTATTTTCTTCAATAACTCAATCAAAATAAAATTAACCAGAACACAAATGTCATTTCCACTGCCTGTTGGATTTGCAACAGTTTTGTTACAATTTATTACTGTTTTTCCTTTATTTATCATGATTCCAATTTACTTACAGCTATATTTATGTTCAATATGAATTAATTTTTATTTAAACATTGCATATTTATATCAGGTTTTGAACGCATATTCCAATTATTTAATGTAATTATTCTAATGTAATGTTAGATCTAGTGTAAGTACACATATTACAGGATAAGATATTTTAATAGAATATAGAATGGTTCACAGAAACAGACCCTTCATCTAACCATGACGCCAAACTAACTAATCCCATCAATCTGCAAATGGGCATATCCTTCTATTCTGATTGTCCATGTGACTGTCTAAATGCCTCAAAAAAATGGATGCTCTCAAAGCTGCTTCTACCACCCCCTTGGCATTGCATTCCATGTGCCTGCTGCTCTTAGTGTCAACAAGATTTGGCTTTCATGTTTCCTTTCAACTTTCTCCCTCTCACCTTAAACCTATGTCCACTAGTATTTGAACATTCAAATCCAGGGGAAAAGGGTCTGACTGTGTACCATACCTAAGCCTCTCATAATTTTATAAACTTTTATCAGGTCGCTAGTCAGCCTCAGACAGTAAAGAAAAAAAAAACTAAATTCGTCCAACCTATCTTTATAGCTAATACTGTCCAATCCAGGCAACATCCTCAGGAATTTGTCGGTCTCCAAAAATGAATCAGTCTTCCATCTCCATGTGTTAATGGGTATGTGATTTTTAAAGCAGCTTAGTGTTGCTCATTTAGTAATTACGTGCACCATAGTAGTTTCCCCTCTACAGCCCAAACTATTCAGTTGAACCGTAAACAGGAACATGTGCATTGAAACTTATCTACATTAACGATATTCATTCAAATTATGATAAAAAGGTTATGTTACCTACAGTGCTGATCACTGAGCTCTTAATAACTTTTGCTTTGTCTTTGAGTTTTCCTTGGTACATAATTAAGGTATGGAGAAATAAATGTTGGTAATAATACCCCTAAAATAGTATATTAAAGAATTATGTTAATATTTTATTTTTGGTTTTGCCTTGCAGATATCCCGTCACAGGCGAAATCATTCTCAGCACAACCTTTCAGACATTACTGGGATGGCGGATAAGTCTGTAAGTACTTCATACAGAAGTTACCTTGTACTGTATGTCTTCTGACTGACTCTATTTCCTGTCACATTTGGGAAAACAAGAGGCTTGTACTTGTTAAAGAAAAGAAATGAAAGACCGTAACTTGTGCTGGCATGTGTAAGTGCAGTTTGCTGGAGAGAAATATATTTCCCATGTCTGGAAGTAAGTAGAGTATAATACACACTAATCATGCTGTCAACATTGCTCAAGCATCAGTTCCTTCTACTTGGAACTTGGTCATGAAAAGCTGTTGACCTCAATAAACCACCAGCACATTGCAAGTGACAAGGCCCCATGTCAATTTGATTACAATGGGAAATGGTCTTTCAAAGGTAAATGTAATCGTGCTCTCAGGGGGTTGTTTTTTTGACTGGTTGATCCGATAAAGAATACCGACACTGACATAAAGTTGACTTTGTGGAGATGATTAGCTTAAAATAAAAAGAGAAGCTAACCCTGGTTGACCAGATTGGAGTCTCTTCCTTCATGTCCCCAATTAATAACTTCCTGATGCCTCAACCCACATTGTTGCACTTTAACTGACACTTCCTATCCTGTCTTCCAATAACTGCCTCATTGTTTTCATTTACTTGAATATTTTGTTCCTGCGAAAAGCAGCAATCAGCATCAGCATGCCAAAGCTAATCAGCTGTAGTGTGCTAATATTATGGTTAAGGTACCTGTGGGTATAGATGCTTGCAGGGCACTTCTGGTTCCATCTTCCGTCTGCCTGAAGTGATTCACATAATTGAAAGCAGTTACATTGTCCCTGAATGGCTTACTTTATTCAAACATTCTCCCGGATATATGCAACAGCGCAGTAAAACTGCACATGGCAATAATGTATTGATGTAGATATTTGTATAAAAATACTGCCATAGAAGTTTGCTAATCATATAATTTTCACTTAGCTCCCTTCACTAATCCTGCACTGCATCATGGCCTACAAAATTGCTCACACTGATAGAATGTGAGAAACACAGTCGCTAATTCCAGCAAATAATATGTCCATGAAGAGCAATGTGGTGATGAACAGATAATTTATTTTCATGATGTTGGTTAAAATTTGGCCTTAGCCTCAGGAAAAAAAAAATCCTATTCTGTTGTTAGAAAGAGCGAAAGGATTATATGTTCACTCAAAATCATGGATGGAGTCATGGTTTACTCTCACAACTGGGAGATGGTGACAAATAATTGTGCAGCACTCCTGCAGTACATTATGCCAGAGTAACTTTGCAGGACAGGCAGCATCTCTGGAGAGAAGGAATGGGTGATTTTTCAGGTCTCTCCAGAGATGCTGCCTGTCCCACTGAGTTACTCCAGCATTTTGTGTCTACCTCCGATTTAAACCAGCATCTGCAGTTCTTTCCTACACCTTCAGTACATTGCCAGGGATGGGTGATTCCAGTGATACTCAGACCAGGTTATTTTTACTACCTTCAATACTTTAGAAATATATTTTGTTTCCAGCACTGAATGTAGAAATGCATAGAAATCAACACACTATGCCAAATTCATAGTGATTATAATAAAGCAAATTTTGCTCTTTAATGATCTTATATATCGTTTATGACCCATTTTTACCTACACCTAACTTTTGATGTTTATAGCCACTGGAGAAAAATGGCATCTTGAACAAAGCAAAGATAACAGAAGGAGGAAAAAAACTGAGGTATGTTTGAACATCATTTAGTCTTCACTCTGACTGGAGAATTCCTTGGAATCTAAAATTTGATATTTTGTAGCAGGACACTGGACAGAATTAATGTATTAATAAGAAAATAATGTTTATTAAATGTTTAGAGTTTCTTGAGATTGAAACAAGCAGAATGGATAAGGGCGACCAATTGGTGATGTATTTGAACTTTCCTAAGCTCTTTAATAAAGTGCCACATGAGATTATTCAATGAAATTATAGTGCATGGTATTGGTGGTAGTATATTGGCGTGAATCGAGGATTTGCTAATGACCAGGCAAGAGTGAATTTTTTAAAAAAGATCACTTACAGCTTGCGATATCATAGAATCTGATGCCGGTACCCCAGTTGGCAGAATCTTTATGCAAGGATATGACTGATGGTATATAATGGGGAAAATGTATGGCCATGCATTTTGGTAGACAAATAGAAATGCAGTGTGATTTTTTAAATGAGATGAGTTGAGATTAGTTGATGTTCAAAGGGAACTGGATGATGTTCACTGAAAGTTAACATGCAGGAGGAGCAGGCAAGGAAGGTAAACAGTAAGTTTTTATCGTCAGAGTTAAATCAAAGAAGCAAAATCCTAATTTTATAAGGACCTGGTAGGAAAATGTCTGGAATATTGTGCATGGATTCTGGCACCCATTTCTTAAAGAAGGAAAGGTTCACCAGATTAATAACTATACTTAAATATTTGGGAATTGAAATTACCAGAAAATATAAATCTTTATTTAATGCAAACTATATGCTCCTACTTAATAAATTAAACGTCCTGATTAAATTTTGGAAAACTCTTCCGATGTCTTTAATAGGGCAAATAAATGCTATAAAAATTATCTTTCCACCACAAATTTTATATCTATTCCAATCAATACCAATATACTTACCTAAAATGTTTTTTAAAAAACTGGATTCTGATATCACAAATGTTATATGGGACTATAAATCTCATAGAATTCAAAGAAGACATTTGTGCAAACCTAAAGAATTTGGTGGATTAACACTGCCTATTTTTTGTATTATTATTGGGCAGCAAATGTCAAAAATGTGATTCACCTGTTGGACAGCTCTGCCCAGCGGGTGGATTGGATAGTAATGGAGAGAGAGGATTGCGCCCCTTTTAATATAGGAGCGATCCTTCTCTCACCAAATAAAACTGAATAATACAATATACAGTAAAAATCCAATTATTCATAGTACTATTAGCATTTAGAAATAAATAAAATTAACCCTTAAATTACGAAATGTATCCCTTCTCTCCCCTATAGTTAATAATCCATCATTTAAACCTTCCAGTATTGACAAATCATTTACATATTGGGAAAGAATAGGAATTAAAATGTTTGGAGACATGTATGAAAATTGAATGTTTTTATCATTCCAACAACTACAACTTAAATACAATCTGAGAAGTAATCAATATTTTAAATATTTTCAAATCCGTGATTATTTGAAAAAATATACACAAGAATATCAAAATTTGGCTCCAGACTTATTAGACGAAGCAATTAATATAAAGGCGGACTCAACTAAATTAATATCATACTTGTATAATATATAATATTGTTTTTTGCATAAAAATCAAAAAATTCTGGAATTAAATCTTTGACATTTTTACAAAATTATTCAAAATAAAACAAACCGAATGCAGAATTGATTATTTTTGGAACAATGGAAGCCAGTTTTGAGCTGACTGCGTTCCAAAAGAGCTTCCTTAATTATGGCTTAATAATGGCAAAAAAACATACTTAAATTCTGGAAAAACGCTCCCACACCAACGATAAAAATGTGGATTTCAAATATGTCCAAAATGTTACACCGGGAAGATATGAGATTCCTCCTAGCAGACAAATCAGACCATTTCCAAAAGATATGGTCTCCATTTATCGACTTATTATAAGCATAGGGTGCAACACAACTTTGAAAATAAATGGTTTCAGGACCTGGCGAGTGGTGTGTAAAGATACGAAGTAGGTACATCCCTTTTATCTTATTTTACTTTCTTATATTTTCTGTTTTCTATTTTCCTCTTCCTTTTCCTTTGGTTTCCTTTTTTATTCTTTCTTGTGTTTTACGCCTCTACGGGTTCTTCCTGATCACTCTCTCACGCACTTACTATCTTATCTAACTTTCTCTATTCTTCTTCTTCTTAAAGTTTAAAATAAGAAGTGGTACAGGAAATGTATTATGTTATTTTTGGCTTATATCACTGTAATGTACATTACTTCTAATAAATTAAATTTTTAAAAAAAGATTAATAACTATACTAATAACCTGGCATAGCTAGTTTATGTGTAAGAAATAAGCAGAATTGGCCTCACTTTTATTTAGAACAATAGGAAGTGATTTCATTGCAAGCTATAAAAATGTTACAGGGTAAATGGAGGGCTAATATTTTCCCAATTGAGTGGCTATATTGACAGGCTCACAGTTTCAACATAGGCGGATGTTTAAGAAGGAACTGCAGAATGTTTAAGAAGGAACTGCAGAACGGGTCCTTTTCAGAATGGCAGGCAGTGGCGAGTGGAGTGCCGCAAGGCTCGGTGTTGTGGCCGCAACTCTTTACCATATTTATTCATGATTTGGAAGAGGGAATTAGGACTAACACTAGCAAGTTTGCAGATGACACAAAGCTGGGTGGCAGTGTGAACTGTGAAGAGGATGTTAGGAGGTTGCAGGGTGACTTGGACAGGTTGAGTGAGCGTGGCAGATGCAGTATAATATAGATAAATGTGAGGTTATTCACTTTGGCGGCAAAAACGGGGCAGATTATTATCTCAATGGGGATAGGTTAGGTAAGGGAGGTGCAGCGAGACTTGGGCGTCCTTGTACACCAGTCACTGAAAGTTGGTGCAGATACAGCAGGCAGTGAAGAAAGCTAATGGAATGTTGGCCTTCATAACAAGAGGATTTCAGTATAGGAGTAAAGAGGTTCTTCTGCAGTTGTATAGAGCTCTAGTGAGACCACGTCTCGAGTATTGTGTACAGTTTTGGTCTCCTAATTTGAGGAAGGACATCCTTGTGATTGGGGCAGTGCAATGTAGGTTCACAAGATTGATCCCTGGGATGGCGGGACTGTCATATGAGGAAAGATTAAAAAGACTAGGCTTGTATTCACTGGAGTCTAGAAGGATGAGGGGATTTCTTATAGAAACATATAAAATTATTAATGGACTGGAGAAGCTAGATGCAGGAAAAATATTCCCAATGTTGGGCGAGTCCAGAACCAGGGGCCACTGTCTTAGAATAAAGGGGGAGCCAGAGGTGAGAAAAACCTTTTTCACCCAGAGAGTTGTGAATTTGTGAAATTTCCTGCCAGAGAGGGCAGTGGAGGCCAAGTCACTGGATGGATTTAAGAGAGAGTTAGAGTTTTAAGGGCTAGTGGAATCAAGGGATATGGGGAGAAGGCAGGCACGGGTTATTGATTGGGGACGATCAGCAGGCGAGCGGGCCTGTGTGACGGGTCGCCTGTAGCAGTAACTGCGGAGGGCTCTGGAGGCCCGTCCATGGGTGAGCATTAGGAACATCAGAGGAAGATGACTGACTTTGGTGCCTTCCCTCACAGTGGGAAACTTTTGATTCTGCTCTGTGGGGATGTTTTATGTTGAACCCTATCGTGTGTTGTGTTCTTTATTTTATTGGATGGCTGTACGGTGATCACACATTTCACTGTGCCAACTGGCACATTTGACAAATAAATGTATCTTGTATCTTGTATCTTGATCACAATGAATGGTGGTGCTGGCTCGAAGGGCCGAATGGCCTCCTCCTGCACACCTTCAACACCTTCGCTCAGTTCGCAATAACCAACCTCATCTCCCAGTGGCTCAGCACTTCAACTCCCCCTCCCATTCTAAATCCAACCTATCTGTCCTGGGCCTCCTCCATGGCCAGAGTGAGTCCCACCATAAATTGCTGGAGCAGGACCTCATATTTCACTTGGGCAGTTTACACCACAGCAGTATGAACATTGACTTTTCCAATTTCAGGGAGTCCTTGCTTTCTCCCTCTTCCCCCCCCCCCCCCCCCCCTTCCCAGCTCTCCCACAGCCCACTGTCTCCGCCTCTTCCTTTCTTCTTCCTGCCCCACCACCCCCCACATCAGTCTGAAGAAGGGTCCCGGCCCGAAACGTCACCTATTTCCTTCGCTCCATAGATGCTGCCTCTCCCGCTGAGTTTTTCCAGCATTTTTATCTACCTTCAACATAGGTGGTGGTCATTTTGACAAAGATGCAACAAAATTCTTCAGAAATATTCAATTATTAATTGTACCAAATATTTGGAACTTTGTACTCTAGATGGCTGTAGAGGCTCAGTCACTGACTATATTCAAGACAGGCCTCAATAGATTGTTGCTTGTTGTGGGAATCAATGGATACGAGTTATTTGCAGAAAACTGGCCCAGAGGTAATAGATTGTCAATTGCCTAATTGAAAAGCGGAGCAGGTGCAACATTCAAATACCTAGTCCTAGTTTAAATATAGTTTTTCACTATCATAATAAGCAACATGAATTTCTAATGTGAAGAGACTTCTGGTCCAAGGCAAATTTGTTTCATTAAATTCAAAAGTGTAATGCAGGATATATTTTGTACCTGGATCTTCCAGTTAGGATTTTGGGTGGAATGATAATTACTTTTATGGGCAAATGGCTATGCATTTTACCATGAGGTAACTTTAGTACAAAAACCTGTTTACTTTCCCCCAAGGTATAAACTAAAAATAGGCACAAAGGGAGCTAATTCTGAACACTGTAATGTTCCATAAGGTCATATAAACAGTTCCCAATATATTACTGGAATGAGTCATTTACCAAGTAAATGATCTTTAAAACAAACATCAAAACCGTGAGCTTAGTTTAGTTTATTATTTTGTGTACCTAGGCACAGTGAAAAAACGTTTTTGGTGTGTGCTATCCAGTGGTCGGAAAGACTGTACTTGATTGCAATCAAGCCTTTCAAAGTGTACAGATACAGGATAAAGGAAATAATGTTCAGCGTAAGATAAAGTCCAGTAAAGTCCTATTAAAAATAGTCCCAGGAGTCAGATAGATCTGTGAGTAGATTAAGAAGAGCATAGTTGTAAATGCTGCTGTTGGAGTAGAGGTTTAAACAAATAGAGCAATTGTTATGAATGAATGACATGAGAATTAAGGGACAGAAGTTTAGGGGTAATGTGAGGGGGAACTTCTTTACTCAGAGGGTGGTGGCTGTGTGGAATCAGCTTCCAGCAGAAGTGGTGGAGGCAGGATCGATTTTAACATTTAAGAGTAAAGTGGATAGGTATATGGACGTGAAGGGAATGGAGGGGTATGGTCTGAGTGCAGGTAGATGGGACTAGGGGAAAACAAATGGTCGGCACGGACTGGAAGGGCCGAGAGGGCCTGTTTCCGTGCTGTAATTATTATATGGTTATATGGTTATGTGAATGCAGATCCATTTCTGGGACCAGCACACAGACTATTCAGAGAACTAAAACATGTCATAGAATCTCTTCCAGGACAGTGGGATAGCGTGTCTAGCTGGTCCCTGTGTGTTTTGCCAGTCCACCATAAGGAATACATTTTACTTAAGCATGTTTTGAATTAAGGAGGAGTGTGAGTTCTCCATCATGAGCTCGTCTTCAGAATGCTGCTGTGACACAAGTGTTCCTGTAATTATTTGCAGTGATGTTTAGTTTGGTCCTATTTACAGAGGAATCCACCTCCTTCAAATATTGCCACTGGTGGTGCAATTTTGGTCTCAGACCTCCATGTACATTCACAGACCCCATAAAAAGATATCATAGTTTCCCCTTTCTCGAAGGAGCTAAATTGCACACTGTTGCACACTGCACCATTCCCAATGATAAGAAAATGATGAGCATACCGAGATTAACACTAAATTTAAAGGAATTGAAAATGAAATTTGCATTGCAATCATTATGCAACCTAACTGAAGTGAGATTACCTGCAGAAATAAATTTCACATCACTTGGCTTTTGTACAATCAGGAGACAAGTTGTGATTGGGAGAGTTAACAGACCTAATCGGCTTATACTATATCCCTCTTTAATATTTGAGATATATTGACAGGGTGTGATATTAGAATTTAATTGACCTAATAGGCTTACACCATATCCTTCTTTCATAATCGAGATATATATTCTGCAAAGAAGTAAGATTGAAACTCAGAGGGATAAATAACTTTAACATCTCTAATGATTTATTGGAGGATATTGTCCTGTCTCAATCAATCTATATTAATGCGTGAATAATATGTAATATAGAAAATAATCTCAGTAATTTTTCAGGTTCTAAAATCTCAAAAAATCTTCTGCAATGACGCAGTGGGAATTAAGAATTAGGTATATAAATAGCAAGTGTTGCCATATTTTAAGAAAGCTAATTCCCCTTCTATCAGTGTAGACATTATTAAAATGGCTGTTTTAATTCTTGGCCATGTTTCCTTTTGGTGTGAGTGATATACATAAAACTAAGTCTAAGTTGGACTGGAACAGATATTGCTGGAATTTAATAACCTTAAAACATGGCAAGTAGGTTCTTACTGTATTAACATTTTCCTTTGGAATTTTCTGATATATTACCCATTTTAGGAACTGGTTCACAATGCATATAATAAAATTTGCATCTCTGAGCTGACATAAGCAATTAATGTTCTACCATTTATCAAAGCTACATTCATTAAACACTGGCTTCCTGTCTTTAAGGTAGGTTGCTTAAAATGAGTAAAAATGATAGGGAGACCAGAATAATTTGTAATGCAAGAGATAAACTTAAAATGTGGAAGTTCATCCTCCTATGAAAATGAATTTCTCCTATGAAAATGAATGGGACAAATACAGATAAGGAATTGCAAGTAATTTTAGAGGGAATAGAAATGAAAATATTTATCCCGATATCTGAATGATGGTTCATTCCTCTTCATTTCCATTCATAATTCAGAGTTCTTTCAGCAGGGGATGCATTCATGTTGCCAATTACAACTGGCAAAACATCAGTTAAAAACTGAGCAAAGCTATATACAAAATGGGAGTGGTGTGCAGTGCACAATATGTGGTATGATTGGAAGAATTCGGGTCAAATAAAAGGCAGCCAAGACCATCCGGGGTGAATACCACAGAGTAAAATAATCTCCTGACTCTTGCTATTGTTGCAGTGGATGGGTAAAGCACATTTATTATTACAGAATTTAAGAGTATACTACTTTGCCTAAAATTTGTGAATCAACTCCTTGTACCCTTTCCGTAATAAGTTCTAATGCAGAAGCCTCTTTGTACAAACTTTAACCGTAAGATTGCTGAAAGAGCCTTGGATGATGCCAGAGATAACCCAGTGTGTAATCTGAAAAGGTGGAAGCAGCAGATTTAAACATTACTTTCAAAAGATAGTGGGTCGGTATTTGAGGGAAAAAATATTGCAGAATTATGTACAAAAAGATGAAGAATAGGACCAATGAAATTGCTTTTCCAGAGAACTTGAATGGGATTAAGGGGCTGAATGTATGTCCTGGAGCCAATTCAAGCAACTCTACGATTCTACCAAATGCAATCATAATGCCCACAAATACTTTGGAAGTGAGACATTTACTATAGATCTGTGCGCAGTCCGGTTTTGCTCTTTAGTCAGAACAAGTAAGCCCATTTGTTTTGCACAGAAGGGAACAAGTCGCAAGATGTTCAGCACTAAGACGAGTAAATACATGACTCATGCAGTTGACCAGTTATTCCAAAAGGCATCGTGCATTAACCAAATTCTTTATAGGACCCACATAATACTTTATGAAAGGGAGTCTATTAAATGCTGGATATCTGAACATGGAGAGGACATTTCAGAAGATGCTGCAAAGGATTTGTACAGTCCAAGGCAAGTAGTCTTGAGTATTGCTTGCCTGGGCAGTAATCAGGCAGGATAAGTTGCTCAGGCTTCGTGGAACAGACAAGATTTTCATTCATATGAAATCAATGCAACCAATATTGCACAGGTTATTGAAGAGAATAATTATTATTACCAAACTATTACCAAACAGTGAATGTGAAATTATACCCCATTTGTATTAAACAGATTGTAAACACATTTTTAGAGAACATTTATTAGAGAATGGAGCTAACATGAGTTAGTTGGTTGCTATAAGTATATTCCCTAGATGCCTCTTCATTTTCACTAAGTATATATGATCTGGGAAATGCCAGATGAGGGAAGATTTTGAAGCACATTGTTCATTCTTTTGGGGTGGGTAGGTGGGAGTAAAAAAGATAAACTCTGAGTGAAGACATCGAAACGTGTCATGCAATAGGAATCAGGATAAGTAGAGAAGCCTATCTGTGGTAATCCTAGATGGGGGGAAAAGAAGAGTGAGCAAAGTCTGTACTAAACTGCAAATGCATGATATCCCCCCTGGAGCAGAAAACAAGCTGCTGGAGGAGCTCAGTGGTTCCAGTACTATCTGTGGAGCCAGAGTGGTTGTCAAAATTTCAGACAAGATCTTGCACCAGAACTGATGCAAGGTCTCAACCCAAGATATTCACCATCCCTCGGCCTCCACAGATGTTGTCTGACTCACTGAGTCCATTGGCAGTTTTATTTTTACCATACGATACGATACAATAGTACTTTATTTATTCCAGGAGGAAAATTGATCTGCCAAGAGTCATAAAACATCTAATACATGAAACATGAAATTAAAGTGACGAGTGGAAAGGATTGGTGATGTGCACAAATTGGGGAGGCGGGTGGGGAGGGAGGGAAGGCAGTCTCCTCCATAACAGAAGGGGGAGGAGTTGTACAGTTTAATAGCCACAGAGAAGAAGGATCTCCTGTGGCATTCTGTACTGCATCATAGTGGAAGCAGTCTGTTGCTGAAGGTACTCCTCAGGTTGACCAGTGTGTCATGGAGGGGGTGAGCTGTATTATCCAAGGTGCTCCGCAGTTTGAGGAGCATCCTCCCCTCCAAGACCACCTCCCATAAATCCAACTCCGCCCCCAGGATGGAACCAGCCTTTCTGATGAGTTTTTTTAATCCTATTGGCATCCGCTGCCTTCACCATGCTGCCCCAGCACACGACAGCAAAGAATATGGCACTGGCCACAATCGATTTGTAGAACATCTGCAGCATCTCACTGCAGACGTTGAAGGAGCCGAGCCTTCTCAAAAAGCACAGCCGGCTCTGTCCCTTCTTGTACAGGGCCATATTATACCATCTGCTGTCTCTTGTGTCTCCATGATATTCCTCTCTTCTCCTATTGGCAATGATCTGATGTTTGACACTTAGCAGAGGAATAAAGGGAAGATGTTAATGCAGAGTGTTTCCTCATCACAGAAAGTTTAGTATTTGGACTATTGGACTCAAGACCAAGGAAGTAATGTTAGACTTGGACAAAACATTAGTTATATCACAGAGAAACCCTTGTTTGCAGTTCCTGGCAGATGTAGTAGGAAATATTATACTATGCTCAGGAGGGTCAGCAGAAAATGGCTACAAAAATAAATTACAATATCTGTCAACAGCTGCAAAAGAGAACAGATGAGTAATACTTCAGGTGTACTTATATATGTAAAACTTTTCAAATGTTGTATTTGTTAGCTTATGCATTACATGTGCTGTTGTGGACCAATTTTATTTTTTCAAAGTTTGGTCTGGGTTGGTAGGTCATTCTTCAGGTTTGGTAATCATTCATTGTTGAACAAAATGTGAGGAACACCATTACGTGGAGTAACTACAATTGAATGTCACATCTGGGCAGTAGAGGTTAGTATGGCCAATCTATAGCTGGCAATGTAGTTTAAAAGCTGCAGTTCTGTGTTTTAATTTCCCAGAACTTTCTTAATCACAGCTGCATATTTATGATTCAAGCATATAACTGATTTCAATTTTAAGTTTTGTTTTTTTAGAATATAGTTAATAGGAACAGGACAAACCTACAGTGGCTTGCAAAAGTATTCATACCCCTTGAACTTTTCCACATTTTGTCACGTTAAAACCACAAACGTAAATGTATTTTATTGGGATTTTATTTGATAGACCAACACAAAGTGGCGCATAATTGTGAAGTGGAAGGAAAATGATACATTGTTTTCAAATTTTTTTACAAATAAAAAACTGAAAAGTGAGGCATGCAAAAGTATTCAGCCCCCTTTACTCTGATACCCCTAAATAATATCCAGTGCAACCAATTGCCTTCAGGTCACCTAATTAGTAAATAGAGTCCACTTGTGTGTGATCTAATCTCAGTATAAATACAGCTGTTCTGTGAAGGCCTCAGAAGTTTGTTAGAGAACATTAGTGAACAAACAATGTTCCTTGGGCATCATGAAGCCAAAGGAACACACCAGACAAGTCAGGGATAAAGATGTGAAGAAGTTTAAAGCAGGGTTAGGTTATAAACAAATATCCCAAGCTTTGAACATCTCACGGAGCACTGTTCAATCCATCATCCAAAAATGGAAAGAGTATGGCACAACTGCATACCTACCAAGACATGGTCGTCCACCTAAACGGACAGGCTGGGCAAGGAGAGCATTGATCAGAGAAGCAGCCAAGAGGCCCATGGTAACTCTGGGGAAGCTGCAGAGATCCACAGCTCAGGTGGGAGAATCTGTCCATAGGACAACTATTTGTCATGCACTCCACAAATCGAGCCTTTATGGAAGAGTGGCAAGAAGAAAGCCATTGTTGAAACAAAGCCATAAGAAGTCTCATTTGCAGTTTGCCACAAGCCATGTGGGGACACAGCAAACATGTGGAGGAAGGTGCTCTGGTCTGATGAGACCAAAATTGAAGTTTTTGACCTAAATGCAAAACGCTATGTGTGGCAGAAAACTAGCACTGCACATCACCCTGAACACACCATCCCCACTGTGAAACATGGTGGTGGCAGCATCATGCTGTGGGGGTGCTTTTCTTCAGCAGGGACAGGGAAGCTGGTCAGAGTTCTTGGGAAGATGGATGGAGCTAAATACTGGGCAATCTTGGAAGAAAACCTGTTAGAGTCTGCAAAAGATTTGAGACTGGGGCGGAGGTTCACCTTCCAGCAGGACAACGGCCCTAAACCTACAGCCAGAGCTACAATGGAATGGTTTAGATCAAAGCATATTCATGTGTTAGAATGGCCCAGTCAAAGTCCAGACCTAAATCCAATTGAGAATCTCTGGCAAGACTTGAAAATTGCTGTTCACAGATGCTCTCCATCCAATCTGTCTGAGCTTGAGCTATTTTGCAAAGAACAATGGGCAAAAATGTCAGTCTCTAGATGTGCAAAGCTGGTAGAGACATACCCCAAAAGACTTGCAGCTGTAATTGCAGCGAAAGGTGGTTCTACAAAGTATTGACTCAGGGGGGCTGAATACTTTTGCACGCCACACATTTCAGTTTTTTATTTGTAATAAAATTTGGAAACCATGTATAATTTTCCTTCCACTTCACAACTATGCACCACTTTGTGTTGGTATATCACATAAAATCCCAATAAAATACATTTACGTTTGTTGTTGTAACGTGACAAAATTTAGAAAAGTTCAAGGGGTATGAATATTTTTGCAAGCCACTGTATATGACCTCCAAAGCTTCCACTGCCATTTGATTAGATTGAGGCGGATCTGATCGTGTTTTCATAAGATCATTAGTGATAGGAGTAGAATTCGGTCATTCAGTCCATCAAGTCTACTCTGCCATTCACTCAAACTCTGTCTGCTTCTCCATCAAAAAACTACCCCTAACAAACCTCCTCAATATAAAAATCAATGGTGAGCTCATTGAATAAGTAACTGAAGCAAAGTATCTGGGAATAATTGTAGACAATCAGTTGAACTTTAAAAGTCATATTAAGAAAATGTGTAAAACCGTTAAGGCAAACTTGGGCTGTTTTATGATTATAAGAAACTGTTTGACTTTTAACTGTGCTTTTCTTTTCATGAATTCTATGATTCTCTCACATATATCTTATGGCTTAACCACATGGTCCCAGGCTCACCAGCCATCAATTAAGGCCATAGATTGTCTCTATAACCGAGCCTTGAAAGTCCTGGACAAAAAAAAAATAAGGTATCATCACTGTCAAATTCTAAACAAATATAAGATCCTAAGTTTTGCTAACCTGGAAACAACAGAGGCCTCCATTGTGTCTGCGGTGCTGCTTCTTCCTGCCTACAGGCAGCAATTGAAGAGCGCACCCCCAGAGGTGAGGACTGTACAGAGCTGGTTGGGGGGGGGGGGGGGGGGGGGGGGGGGGGGGTTGAGGACTGTTTGGAGTCTGTTGACTGGGCAATGTTCAGGGACTCGGCCACGGACCTGAACGAATACACCACAGTTGTTACAGACTTCATAAAGAAATGCGTGGAGGACTGCATCCCTACAAAAACCTTCTGAGTGTTTCATAAAGAGAAGTCTTGGATGAACCTTGAGATCTGCACTCTTCTGAAGACCAGACACCGGGCATTCATGTCTGGAGATACAGAGGTCTACAAGAAGTCCAGATACAACCTTGGTAAGGGCATCAAAAAGGCCAAAAGGGACTTCTGCTCCCAACTCGAGAATGAGATAGATGTTCAGCAGCTGTGGCAGGGCTTGAATGCCATCACCTCCTACAAGGCAAAATCAGGACGCAGCTCAAATTACAGCGAAGCATCACTCCCTGACGAGCTCAATGCGTTTTACGCAAACTTTGATAGGGAGAACACTGATGTGCCTTCCCGAGCCCCCATTCGCCATGATGGTATTTCAGTCACAGTCACAGAGTACGAAGTCAGAAGATCCTTTAGGGGGGTGAACCCTCGGAAAGCGCCTGGAACTGATGGCATACCCGGTTGTGTTCTAAAAACCTGTACGGACCAACTGGGTGCAGTTTTTACGGACACTCTCACTTCTGAGGACTAAGTTTCCCACCTGCTTTAAAATGGCATCAATAATACCGACACCCAGGAAGAACAAGGTGACGTGCCTCAATGACTATCGACCAGTAGCACTAACGTCTGTGGTGATGAAGTGCTAGTGCTTTGAGAGGTTGATTATGGCGCATATCAACTCTTAACTCGATAAGAACCTCGACCCACTGCAGTTCGCTTACCGCCATAACAGTTCAATGGTGGATGCGATCTCACTGGCTCTCCACTCCGTTCTGGACCACTTGGACAACAAAAACTCATATGTCAGGCTGTTATTCATTGACTGCAGCTCGGCATTTAATACAATCATCCCCTCCAAGCTGGTTACCAAGCTCTCAGATCTGGGTCTCTGCGCATACCTCTGCAATTGAATCCTCGACTTCCTCATCCACAGACCACTGTCTGTCTGTATTGGTGGCAATGAATCATCCTTGATAACAATCAGCATGGGAGCACCTCAAGGCTGCATTCTCAGCCCTCTGCTTTACTCACTCTATACTCATGACTGCGTAGCCAGATATAGTGCGACTCCATCATCAAGTTTGCCGATGACACCACTGTTGTGGGACGAATCACTGATGGGTATGAGTCAGAGTATAGAAGTGAGATCGACCGATTGGCCAAATGGTGCCAGCATAAATAACCTGGCTCTCAACACCAGCAAAACCAAAGAACTTATTGTGGACTTTGGAAGGGGTAGGATAGTGACCCACAATCCGTTTCTATTAATGGGACAATGGTGGAAAGGGTCAAGAACTTCAAATTCCTGGGCGTGCACATTTCCGAAGATTTTTCCTGGTCCCAGCACACTGATGCAATTATAAAGAAAGCACATCAGCGCCTCTACTTCCTGAGAACACTACGGAGGGTCAGTATGTCAAAGAGGACTCTCTGGAACATCTACAGGTGCACAGTAGAGAGCATGCTGACTGGTTGCATCGTGGCTTGGTTCGGCAACTTGAGCGTCCAGGTGCGGAAAAGGATGCAGATGCAGATGGACGACCACTGCCCAGTCAACCATGGCTCTGACCTCCCCACCATCGAAAGGATCTATAGCAGTCACTGCCTCCAAAAGGCAGCCAACATCATCAAGGACACACACCATCCTGACCATGCACTCATCTCTCCACTACCCTCGAGCAGAAGGTACAGGAGCCTGAAATCTGTTACATCCAGGTTCAGGAACAGCTTCTTCCCCACAGCCATCAGGCTATTAAACTCTCCAACAAACAGACTCTGAACTGTAACAGCCTGTTGCACTTTATCTGCTCATTTATGTGTATATTGAACTGAACTGATCTGTATTTCTGCTTACAATATTCTGCTGTGCTGCAGCAAGCAAGAATTTAATTGTCCTATCTGGGACACGTGACAGTAAACTCTCATGACTTGACTTGAGTTGTGCCTAAGAGCTTGGTGTCATGCTTAAGGGCTCATAAACTTCCCCATCATCTCAGCACCTAGCCTGTCAAGCTTCCTCAGAATGTTGTGATATTCAGACAGTGGATCGCAGAGAATCACGTGAGGCTGGATGAAGTGTATGTGGGTCAGCTCTTTCATGATTTCCATGTCTACACATTGTGACCTGGAGATAGAAATGAGTAGGAGGTGAGGTGATAGGTCGCCCATCCTTCCTCTGTGCTGAATCTGTTGATAGAACACAGCCATCATGCGTTGAAGGATCTGAAGCATGTAATGCTTTCAATCGTTTTTTAGCACTGAAGATCTTTTTTAAATTTAAATGTATTTTTCAAATGTTTAGATCCATTAGAAAGTATTTAAATGTTTCCAGACATCCAATAGTTGATCAAAGTCTTTGGACAGCAGCTTTTTGCCAAATGGTTATTATTCTCATTTTTTGGGAAGTCTTAGAAGCAGCCACCTGAATCCCAGAGAATGCTCAGGGACTCCTCTGTCGCATTCATAGCAGAAAGACATCAAGGACAATTAGATCCCCAGGGCTGCACATATTAAGTGTGGCCATAGGCAAAAACATTGGCAGAACAATCCATACCAAAATGTTTCAAAGAGATTACATATCTTTCTGAACTCCAGTTGGACAATTAGACCGACAGTCATACTTAATGTTTGTGTCCCTGAGAGTCCAATTATTTTGAGGTCTGGCAGTACAACTATTCCTACAAGAAAATCCTAACATTTCAGGGATCACCCTGGTAAACCTTCGTATTTTTTAAATAAACAGCCCCCAGTGCAAGTAAATTACCTTTAAGATAAGAAACCCGATATTGTATGTAGTTGTCCATCTGCCAACTCATCAAAACCCTGTTCATTTGTAGCAAGGCTTTCCTATTTCAGTATACCATTTCCCCTGTATACCATTCAGTATACCATTTTCAATCCCCTCTGAAATCTCCCAACCACCCCAGCCCACCATTATATATGCAAAGTTCTTAATGAATAATCTTTAAAAACTGCTAAAAATATATACTGTTCCAGATATCTCTGGCAAATTAGAGAGAAGAGATAGAAATTCCCTGAGATTTTCAGTATTTAATGTTATTAAAAAAAGGCAAATAAATAATAGATTTCTACATTTGGAATATTTCCATATTCTGTTGGAATTGTTTCACAGTGTTTACTGCATAATAAATAATTAACACTGCTCCATTGCTTTGGAGGTTGTATGGTAATTTCTCCTGCTCTTTCCCAGGACTGGCATTTATTATGTGATGGCAACAAGCATGGCATTATTCAGTGTTAAAATTCGTGCACCAGCCGATGTTCACCTGAGAGATATAGTTAATGTTTTATTTTGAAGCGATCTGCAGTAGTCTGACTCTCTGATCAGAATCACTGAATTATTACTCTCCAGAATGGGGCCATTTGGCCCATAGCGTCTGTAAGAGCTATCCAGCTAGTCCCACATTCCCATCCTCTCTCCAGTGTCTTGCAGATTATTTCTCTTCAGGTATTTAATTATCTTGAATCTGCTTCCTCAACCACCCCTAAGAGGGCATTCCAGACCTCAATCACTCGCTGTGTAACAATGTTTTATTTTTCCTTTTGTCACTTTTACCCATCAACTTGAATGAATTTGCCCAATTCTACATCCCACTGTCATCGGTATCAGACTGTCTGAATGCCTTTCATAATATGAAATAACTTTGCCCTCCCCCTCACAATCTCCTCTGTTCCAAGAGGTTCAAGCTCAATATTTCCATTCTATCCACATACTGAATACACGCATCTAGAATTATTATAATTCATCTCTTCTACAACTTTTTGGAAACCTTCACATCTGTTGTAAAATATAGCCCCAGAACTGATCGCAATACTTCATTTGTAACTGAATAGGTCCTTATAAGTGTTTACTGTGACTTTTTTGTGGTTGGAAATACACCTCTATTATAAACATGAATCAGCAGAGAGTGGATTGCACATGGATGGCCTCTTTGAAACCAATTGATCCTGATCACACTTCCCATTTTTGGCTAAGCAGCATGCTCCAGCCATCGCCTTCCTTGGACATATGGATCAACCAATGAACCGACGTCCCTTTCCTCACCCATCCACCTTTGTCGCCCCGGGGCACCTCTGCCGCCGACCTTGATCGTACCCTCCCCCACAGCCTTGTTGGTTCACCAATCACGTCCATCACCAGCTCTTCCTTCTTTTACATCTCTCAACATCATCCATAATTGAGATGAAATGTATCACCATCAATAGCACAAAGTGGGTTCAAGAGATGGTTAGCTTTAATGGCAAGCAACATGATTTGTAAAGGTGAAAAGAGCAGGTGATTTTGTTTGCATTCCAGGAGTTGGAGAAATACATTTCTATAAATCTAATTTATTATCAGAGTTTTACTTTCATCATCAGTGGTTTTGATACTATTCTTATTTTTTATTCCATCAAGTGCAGAAAGTAACAATTTGGTCATTAAAAATGCTGCAAGGCACTTTCTTTCACATTTCTTTAACAGACTGATTAAGTTAGACTTACTCACTATGGAACATAAATGGACTGCAATGGGCTGCAGTATAAGTTATGCTTCCAGTGATGATAATTGCAAAGTGAACAATATACGTCCTTAAGTAGTTTACAATAACAAACCAAAGCAACTATTACCAGGAAATACATGGCAGACACATTAACAAATTGCATCTATAAGATTTCCACATTTTTGTTTCATTAAACCTGAATGTTGTACTGAGTTGCTTCTCATGCATAAAAAAAGATTTTACAATTAGCATTAATCTCTGGAAAATTACCTATTACACACATAAATGGTTGTGACCTCTATTTCTCACAAGATAAAAATTTATTTGTGACATGTTGCAAATCTACATGTTATTATTTTATCGATGTCCTTTGTGGATAAAGAATAATGTGTTCCTTATGCACTGTATAAAGGTTTTATGATCACAAATGATTGCTTGAGGTGAACAAAATTGGAAACACTGATTTCACATCTGAGGTGAATTAGAACCGTAATGCAGCAAATTGGATTTACCAACTTAGGATGAAAGTATATGGGGTTGAACTGCAATTACTTACCCTATGTAGCTGTTTAATATATGATAAAATGAGAGCCTCTGACTCTGATGGTCATGAAATCTCAAATTAGAATTGAGATTTGCTAGATGCCATGAGCTTTGATTTCCAAAGGCTTGACCATTTTGCAACAAGCTATCTTATTTTCTGCAATATATCATTGTGTTGGCTCTTTGGGATTCCACGCGCTGTTTCTGCAACATTACTTCCTGCCGTCTTCAAGCGTTGTCTAGGGAAAGTATGGAAATGGGCAAATAGTCAATAGAACACAGAAAAATGTTGAGATCAAAGAGAACATGTTGGTAATATTACTGAAGATTTGAATTATGGAATGATGCATCACGGAAGGAAGTAATTAGTCCATTTTGCCGATGCCAGTTCTTTGATAGAATTCTCTAATTAGCCTCACACGCACCCCTGTTCTTTTTTCATAGCCTGGTAATTATACTCCTTCAGGTATTATCCAAACCTCTTTAGAAAGTTACTATTGAATTTATGTCTACAACTCCTGCAGGTAATGAATTCCAGATCGCTGGATGCTGCAAAAGAAAATATTCTCTTCATTTCACTTCTGATTCTTTCAAGCAGTTTTAATCCATCTCCATTGGGTAGCTACTTCATTAAAGAACTTAGAATATTGAATACCTTGACCAAGGCTTCAGTCTCTCCACCTAATCAGTCCCTAGTGCCATTCTGTTAAATCTCTTCTGCGTTTTCCCTCGATATCCTTTCATAAATGGAATGCCCTCAGTTGATAAAATTAGTCTAAACGATGCCCTACAAGATTGCTTTCAAGGTTTCACCTGATATCCCAGCTTTGTTACCTTGTTACTTTTTCAAGTCACACAAGGATCCCAGATGCTTCTTTAATAGGTTTCTCGGCTTCTCCCGACCTATGTATCAAAATGTTGTGCAAACATGATTTTCACAGAGGGGTGGGTATATGGTACAAGCTTCCAGAGGGGTGGGTATATGGCTCAAGCTTCCAGAGGGGTGGGTATATGGTACAAGCTTCCAGAGGGGTGGGTACATGGTACAAGCTTCCAGAGGGGTGGGTATATGGTACAAGCTTCCAGAGGGGTGGGTATATGGTACAAGCTTCCAGAGGAAGGCTTTGCATTACATTTTATTTGTCATGCTTCCAACTGCATCCTCCTACATAAAATGTTAGGATTCTGATAATAGACACCTGAGAAACCAAGGACACAAACTAAAGTATTTTTCTCATATTTTCAATGCATAAACCTGACTTTATAGTGAGGGGGTAAAAATTAGGTTATTTTAACAATATTTTTTTTAAATAGTTAATATTTTGCTTTTTAAAACTTTTCTATTATGTCAGACTCTAAAGCCACCATTTGAAATACACAATTCACATAAATCACAGTCATTAATGCTTTTGTCATTCCAGTGCTCGAGTTAAAATTTTAGACAACTTCAAGAGTCAAACTTTTAATTCAATATGGCAAACTCAGTGAATCTTACGACAGGTCAAATTTGCTACTTATCATGTCACAGCAAATTTTAATTGTTTTTAAATGAACAAGTAGCACCATTGGAACATGCTGACTGCAATAATGGGCATTTTGTTCTTTCTGCTGTTGTAGATTAGACTAACGAATATCAAGCAAAATGTCTGAGCCTCCTGCAATTCCTGGATCTTCAGTTTTACGGTTGACCATTGCTTGATTAATTTCTTTATTAATGGAGACTTCCAATGATAAATATTTATGTTGTGAGATCATCAAAGGTTTGGGATGATGCTGGTCCTTTCTCTATTGTTTTGATCATTGCCACCAAACATAGATAGCACTGAAATCAAAGCATGGAAACTGCCTCTTCGACCCACCGACAAGCCAACCATCAATCATATTAGTTCCATATCCCACTTTCTCATCCACTCATGACACAAAGCGGCAACTGACCTACAAACTCGCACATCTTTGGGATGTAGGAGGAAAGAGGAGCATTGGAGAGAACCAAAAGGTCATGGAGAACATGCAAACTCCACACAGACAGCTTCCAAGATCGAGATGAAACTTGGGTCTATGGCCTTGGTTCTCTGTGAGGCAGCATCTCTACCAGGTATGCCATTAAGCTGCCCTTCATTACTGAGTGCTAAATTAGTTCCAGATATTGACGTAACATTATGAATGTCCATTGCAAAATTATGAATAGAAATCAGATTCTAGTCTCAACAGCATACATGTTCCCTTTATCCAATCAGAATACAGTTTCAGAACTGTGAAAGGTCACTTGATTCTCCAGGCAGGGGCGTTACTGATCCAAAGACTGAACTTCCAAAGTTCATCCTCACTCTTTGCATGATATTTATAAAAAGCCCAACATGTGGAGTTAAAAAAATGTCTATTAGATCAGATTCTCTTGGATTTCCAAAATTCTTCCAATGAAATAAATAAAAAAGGAGGACAACCTCCGAGATATTTATCCCTGTGTTGCATGTGCTCTGATAAAAACATTCAGGCACCCAAAAGCTATTCATCCCAGCCCTGAGTATATTCTTTATGTGAATGTCTACAGTGTGTTAGAGCAAAAAAGTTCCAAAGATTCAAAACTGCTCAATGATTTCATTTCAATCAATCGATTTACCTAAAGTGGTGCTTCCTGGTTTTAAACACTCAAGCCTTTCACTCTCTCATTTGTCAATCTATTTCAGTTGTACATTCAATTACCATATGATCATAAGACATAGGAACATAATTGGGCCATTCTGCTCATCTGCTCCCCCATTCTGCCATTCTGCTCCCCCATTCAATCATGGCTGATCTATTTTCCCTTACAATCCCATTCTGCTGTCTTCTCCCCTTAACCTTTGACACCGTTATTAAAACAGAACCTATCAATCTCGGTTTTAAAAGATATACAATGACTAGGCGTTCATCGTCTGTGGCAATGAATTCCACAGATTCACCACCCTCTGACTAACAAAATTGTTCTTCATCACCATTCTAAAGGAACATCCTTTTATTCTGAGACAGTGCTCTAACATCTCTTAATCTGAACCCCAGTGTGTATAGTCTGATGCTACTCAATCTTTTTGCAAAGACGCATCTTGTCATCCTTGGACTGAATGAAGTGAATCTATTCCTTGTACTGACATGAATAAACTTAGATTTTTCTCACATTGTACTCCACATACCACCTTCATGTTCAATTGCTTAACTTATTCACCATAGTAAGCACATCAAAATGTACGTTCCCAAGTAGTTTTAACTTTAGTTTTAGAGATGTAGCATGGAAACATGCCATTTGGCTCACCACGTCCACACTGACCATCGAACACACTAGGAGCAATTTACAGAAGTCAATTAACCTACAAACGTACGTATCTTTGGAATACGGGAGGAAACCAAACACCCATCGGAAACCCACGCAATCACAGGAAGAATGTACAAAGTCAGTACACACAGCATCCATAGTTAGGATTGAACCCAGCTCTCTGGCTATGTGAGGCAGCAGCTCTACTGCTGGGCCACTGTGCAACTTCACCTTGACACTCTGACCTTCATAAACCTATATACTGAATACTGTATTATCATATTCAGAGCCACAAAAGAAAGATTATTACAAAGAAAATGAGTATCAGACTGAATATTCTGCACGTGGATCTTTGTCCACTCAGACATTACCTACAGAGGGCAGTGAATGCCAAACAAGCATCACTGTCACTATTTGGTGCCTGGCAAACCCTCTCGACTTCCACTGAAAGGTGCTGACAATGGAAGAGGCAGTAAATGCTGAGAACCAGCCATGGTTGGCATTAGGGGTACACAAAAGGCTGGAGAAACTCAGCGGGTGCAGCAGCATCTAAGGAGCGAAGGAGATAGGCGACGTTTCGGGTCGAGATCCTTCTTCAGACTGGTCAGGGAAACGAGAGATATAGACGGTGATGTGGAGAGATAAAGAATGATGAATGAAAGATATGCAAAAAAGTATCGATGATAAAGGGAACAAGCCATTGTAAGCTGTTTGTGGTGTGAAAATGAGAAGCTAGTGCGACTAGGGTGGGGGAGGGAGATAGAGAGAGAGGGAATGCCAGGGCCTGAGGGCTGAGGGAGAGGTGGGAAGGGGAGGAGACAGCAAGGGTTAACAGAATTGAGAAAATTCAATGTTCAAGCCCAGAGGATGCAGACTCCCCAAGCGGTTGGCATTAGTTGGGGGGAAATGGAGAAGCAGTCATACGCCAGTCAGTTCCTTAGAAGCATAATTTAGAAAGCTGCCTTGTCCACATTTGCGCAATCTCAAATGATCCTTCAAGAACTATTGATTAACTTGCTCAATATCTGATACTGATAGAGGCGATGTTGAATTAATTAAGAAAATATACAGCTGTACGATACATTGGACCCAGTGTATAACATGCAGAGGAAAGAAACCTACTATTTCCAGGCTTCCAACTATTTACCTAGTAACAAAGCCTCATCATTCGGCATCATTAGAGCCTTGAGTATCAGTGGATGATTAAGCCATGCTCACCTGATTGACAACAACTGCTTCCCTATTATTCAGGTACAGATTCATTGGCTTGAGCTGATTATCTCTCCAGTGTGCTTAAAGCAGCCTAATTTCAACTGCTCAACGGGGATGCTTAAATTCAAGAAAGTTTGTTTACATCCATGTATCAACAGAAAATGATTAAGAACTATTCAGATCCTAGCTAATCCAGTTTATTTAAATTATTATTAGCAGTACCAAATATAGTTCTCATCAGGTTTATAGCCGGAGCCAGCAATAAGTAAGTAAAATTGCATTTCAGACCAACTTAATGTACTCAGGATATTTAAAGATGGGCGGATTTTAATGTAAAGCTAGAGATTATTGAGCCTTGGAAGGTATTGCTACACAGCCTTTGATTAAAGCTGTAGGGGAGCGGGAATTTAAAAAAAAGAGCAGATAATGTCAAAAAGGAAATAGTTTCCTGGATGCAGATCCACTGCTTTACTTCACTATGTTAACTTGTTTGCATTCATTTTAAACATCCCCCTCATCCTCCCGTATCCATTTTAAGATTTAGAAATAAGAAACTGCCGATGCTGGTTTATACCAAAAATAGACACAAAGTGTTGGAGTGACTCAGCGTGTCAAACAGCATATATGAAGAAAAGGGATGGGTGACCTTACAGGTTGGGACTGGACCCTTCTTCTTTAGAAGTGTCCTGACCCAGCATGTCACCCATTTTTTATCCAGAGATGTTGCCTGACCCACTGAGTTACTCCAGGAGTTTGTGTCTATCATCCATTTTAAGATTCAATGAGACACTGCACCTCGCCTTTCATTTGGAGTTTCATATTTTCTTTACAGAACAGCAACAGCCCGAGTTGTTTCTAATTCAACTCGGGCAGCACCTCTAACCTTGTCTATTGCATTTGGTGCTCTTAATTATTGGTGAGTTCAAGTGCAAGTTAGGCAACAGGTTTACTGAAAACCTGCACTCTGTCTGCCAGGGCCACCTGGAGCTCATGGTTGGTCGCCATTCCATACTGACATATCTGTCCTTGTCCAAGATGCCACATGCAAACTGGAAGAACAGCACCTCATATTCCTCTTGGGTAATCTACGATCATTGAGATTTCCCTATTTCAAGTATCCATGTCTCCAGCCCCATCTATCTCTTTCCTTTACCTCTGCCTCTGTCAGTTATTTTCCCCTCCTCCACATTGTCCATCCTGTTATCGTCCAATTTGCTATTTTTCTACCACCTTCATATTCTATCTTCATATTCCACCATTTGTACCCTTTTGTCTGCACACCACCTCTGCCTTGTTCACTGTCTCCACTCTATTCGTCCCCCACCAGACCCCTCTGCCACTCATTACCTGGATCGCTTGCCAGTTCTTGCCTCTTTTTACCAGCTTTCTCCTTTCTTCTCTGTCAGTCTGAAAAGGATTCTGACCCAAAATGTTCCCTGTCCATTTCTCTCCATAGATATTGCTAGACCCACTGAGCTCATACAGCAGTTTGTTTATTTTTGCCTAAGTTTCCATAGCCACCAGTCTTTTGTGTCTCATTAATTTAACTCTGATGGATTGAGCCACCATGTTCTGAAAATTACACTTTCATGGTCAGAGGTTGGTTGATGCCAAGTAATATATCATGTAACTAAAAATTCATGCAAGCCTAAAAGCAGCCAAAGTCCCCGAATAACTATTTGCAAACTAATAGGTAAGTTCTAAACATCATGAAGTAACATTGATATCAATACCAAATTCAGACTGAGGATTTCTTCAGCTGGATATCACTGTTAGCAATTTCTTCATTAGAAATGTTGTGCTGACTAAAACTATAATCGTTTGCCAGCAGTTCATTGGCTATATTTAAGAGTGAGTTGGATGTGGCTTGTGGCATCTATGGAGAGAAGGCTACGGGATTTGGATGATCAGCATATCGGTGCAGGCTCGAGGAAAAAAATACTAATGTTTCTATAATCGAGCACAGTCTCATTCTCTAGTTTGGCATTTCATGGAAAAATACTAAAGATGTGTCAATCACTAAGCTGGTAGACCAAAAGATGAAACCAGAATATAAGAGTATTTGGAAATCATTGCTCCTTTATTAATTTATTTATTTATTTTGTGCTTTAAAATTGTGTGTGTAATGGTAAATTCATATAACTTTAGTATGGGTTTGTAAATGAAATCCTGCAGAAGTAAATTTGTTTACCTAGGGAACAGACTGCAACATTTGTAAACACTGTGTGGGAACTGCTTTTAAATGTTGCAGTCTGTTCCAATGAATATTGATTCCATTTGCATGATGTTCAACTCATTGAGATTTGCATACAAATCTAATAGCTGTTTTATAGTTAATTCATGAACCAGCAGGACTAACATACTTATTCTCTCCTGAACTTGAAATCAAGATTTGTTGCATTCTTCTACTTTAACGTATTCTCTTTTGTTACATTAAAACTTTGGATCTCACTGATTCTCCTTCTTGTGTGAAGACGAAGATAAACTCTCAGCATCTTTTAACCATTGCTGTTTGATATGTTCCCTAGCCATTTCCCTCCATAGATATTGCCATTTAGGACTGAGATGAGGAAAAACATTTTCACTCCGTGAGTTGTGAATCTCTGTCAGTGGAGGCCAATTCACTGGATGTTTTCAAGAGGGAGTTAGATTTAGCTTTAGATTTAGCGTGTGGAGTCCCTTCTTCAGACACTGTGATGCTGCATAACCCGCTGAGTTACTCCAGATTTTTGTGTATCACAACAATGTGCAGTTTAGTTGTGTGTCTTTGCGTAAGTGTCTATGCACAAAAATATACTTTTTAAAACTTTTTTTGATTTGTTGTCCAAATAATGATGAAGGTTGAGATCATAGTAATGTTAGAGACATTACCTGGTGAAGGGTCTCAACCCGAAACGTCACCCATTCCTTCTCTCCAGATATGCTGCCTGACCCGCTGAGTTACTCCAGTGTTCTGTGTTTACCTGGTGTCAAATGGAGTTGTACTAACTTTTACACTATCTTTTTTGTACTTTATGTGACACTTGTTGACCCGTATTCTGTTTGATTTAAACTAAAAGTGAGAATCCAGGATGTACCTGACATTCTTGTTCACAATAGCACGTACTCCATAGTTGAACTTTTATAATGCCTTGAAAATGTATTGAGCAAACTGAAATTAGTTTTGTGTTATATTTGCTGATTTATTTCAGAATCAAACCTTACAGCATAACAGTATTGATGGTAATGCATATTAATTTTAAGGACGGAATAACTTGATTTATTATGAGCGTAATTCACACTGTTTGTTTCAATGTACATTTACATATGTGTAATAGTTATGATATTTTAATGTAAAAAGAACTATTTGTTTATTATTTATTGAACTTTTTTTTCCCCGTTGTATACAATGTTTACATATTCACATATTCTGTTGTGCTGCAGCAAGTAAAGGCCCTGTCCCACTTTTGTGTCCTTGGCACGCTAATTACGCAACCTTGTCGTCACGATGCATACGGGCATCGCGGGGCCGGTCCATGGAGAAGCGCGGAGGGTTATGGTATCACGCGGCGCTCCGGGAATTTGTAGCGAACAAATTATTTGCGCGTCTCTGGCCTGACGTAGTGCGTACGCACGCAGGCGTATTGCGCTCGCACGCAAGTGTGTTGAAATCATACGCGTAGCACGTGGCGTTGCGTGCTGACGTCACCACGGGACGCTGTGCGCCGTCCAAAATCAGTCAGCCCGCCTTTTTCATGTCAGCAGTAAAAGCGCGCACGATTTGAAAATCCTCACCGCGTTTCTTGCCACGGAATGAGGGCCTATTCATCAATGACAATTTCGGGACCAAACTCAACACAATTGAGTGGAGTTATGAACAATTTTAACATGTAGGATGGATCTTGCTAGCTGATACCAGTACTTCTGCAAGGAACTGCCAGTTTCAACCTTTTAAAAAGCTGGAGGTCCAAGATGCATGTAGTCCCTCCATGGAAATCCTGAACTCAATGACTGATTTGGAATGCTGAATGTAGAAACAAGGAACAAAGAGCCAGACAGGTCATCCTCAGCATTGTTTCTCCTCATCAAAAAATGATTAACAGTTCATCCATCTCATTGCTTACTTTGTATGGTAAGGAACTGCAGATGCTGGTTTAAAATGAAGACACAAAAAGCTGGAGTAACTCACCAGGTCAGACAGCATCTCTGGAGAAAAGGAATAGATGACGTTTTGGGTTGTGACCCTTCTTTTGTTTCTTGTTGTTTTTCAATACGTTATTTGTTTCCTTGCACTAAATAAACAATTTAATTCTTGTAAAGTCATGGGTCTTTGTATTTGTCGCTAATGAGGTCACCTACAACTTGATTATTAAACTTCAGTGTAACCTTTCCGCGTAGTGGAAAAAACAGTTAGTTAATCATGGCATTGATCTCACATATGGAAACCATGTCTAATCGTGTAATGCATCTCACATATAAAAACCTCGATTTATTATATGAATAAAACACACAGACATTGAACTGCATTGAAATGCAAAATGTGTCATGAAACGTCATATAAAGCAGACAAAGGCATTTAACAGCTTTTAAAATTATGGCATTTCTAAGAAAGTATGATGCGTGAGGTATTATTATCACAGTATTATTAGTTTTACATACAAAAAATCCTCCATTAGCATATATAGATCCTCCTTTAGATCAATTCCTGTAGTGGTGGTCCTCCATTTGTGGTGTGGGATGTTTGCTGCTGATCTTCAGCACATGTCGTTCTGCCAGGGTACGCTGCCCAGCTCGGAGTTGTAGTAAACGCAGAGATGGTCCCTCTGCTCCTTGGCTCTTTTGTTACAGGTGTTTCCTTGCAATGTGCCTTGTGCCACCATTGGTGAAGCCTGTCTTCCAGCTATCCATGAACCTGGTGTGAAGTTTCCTGTCTGTTTGTCCATTGTGTCACCGTCCACCATGGCTGCTGCTGCACCTCTGGTGCGGATCAGGTTGTGGAGGACGCATGCCGCGTAGTCAATGGTCTGTACGTTCTTGGGCTCCTGCTCCATTGTAGTCAGCAGGAATCTGAATCTGCTAGCAAGGATACCAAAAGCGTTTTCCACGACCCTCCTAGCCCTGGACAGCCTGTAATTAAAGATCCTTCGCTCCCTTGACATCCGCCTGTGAGGGTATGGCTTCATCATCCATGGCCTGAGTGCGAAGGCATCATCACCAACCAGTACGTAGGGGATGTCAGGGTTGTCTTCTCCCGGCAGAGGTGCTGGATCAGGAAGGCCTGCGCTTGCTTCCAGTGCTTGCCCAAGGGAGGTCTCTCTCCGAGATTCCTCCATCTGCGGCACTGCCAGGTGTGCCCACAAACACATACAGGAAGTTGTAGTTTGCATCCACCACAGTTAACAGTACGATGGATTGGAACTTCTTGTAGTTAAAGGACATAGAACCTCCCCGGGTGGACCCGGATGGCCACATGCTTCCCGTCAACTGCTCCACGTGTGTGCAGGAAGTTCCATCTGGTTTGAAAGCCGTGCGCCACTCTCCTCCACTCGTCAAGTGTATTAGGGCAGTCAATCATTTCTTCTTCATATGCATTGTTGATGGTGTCACAGGTCTCTCGGACAACCTTGCTGATTGTGTTGCGAGCCACACAAAAGTTGTAGGAGAGGCTCTTGTAGGAGTCCCCTGATGCAAGGTAGCGGAGGGTGATGGCCAGGCGCAGGCCCGGTTCCAGTGCCTTCTTCATGAAGGTATCCGTTTTTTGCAGAAGAGGACCGACTCGTGTCTTTAGCTCCTGAAACAGGTCAGGGGGGATCCTGGTTAAGTTTCTAAAGGCAGCCTCATCTTTCTGCTGCAGATCCGTCACCATGATCTCATACTGGCCCAAAGCGGGTCTCATCCGGAACAAAGACTTCGTCCACACAGACCTCTTCCTGAGTTTCTTGATAGCCTTCCTTGTTGTACTCCTGCCTAGATGATCTGTAAGCATGAGGGCTGCTGCTAACATAGAAACATAGAAACATAGAAATTAGGTGCAGGAGTAGGCCATTCAGCCCTTCGAGCCTGCACCGCCATTCAATATGATCATGGCTGATCATCCAACTCAGTATCCCGTACCTGCCTTCTCTCCATACCCTCTGATCCCCTTAGCCACAAGGGCCACATCCAACTCACTCTTAAATATAGCCAATGAACTGGCCTCAACTACCCTCTGTGGCAGAGAGTTCCAGAGACTCACCACTCTCTGTGTGAAAAAAGTATTTCTCATCTCGGTCTTAAAGGATTTCCCCCTTATCCTTAAGCTGTGACCCCTTGTCCTGGACTTCCCCAACATCGGGAACAATCTTCCTGCATCTAGCCTGTCCAACCCCTTAAGAATTTTGTAAGTTTCTATAAGATCCCCTCTTAATCTCCTAAATTCCAGAGAGTATAAACCGAGTCTATCCAATCTTTCTTCATAAGACAGTCCTGACATCCCAGGAATCAGTCTGGTGAACCTTCTCTGCACTCCCTCTATGGCAATAATGTCCTTCCTCAGATTTGGAGACCAAAACTGCACGCAATACTCCAGGTGTGGTCTCACCAAGACCCTGTACAACTGAAGTAGAACCTCCCTGCTCCTGTACTCAAATCCTTTTGCTATGAAAGCTAACATACCATTCGCTTTTTTCACTGCCTGCTGCACCTGCATGCCTACTTTCAATGACTGGTGTACCATGACACCCAGGTCTCGCTGCATCTCCCCTTTTCCTAATCGGCCACCATTTAAATAATAGTCTGCTTTCCTGTTTTTGCCACCAAAGTGGATAACCTCACATTTATCCACATTATACTGCATCTGCCAAACATTTGCCCACTCACCCAGCCTATCCAAGTCACCTTGCAGTCTCCTGGCATCCTCCTCACAGCGAACACTGCCCCCCAGCTTAGTGTCATCCGCAAACTTGGAGATATTGCCTTCAATTCCCTCATCCAGATCATTAATATATATTGTAAATAGCTGGGGTCCCAGCACTGAGCCCTGCGGTACCCCACTAGTTACTGCCTGCCATTGTGAAAAGGACCCGTTGGGATGCAGCCTATCTGGCCCTGGGGATTTATCGGCCTTTAATCTATTCAATTTACCCAACACCACTTCCCGACTGACCTGGATTTCACTCAATTCCTCCTTTGACCCACAGTCCCCTGCTATTTCAGGCAGATTATTTATGTCTTCCTTAGTGAAGACGGAACCAAAGTAGTTATTCAATTTGTCCGCCATATCCTTGTTCCCCATGATCAACTCACCTGTTTCTGACTGCAAGGGACCTACATTTGTTTTAACTAACCTCTTTCTCTTCACATATCTATAAAAACTTTTGCAGTCAGTTTTTATGTTCCCTGCCAGTTTTCTTTCATAATCTATTTTTCCTTTCCTAATTAAGCCCTTTGTCCTCCTCTGCTGGTCTCTGAATTTCTCCCAGTCCTCTGGTATGCTGCTTTTTCTGGCTACTTTGTACGCATCATCCTTTGCTTTGATACTATCCCTGATTTCCCTTGTTATCCACGGATGCACTACCTTCCCCGATTTATTCTTTTGCCAAACTGGGATGAACAATTTTTGTAGTTCATCCATGCAGTCTTTAAATGTCTTCCATTGTATATCCACCGTCAACCCTTTTAGAATTAATTGCCAGTCAATCTTGGCCAATTCACGTCTCATACCCTCAAAGTTACCTTTCTTTAAGTTCAGAACCATTGTTTCTGAATTAACAATGTCACTCTCCATCCTAATGAAGAACTCAACCATATTATGGTCACTCTTGCCCAAGGGGGCACGTACAACAAGACGGCTAATTACCCCTTCCTCATTACTCAAAACCCAGTCTAAAATAGCCTGCTCTCTCGTTGGTTCCTCTACATGTTGATTTAGATAACTATCCCGCATACATTCCAAAAAATCCTCTTCCTCAGCACCCCTGCCAATTTGATTAACCCAATCTATATGTAGATTGAAGTCACCCATTATAACTGTTTTGCCTTTGTCGCACGCATTTCTAATTTCCTGTTTGATACCATCCCCAACTTCTCTGCTACTGTTAGGTGGCCTGTACACAACACCCATCAGCGTTTTCTGCCCCTTAATGTTTTGTAGCTCTACCCATACCGATTCCACATCCTCCAAGCTAATGTCCTTCCTTTCCATTGCTTTAATCTCCTCTCTAACCAGCAACGCTACCCCACCTCCTTTTCCTTTCTCTCTATCCCTCCTGAAAATTGAATATCCCTGGATGTTCAGCTCCCAGCCTACGTCACCCTGGAGCCATGTCTCCGTGATCCCAACTATATCATAATCATTAATATCTATCTGCACGTTCAACTCGTCCACCTTATTACGAATACTCCTTGCATTGAGACACAAAGCCTTCAGGCTTGTCTTTACAACGCATTTACCCCTTATACAATTTTGCTGAAAAGTGGCCCTTTTTGATTTTTGCCCTGGTTTTGTCTGCCTGCCACTTTTACCTTTCACCTTGCTACCTAATGCTTCTACCCTCATTTTACACCCTCCTGCCTCTCTGCTCTTGCACCCATCCCCCTGCCACATTAGTTTAAATCCTCCCCGACAGCACTAGCAAACACTCCCCCAAGAACATTGGTTCCATTCCATTCCAGGTGCAAACCGTCCTGTTTGTACCGGTCCCCACCTCCCCCAGAACTGGTCCCAGTGCCCTAAAAATTTGAATCCCTCCCCCTTGCACCACTTTTCAAGCCACGTATTCATTTGCATTATCCTCCTATTTCTACTCTGACTGGCCCGTGGTACTGGTAGTAATCCGGAGATTACTACCTTTGAGGTCCTACTTTTAAGTTTATCTCCTAGCTCCCTAAATTCACCTTGTAGGACCTCATCCCTTTTTTTACCTATATCGTTGGTGCCAACATGCACCACGACAACTGGCTGTTCACCCTCCCCCTCCAGAATGTTCTGCAGCCGTTCAGTGACATCCCTGACCTTTGCACCAGGGAGGCAACATACCATCCTGGAGTCTCGTTTGCGGCCGCAGAAACGCCTATCTATTCCCCTGACAATTGAATCCCCTATTACTATTGCCCTTCCCCTCTTTTTTCCCCCTCATGTGCTGCAGAGCCACCCATGGTACCATGAACCTGGCTGCTGCTGCATTCCCCTGATGAGCCATCTCCCTCAACAGTATCCAAAATGGTATACCTGTTTAGGAGGGAGATGACCGCAGGGGACTCCTGCACTACCTGCCTACTGCTTTGCTGGCTATTGGCCACCCATTCCCTTCTTGTCCTCCTACCTTTTGCCTGCGGTGTGACCAACTCACTGTACGTGCTATCCACGACTTTCTCCGCATCGTGGATGCTCCAGTATGAATCCAGCCGCAGTTCCAATTGTTCAATGCGGTCTGCCAGGAGCTGCAGCTGGACACACTTCCTGCAAACGTAGTCACCAGGGACACCGACCATCTCCCTGATCTCCCACATGTTGCAGGCTGAACAAACCATGGGGCCAATCTCTACTGCCATACCTTACTCCCAAATTACTAAAAAAAACACAAAAACTTATCCTTTAAACTTTACTACTAAATACTGAATCCCTAACTCCCAGAATCCCTCACTCCCAGAAGGCAGAAATGTAAAATAGTAAACCCGGGGTTGCACCCAATCAGCTGCTTCCTCGGGTCCTCTTCCACCAATCAGCGGCTTCCTCAAAAAAAAACCCACTTCTCCAAATGGAACGTTATGGATTTTGGTAAGCCTCTGATAAAACAAGCCCCGCGCTAGATTTTTATCCTTACCGGTCGGGTGTCGCTCCTCCCCCTCCTCCTCTTCTTCCAACGGCTCCTGTGGGCCTCTGGAAAAAAACAAGCCCCGCGCTAGATTTTCATCCTTACCGGTCGGGTGTCGCTCCTCCCCCTCCTCCTCTTCTTCCAACGGCTCCTGTGGGCCTCTGAAAAACAAGCCCCGCGCTAGATTTTTATCCTTACCGGTCGGGTGTCGCTCCTCCCCCTCCTCCTCTTCTTCCAACGGCTCCTGTGGGCCTCTGGAAAAACAAGCCCCGCGCTAGATTTTCATCCTTACCGGTCGGGTGTCGCTCCTCCCCCTCCTCCTCTTCTTCCAACGGCTCCTGTGGGCCTCTGGAAAAACAAGCCCCGCGCTAGATTTTTATCCTTACCGGTCGGGTGTCGCTCCTCCCCCTCCTCCTCTTCTTCCAACGGCTCCTGTGGGCCTCTGGAAAAACAAGCCCCGCGCTAGATTTTTATCCTTACCGGTCGGGTGTCGCTCCTCCTAACAAAAGTCTCTGTTGCTGTTGTAGCAATGCAATCTGTATCTCTTCCATGATGATCATGGAATAGCAGCCAGCAACCCCCTTTTAGTGCATAAATGATGTCACGCGCTGTCGTGCCAATCTCACGCAAGTGGGACAGGCTCTTAAGTATTTCATTGTCCCGTCTGGGACATATGACAATAAAACACTCTTGACTTGACAATTATTTTGGTGGCAATCGGTTAATGTCACAATAGTAAATGGAAATAAACCTTCATAATTGGGAAGTACTAAACTTAATGTTTGTATGGTAAGTTTAAATTCAACTAAAATCTTTTCTACAAACAAAATATATAAGGATATTGAGCAATATCCAAATTTAACAAAAAAACACACTTCAGATCCATTCCAGGATATTGCTGATTTTCACATAACCAAACCATTGTATTTGTCAGCAAAACTTCAGTTTACTGATTTATCAGGTGTTAGCTGTGCTTTAAATCACTATCAATACTGGCAATTTCCGTCAGGCGTTGCACTAACTGAAGGCATCTGAAATAGTGCTCTTTGTTTTAGAAAAAAACAGGTTGGCTGCTTTTCATCTCCTACTGTCCAGCTTTCAGTTTCAGTGATGGTTACTTTGATCTAGCTGCCGAAGAATAGATTCATGTGTTAACAGGAGCAGCCAGGAAAAGCTGGGGAAAAAAGGACAAATATAATACCTTCAATCTTGCTCACATCACAGGGAGAGACCTTTGCTGCCATTTTTGATTCTGAGCAGCCCTCTCCATAAATCCCCTATGTGTGCTTCATAGTGTGGGAAGTCCTGGAAAAGTTCACAATCTGGGTTTTCTAATTATAAATATGTTCTTATAAAAAAAGTGTCTATATTAAAAAAAACACATCACTTGATATTTTTGATTTCATGTACTGATGATTTTGCCACCATCTGGTGGTTATTCCAAGAAATGTCACACAGAAGAGCTGTTTCCGTGGTCACTTACAGATGTACAGTTAATTCAATGGCTCACTTTGCCACTCAAGTCCCTTATGCACAAGAAATAATAAGAGTCATTAATGAGAGCTTAAGATTGCATCCTAGTCATGTCGGTCCAAACATTTAGTGCTAGCTACTTTGAGAAAGGTATGTGGGACAAGCTGACAGAGGAGGTAGTTGAGAAGATTTCCGGACATGGCGTCAAAGGTCGAGAAGCCGAAGCAGAGAAGTGGAAGCCAAATACCCGAACAAAAGCGAAGCCAAAATGGCAAATAACCGAAAGCGTACAAAGCCAAAACGCCAACTAACCAAAATGGTGCGATGCCTAAATGAAAACTAATCGAAAGGGCGGGACGCCTAAAAGCCAACTAACCGAAAGGCTGCGCCGCGTAAAAGCGAAATCACCGAAAGGCCGCTCTGCCAAAATGGCAACTAACTGAAAGGCTGCGTCGCCTACAAGGCAACTAACCAAATGGCCGCAGCCGAAAAGTCAAATAAGGGACATGATGTCGCCGGGGGTGGGGGGGCGGAACTTGTCAGCGATTGGTCCAGACCACCGCGTTCATCACATCACTGGCCAGTGGAGACAGGAGGGTGTTGGTCATTTTCCCACACAAGCCATAGGTGACTGAGCACTCTGAACCCGAGCACCAAGTTGTAAGCAGCCGAAGGAGCGCATCCCTCAGGACAGCCCCTACTCGGCCACGACCGCCTTCCGCCTTGTCTTCCCCGTGCGGCCGCACACTGACAGGCTGTGTGTCGGCAGCGCTGGGTGGAGCAGAGGTGTGGGACAGGCTGGTCCCTCCACGCACCCAGAGTCACTGTCCGTGATGCACCACCATCGGACCCCAACCCCCACACCAGGGGTGATTTACCCGACCCCCAGACCCTGACCCACACACGGGGTGATTTACTCCGTGACACTCACACCGGGTGATTCACCCCCATCCCGGCCACGGGTACAGACGGCTCAGTGCATTGGCAGCCATAGTAAATCGTTTTTAAAACATGGGGGGACGCAAATGACAAGTATGCATGAAACAGTTTTATCTCCCCCATCTCCCCCCCCCCCCCCCCCCCCCCCCCCCCCCCCCCCCCCCCCCCCCCCCCCCCCCCCCCCCCCCCCCGACAACAAGAAGCACATTTTATTTATTACCAGCTGGTTGCCTGAGTAATGCACACAACAAGCTCCCACGCACAAAACACCAGATTATCTATAAACTGTTTTAACCGAAGATGGCCACAAAAAGCTGCAGAGAGAAGGAATGGGTGACATTTCGGGTTGAGACCATTCTTCAGACCTAAAGACTGAGTCTGAAGGTCTCTACCCGAAACCTTCAGCCAATCCTTCTCTCCAGATATGCTGCCTGTTCCACTGGGTCACTTCAGCATTTTGTGACTATCTTTAGTGTGACAGTCGTCTTATTTCATCGGCTTCATGTATTGCACGCACGGAAGAGAAGCTTTACATGCCGCTTGCATCTATTCATCCAAGTGTGCTCTTAATGAAATCTCACATCTTTGCAAGGGAGGGATGGAATGGATGTAACCACCGGCTAAAGCAAAGGCATAGTTAGGACAGGGAAATAATCCCACTACTTAATTAACCAGGTTCCCGAATGTAAGAACTATTTATACATTTTTGTTTTTAAATCAATGTAACTCTTCTTTGATTTTTAATACCGAGTTAAGACCCCGTCCTGTGGGAAGGGCTTGCGGCAGCTGGTTTCATAGTGCCTTCATTGTTGGTAGGTGCTGTCCTTTCACAAGTACCACTTACAAATTGGTGCTTGGGTTCATAGTGCCCAGTCACCTATGGTTTGTGTGAGAAAATGACTCCCACCCTCCCATCTCCATCGGCCAGTGATGTGATGGACGCGGGGGTCTGTACCAATCGCTGACAAATCCTGCAACCCCCCCCCTTGGTGACATCATGTCTGTTACTTGACTTTTCAGCTGAGCGGCCATTTGGTTAGTTGACTTGCAGGCGACACAGCCTTTCGGTTAGTTGTCATTTCGACAGAGCGGCCTTTCGGTGAGTTTGCTTTTAGGCGACGCAGCCTTTTAGTTATTTGGCTTTTAGGCATCCCACCTTTTTGGTTTGTTTGCATTTAGGCGTCCCACCCTTTCGGTTAGTTGGCATTTCAGCTTTGTACATTTTTAGTTATTTGGCATTTTGTCTTTGTTTCTATTCGATTATTTGGCTTCCACTTTGGCTTCTCGTCCTTCGACGCCATGTCCGCACACGAGTTGAGAAAGACACTATAACAGCATTTGAAAGTCACTTTTCTCAGGCCAAAATAAAATAGGCATACACTTTGAAAAATTAGCGGCGACCAGAATTAAGTCTCCATGGAGAGTAGCGGAATTCTCGTGCTGTAGGTGGGTCGCCAGGAGGTCCTAGTGGGTTGCCAGGAGGTCGAAAGTTCTTGTAAGTTGTAGCCGGTGCTGACCGGTGAATTTCATTGGCGCGTTAGGGAAAAAAACGTAAGCAGTAGTTTTCAGAACCAAGGGTAACCAACCGGTAATGTATTGTTTGCTGAGCTTCACAGCCGTGTATCTCTGGTGTCTTAAAAGTTGTCTCCACTCCTGCTCCCCCCTCTCACTCCTCCCACCCCTCTTGTAAAGGACTTACCGTACACTGTGGTAACCATCTTAATTGCAACGCCTGTTCATCGCATTGTGTGTCTGTATCACATTGGCTTTGCACCGTGTGAATTTCACTCAGACAGCGCTCCCCCCACTTGCCTTGTCCCCTGCCTGCATAACGGGCTAGTGAAGGAAGCGATGTGTGTTTGTATGTTCCTCTCTGACAGTCATCGTTCCAGTTGTCAGTTTTTCAGGCGACTGCCGGCAACTTGACAGTCGCCGGCAGTCACCTGAAAAAAACACCTAAGTGGGACAGGCCCTTCATCCCACTCGGTCCATGCTGACCATAAAGAACCCATGAATACTCATATCAATTACTAGTTCGGGGGGGGGGGGCGTTGTTTTCAATACAAAGTTTATTTTAACAGCTAAAACATGTATTTTTGTCACTGCATGCTAAAAATACTGAAGGCTGTTTGTTACATTGTTTAATAGAGTATTATTGCAGAAGTATCGATCAAAGAAATTGCTTGTAACTAGCAGCCAGTGTTTATAAAGTGATAGTGGTGCCCAAATACAATGGGGACTCTCTGTTCTCTATTTGAACTCTGTTATAAAGAGGACCATAATGATGTGGGTAGAATGTGCTTAAACCTGAGCTGAAAAACGGACTCAGTCACAGCATGCCCTGTATTCCCTTTCACTATTAAATCATATCAGGAATATTATTTTATATTAATAAGATAGTACAAGGTGCTATTGGAATTATTTGGAAGTTGCAAAAAAAAGTTGCATATAAAAATTATCTGCATATAATATCAAAAGAAAATAGGAGAGGCATGACAGAATTGAGAACTGAGCAATGCCAGCTTGGAAGAATGCCAGCTTCATCCCCTCTCTGTGGTGAGTTGCTTCAATTCAGCCGGAAATACAGAATGTCTCAATATCTTTGGGCAATGGATGGCAACCATTCTAACTCAATCATAATCAAGCAAGAGCTGTTGGATAAACCACATGTACAAACATAAGTCAATGACAGAATCGGCTTGCCTGAGATGCACCACAGTCAAATAGTCTGCCTAAACTCCAGGCTCTGTCACGAAGAATGGCAAACTGGCAAAAGTACTGGATGGTAACCAAGATTCAAGGAGCCATAACCACAGCTTGAATCAATACTCAGGAACAGAAAGTAGAAAATTAATTGAAATAATTTGTAGCATCTTACAATATAATGGTTGCAATAAAACTATTGCCCCCTTTGCCAGTGACAATGACAATCATTTTATGTGGGGTATATCTGGTCAAATAATAAAGAAGGGAACAGTGGAGAAAAAAAGTGGAGCATTGTTTTTAATGTTTAACATCTTTAAAGCAAATCCACTGTGGCAAATTGTTTTAGGCTTGAACCACTGATGTATCTCAAGGAAATTAATCGTGAATGATGAGGATCATAAGAATGAGACCAAAGCTCATACTTCGTAGAGTAAACATGATATTTTTGAATATCTGCTAATCTCTGATCTGAAACTAACTCAACCGAACATCAGATTTCATGAGCATCAGAGTTGGGAAAGTCTGATTCTGGGTGTGGTAGAAGAAAAACAAATTAAATTAAGGAATTAAATGTTTTTATTTCTGAATATGACATTCCTATGTGAGTAACAGACAGATTCACAGGACATTAATGGTTATGACTGATCCAGACTGCTAAGATATTTGGTCTAATGGCTCCAAAATCTTATTATTTTTCTAGGAAAAACTGGACCAGTTCTTGGGTTTGCCTCGAGGGAGACAAAATTGAATTCTACAAAGAAAACAAACAACAAACTTTAGCCAGTTTGGTAAGCACTTCTAAAGATATGCATTATTACATCTTGTTAAAGTGACCTGCATTCATCGTTCAGGCTTTGATCTGCAGCTCAGTGTCTGGTGCTGCCTGCTAGTCAGTTTGTAGGTGGGACATAAGTAACTGCAGTGCTGAATAAAACACAGCCTTGAGGAAGACACAAGGCCACATATATGCTTTCCTATGCAACAGCATTAATAACTGACTGTGACAGATGTGAGTGGTAAACAAAATATCAAGGAATTACAGTGCATGGCGGCTGTTGTCACCTTGCAGCCGTGAGATGCTCCAGGAAAAGACAGGCACACACCTCCATATTGGATCAAGTCCAGGGCTCATATAGTGACACAGTATGGGGAGAGAAACTGATTTTGACAATAGCCCACCGCTTAATTCCCTCAGGGGTGGGAGGGATCTGCCAGACCTTATTGAAGTGATGTGCGGCTGGGAAGGTGCACTCTGTACAGGAGTCAAAATGAATAAAGTCTTTTGATGTATCAATTGACAAAAATCCATTACTGTGATGGTCACTTTGGCATTTTGGCAGCTTGTAGCATGCGGCTCTCATATTAGTTCTGACAAAATGACCAAGATATCTATCAAAGAAACTGAAATGTTAAACACTGCAGGAAACGCAGACTGTACAACTTAGCGTTGCAAATGGCCTTAATAGCTGAGAAACACTTTCTCTCCAACTGTGTTGGCAAATGTGAGGAGGCATTTATAAAATTATAAGTATGCAACATTTCATCAAAATGTAGTAGTTTGAAAGTAACTTGCAAATACAGGAAACAAATGTATTATATGTATAATTTAAATTTCTTAAAATAATATTCAGGTTATCGCAAAATAGAACATAATCAAGAAAAATGCATGTTTGTACATATATTTAGATCTTTTAGGAATCATTTTATACATGACAAATAAAAGTAGCTGGCACATTTTGTATAGGTGTGGAGGATGGATAACAGGTCAATTCTTTAATCCATAAATAAAATAATTAAATCCTTCAACAAACAAATTGTGTGGAAGCAATAGGGTAGCATTACAGGATGAGTTCTGCAGATGTTGGTTTACACCAAATATAGGCACAAAATACTGGAGTAAGTCAGTGGGTCAGGGAGTATGCCTGGAGAAAACGAATAGGTGATATTTCGGGTCGACCTTTCTTCAGACTGAGAGTCGGCAGAGAGGGAAACTAGAGGTATGAAAAGGTATAGAACAAATCAGAGCTGGCACCATTGAACAAGGAAAAGTAGAGCCCACAATGGTCCATTGTTGGGTTGGAAGAGGTGATAACAAAGGGATATGAACAGTGAAGCTTGCAGGATTACTTGGGTGGCGGTGGGATGCAGGGAGTGGGTATGCAAAGGTTATTTGAAATTCAAGAAATCAATATTCATACCACTGGATTGTAAGCATTACTCTGGGATCAACTCAACATCAAGATGTAAATTGCTTGAAAACTTACATTGTTTTTATTAGGTGAAGTTATTGATCAAGTTTCTGTGCAAACTCCTTTACATGACCAAAAACAAATTCCTCCAATAACCAGCACACTTAGTCCATGGGTAGATTGTTTATTGGTGAACTGATTGAGCTCCAGGAGCAATGAGCTGGAGGAATTAGTTATGATCCCTGTATAACCGGTGAGAAATATAAATTCTGATAATTATATGAATACGGAATTAAACGGCTTTTATCATTAGTGATCAGGAAAATACCAGGTTACTGTAAAAAAAGTTATCTAGTTCAATTATGTCCTTCAGATATTGAAATATGCCACACTGATCTATATGTTATTCCAAAACAACAATGATCTATTGTGATCTAGATATGATTCAGATCTATATGTGATTCCAGATCACCGCTGACTCTTAACTGTTTTCTCAGTTCAAAAGCATTAGGAATGGCCATCAAATATGGTGTTTTCACTTCAAATGAAACAATAAAAGAAACATCCCTCCCTACACAGAATATTTTTAATTTGGAGAATAACCATTTTTCTGGATAAATTGCTCTGCCCTCTATTTGTAGTGCATCTCTTTTTTGTTTCTTTTTAAACAGATTTGTTTTCATCTGAAATTATAAATGTGATATTTCATCGTCCTTTCAGTTGTGCCTTGTGCTACCTTATTAATGTGGATACAAGAAACTACAGATGCTGGTTTACCAAATGAGTGACAAAGTGCTGGTGTAATCCAGTGGGGCAGGCAGCATATCTGGAGAACATGGGTAGAAGATGTTTTGGGTGAGGACCCTTCTTCAGACTGAAGACAGGCTACCTTATTAATATATGCACTACTCCGATTGGTATTATTAGTGAAATGCAAAACAGGGCCTGCTACGACTGAACCTATATTTTCAGCTTGCGTTTGAGAACAATGTAGATATACATTGCAAACCAGATCCATGACATACGACTGGATTGAAAAAAATATAGTTATTAAAGTAGACAGCTCCAGCTTCAGAAATGCAGCATGAGAATATGTATGATGATTTAAAACTGTAACCAAATATGAATTAACAACATTATAACAAATTAAAATGATCATTTAGCATTTCCTGAGTAAATAACAAAGTGACATAAATTAAGTTAAAGCACAGCCATGTGATAAATATTTTATCACTTCACACCATGTATGAGGTATCTAGACGAGCACTTGAATTGCTAAGGCATAAAAGACTCCAGCACAAGTGCTAGTAAATGGGATAAATATACATGGCAACTTCATAGTTTTTTTTAAATAAATTTTATTAAGCAATCAAAAAATGGGTACAGATTATGTTGCCATATCCAAGCTCATTTTTTTCCAAATGTACATATCAAAACAGAACATTTAAAAACAAATAAATACGTAATAATGAGGGGGAAGTAAATAATAAAAATAAAAAATAAACAAATACATAAGTAAAGTGCAGAAGGTAACTACAGTACGTAGGAAGCAGTTCAGTGGAATATTTTTTATGAAGACTCTTGTTTCTAACTCTTTTGTCTTCTATCCCTTACTCATAATTTCATTAAAATGGATGGTTTAGAGTGTAGATCGATTTGTGTTGTGTGTCAATATTCTTCTGTGCAAGAAATAACATAAATGATTGCCAGCTTTTATTAAATTGGTTGACTCTATCCTTTAGAACATATTATTCTTTCTAAATGTAATGTACTGGTCAAGTCATGAAGCCACATTCTGGAATTGGGAGCTACTTTTTTTTCCATGACATGAGCAGTAGTTTATTTGCCGTAATGAGACAGTAGGAGAGGAATTGTTGTTGAGCAGTTGTGAGTTGTCTTGATGTTTCAGATACCCCAAAGACGATTAATAAGGGCTCTGGGTTTAATGGGATGTTAAGAATGTCTGAGATATTCTTAAATATATCAGACCAGAAAGAGGCGAGTTTACGGCATGACACAAGGTTATGAAAAAGATTAGCATCTGAGGAGTGACATTTATCACAAGTAGGAGAAACATTTGGATATATACTGTGTATTTTTGCCTTAGAGTAGTGAAGTCTATGTATAATTTTGAACTGTATGAGGCAGTGTCTAGCATTGTTTGAGCACCTATGTATAAGTTTGAGGCTTTCCTCCCATATTTCATCTGGTATTTGCACATTTATGTCTTTTTCCCAATTGATCTTATACTTGCTAGAAGATGGAGAGGTTATTGATTGAGGGACATCACACATATAGCATATGTAAGAAAATAATTTTAATGGTATTCAATCTTCCGAGCAAGGAAATTGGAAGAGTTTTCCAGAATTGGATTTTGCTTTTTAGGTTTTCTAATAAGGGAAGGAAATTGGCCTGTAGAAGGGAAGAGTAATGCTTTGTAACCTCAATCCCTCGATAGGTAAATTTATCTGTTGTTACTCTGAAATGAAAATTCGCCAATGTATCTAAGGGGATGGTATGAACTGGCAACAGTATGCTTTTATTCCACTTAATACTGTAGCCTGAAAATGTACCAAATAGGATAATTTTTTTCCAGTATTGCTGGAATAGTGGTTTGAGGTTCTGTTATGTATAGGAGAATATCATCCGTGTACAAAGATATTTTATTTGTAGTCTCTTTCGTGTCGTAACCATGAATATGGGGATCTAATCGAATACTCTGACCAAGAGGTTCTATAGCAAGGGCAAATATTAATGCTGATAGGGGGCAGCCCTGTCTTGTTCCCCTGAACAAATTAAAGGAAGATGAGAGCGTTTGGTTTGTGAGAGTTCGTGCTGTCGGTTTTTTTATACAGAAGCTTAATCCATTCCAAAAAGTTGTATCCAAAGTTAAATCTCTTGAGGAGCTCGAATAAGTATGGCCATTCAATCTGGTCAAATGCTTTTTCCGTGTCAAGCGTTAGTATAGCCAAGTCGTTGTTTCTTTCTCTTTTTGTGTACATGATATTAAACAGACGTTTCAAGTTCAAGGTGGATTGTCTATTAGTTATGAACCCCGTGGTGTTGTGTGGTTTTAGTGTGAATATATATTCTGTGTGTGTGTGTGTGTGTGCGCTTGGAAGTTCTGCAGTTTTTTTCAATCTCTTAATTTAATGTATTGTTTCGGATCAGTCTCTAGGAATCTATTTTTACTTAGCCATCGATGCCAATAATCTGTGCGGCTTGTCTAGAATTTGAAGTATTTTTGTTTGGTGTATAAAAACGCCTTGCTTATTTTTGCAGAGAGTAATTGATTATATTGATATCTCAAATTTGCTATTTTCCTATGTAAATCAGGGGAGGGAGAGAGTGTGTTATCCCTGTCCAATTTTTTGGATCTGTTTTTCTAATTCTATTTTTTTATTTTTATTTTTTTCTTGCAATTTCGAATGAGATTACACAGATTCCCCTCAAATAGGCTTTAAAGGCCTCCCACAATGCGACAGGGGTGGTCTCTGGCATATCATTTGTTTCAAAATAAATATTAATTTGAGTTTTTAAATATTCACAAAACTATTTTTCATTTAGTAGCTGCGGGTTCAGTCTCCAGGTTCTATATGATGAAGTCATGTTTTCCAAGTACAGTGAAAAAGTGAGAGGACTGTTATCTGAGATCCCAATATTGTGATATTTAACATTTGTTGTAAAGGGTCTTCATTTTGTATCTACCAGGAAGTAATCAATTCTACTGTATGAGTTATGTACTGAGGAGTAAATAGAGTAGTCTCTATCAGCAGGGTTTTCGATCCGCCATACATCTGAAAGATTCATATTTTTGAGGAACATATTTAGGAGTTGAAACTTGAATTGTTTCTTGGGATCTTTTTGGTGGATGATCTGTCAAGATATGGATCCAAGACAGTGTTAAAGTTTCCACCTATTATTAGGTTTGTATGAGATATATCAGGTATAAGGGCAAAGACCTTTTTGAAGAATGAAGGGTTGTATATATTGGGTGCGTATATATTAACTAGTATTAAGGATATATTGTGTATTTCCCCTTGTTGTCATGACCAGATACCGTCCCTCCTTGTCAGCAATTGTTTTGTTATGAATGAAAAAGGGTATCCCTTTTCTTATTAATATTGCTGTTCCTCTTGCCTTTGTGGACGAGGTTGTATGATATATGTCCTTTATCCATTTTGCCCTGAGTCTATTGTGAGTCATTCTTTAGATGTGTTTCTTGCAAAAACATTATATCTGAATTCGGTGATTTTAAACGAACCAGTACTTTGTCTCTTGACTGGGTTGTTTACTCCTCTAGTATGCCAACTTGAATGTCAAACCTTTTTTCGTGCCAGTCTCATGTTACTTTGCATCCCAATTGCATATCATATGGGGTGACATTATCTACAAGAGTTCGGTCTTCCTGAATAGATCGGTCCCTGTCTGATTTTCTCTGTGTTTTCTGCATTAGAACTAGTAACATACCTAACAACAATAACAGAAGTAAAATATTTCTAGCCATTACCAAAAGAGTTATGGGGTAAAAAAAGAAACAAAAGAAATGGCAAAAAAAACTAAATATCAAACTTAAGAAGCTTCTCTACTAAGTAACTGTAAACCTTGTTTACCTCCATACAAACATTTATAATAGAGAGAGGCTGGACCATCCTGTATATTATATGTTTTTTGTTGTGTCTGACCGTGTTCTGAGGAGGTGTTCCGCGTAGTCCTGGGCCTTTTGGGGATCGGTGAATGAGGTTTGCTCGCCATTGTAGGTCACCAGGAGCCTTGCTGGGTAGAGCAGGCCGTATCTGATGCCGGGTTGGTCCCATAACATTTCACTGGTTTCAGTGAAGAGTGCTCTCCATTTCATGATAGTTGGTGGGTAGTCGGAGATGATCTGGATCTTTTAACCTTGGTATTGGATATTTTTTGTCGATGATGCTTTGCGTAGGATATCTTCCAGGGTACGGTTCTAATGTAGATGATTTACAAAGGGCCGGGGAGGTTCAGAAGGTGCGCGTCGCTGCCGGAGGGTCCTGTGTGCTCTGTCGATAAGAGACTGTCTCCTGCAGGAGTTGGGCAATCAAATCTCTTGGTTGGGACTCTTCTTTCCCCTCGGGAATCCCAATAATTCTGACATTGTGTCTTCTCGATCTGCTTTCTAAGTCCTCACATTTTTGAGTAATCTTTTCCAGCTCCAAGTTGAGCGGAGCCACTGGTTGTTGTAGTGCTAACACTATCCGAGTGGAACTAGGCTGACTTTTCCATCTGCTTGATAGTGTTGTTGTGTGAGGTTGACGTCGTTCAAGCTTAGAGATGGAAGTTTGTAAATCTCTTTTAGCCGTGGTTATTTCCTCTCTTAAGTCCGTGTAAACATTCTTTATACCGCTATCGATGGTTGTGCATATGTCACTCTTAATTTGGGCTATTTCAGTCCTTAGCACAGCAATAGCAGCTAGCACAGCCTTGTTGGATGGGTCTTCCTCCTCCTCGTTCATCTCATCTAGCTTCAGCATGTCAGGCAAGGGTGGTGCTTGGTCCAGGCCTAGTTTGTTTGAATCGTTTTTCTTGGTTTTGGTCTTCCTCATGTCAACTTTGTCTCTCCTGTTTGCGTAAATTTTGTTCTCTTGATAACAACATTTCAATAAAAGACTTAATGTGGTTGTATTGGCATTTTTGTGTATTTAAAAAGATTATATTGTCAGAGCTATCAGGAAATGCTGTTACTTTTTCATCGCTCAAAAGCCCCCCCCCCTCCATCTCCCTCCCTCCCCCCCCCCCCCCCCCCCCCCCCCCGCCTCCCCTGCTACTTTATAGCTAACATGGACAGGGTAGCTCAATAGAAGTTTAACAGTTCACTAACAGGATGGAGAAAATAAGTTGATACAGTTGTGTTTTTTATTAGATTTTGCAATACCTTTGCCTTTTTAAAAATAATATCTAGTCTGAAAGAATATTACTTTTCATGAATGTTGAGCAACTTTTCAAGAAAATAGCTACTGACTTGTTTTTCTGCCAGTGATGTCTTCACAACTGGATTAGGAGCTGGACTAGGCCTTTGTTTAGTCGTGTAAAGATCTTGGTAGCGAAAGAAGGTGTGTTCACATCACAAACATTCAAAAGGATCATTCAGCTGCCACAACTTCCCACAGTTCTGCAAGTATAGATAATTTGCTGTCTAGCCTAATCTTCTGAGCTTCAGGAGGAATCCTTAATGTTAGCTCTGTATTTCAGAACAACTAAAGAATGAATTCACTGAATGTAGGACATAAAACTGTTCCATAATTAACTGTTATTCACCTGCGACACCATATCTGAATTGTCATTCTTCTCTACTCTAAATATCATGGGATAACGAGAGTTCACTTTTAAAATCGCAATTGAGCCAATCTGCAATACTTGCTGACTTTCCAATAGACTCTAATAAATACATTGTATTTACATTAAATCTCATTAAATACATTAAATCTCTGAACTCAACTAATTTGCTGTGAATTTGAATTTAGAGTTGGGAAGCTTACCAAGATTTTTATTCAAATAAATAACAAAACTGATGTGTTCCAAGTGTGTAATAAAAAAAAAACTGATAATACAAGGTGAAACACATCTGCTCTATTAATCTTGAAAGAGTGAATATGCTTGTAATCGAAAGCACACATCATCTCAGAGTTACTGTACAATCAAAGCAATTGGACTGGTCAGATTTTATGGCTTATGGGGTGGAAAGGCTGGCAGATTTGTTTATTAAGTAGTCACAGAATTCAAACTTACGGCATTGAGATTATGAAACAAATGTTCCTACTGCTGTGTGGCCATCATGCCTCAGGTCAAATGCTTCACAACACAAGAAAACCCAGATAAAGCAAAACAAAGTGCAATGTGTTTTGAAAAAAAGTTAACAGGAACTGTCAGGGTCAACAAAAAGTCATCATCACTAAAACGTTGTCAAAAGCAAATGACGTGAATTAAAACTAACTGCAATAGCCAACCAAAACTCTGATGTAGAGCATTATTTCCAGTTAGTAATGTCAGAACGCAGAATCAGATTATGAATTCAAATGAAGTTTACCTTGCACTGAGTATAATTTTACTAATCATTGCAAGCTTTAGTGACAGCAAGGGAAAGCTATAACAGAGCCATATAAACAAATTAGACAGTAAACCTTAATTTATGTGATAAGTGGAATTTACTCAATCACTTAAACTGTTCTACTGTTTACTAAAACACAGTTAAAAGAGCCTTCGTACTGCATTTAATGGATCTAACCCCATTACAGATGCCTTAGTTTACATACATTGCGTTCTAGTCAAATACCAAAACCCATAAAACATAGATTGATAAACAAATGTAACCAATCAGTAAATTAGTGAACCATGGACAGAGTATGTGATATCTGACTGACCTGACTTACCTAGAACCTGTTTACAACTATATCAAAGAGATTGAGTAATTGCAAACCCATAAATTTACGTTGGTATTTTAACCCTTCATTAAGAACAACAGGTTTATAGTATTTAAGTATTGTCATTTACTTCAAACCCTATATCCCTGTGCTTAAATATGCTTAAATATTGGATTTCCTTCCTTGCACTTGGTTATTCCTCCTTGTCTGAGGAATCTACATTTGAAATTGCCATTTTCAAATTGACATGAAGATTGAAGGAAATTGTATATGGGGTTGACATTCCTATTTCTACCTGGGATTAGCTTAATTTGTGTGATTTGCTGAATCCTGTGTGGAAGAGAACATTTGTTTTCAATTGGGTCCCCAGTGATCATTATATAACTCTAAAGTGACACCTACAATCATTTTACCATTTGTTTTAGCCAAGAATATGTTCTTATCGTGCATGAGTGTTATTACCCAGAGGGGTTAACGTCTATTTGGTATAAGGTGCCCTCTGATGTAACTTTATCAGTCATTTGACTATGGAACAGAAAAGGAGTATGGTACCTATATGGTAACAAGTTCAAACACCAATTTTCTATTTCCGCCTGTGACTTGCATTAATTGTTATTAATTTCAATACAACAAGATACTGACTGGACTTGGCCATTTCTTACACGTTAGGAACTCTGGCTTTGCTATGACATTCATTAAAGAAAAAAGGCTTGTGTTTATACAGGATGTTGCTTTCATTTCCTTCCTTTCGAAATTGGCTTTTGGTCCGTATTATATAAGAGTTGAAAATGCATGACATTTTCTGAAGGCTGCGTAGCCTCTGTGGAGAAAGAAATAGATTCAACCTTTTAGGCTGATTAACTTTCATCTGATGATTCACCATCTTTGCAGCAACATATGACTGTGTTTTGGGCTACGGATTCTCCTGAACAGCATAATTTTAAAAATCTGTCGGAGAAGGGTCAACATTGCAATTTATGTTTGTGCTTTTGCTTAGCTATTGGGTTTCGAGTACATTTCTCTTGAATTAGATTGATAGACACGGAGAAAGTGCACGGCAGATGTATGATTTCTATAGTACAATAACTCAGTGATTAATCAATTGCAGGATGAGTTCATAGGTTACTGGAGCAGAATTAGACCATTCAGCCCATCGAGTCTACTCTGTTGTTCAATTATTGCTGAACTATCAACCTCATTCTCCTGTCTTCTCCCCATAACCCCTGACACTATTACTAATCAAGAATCTGTCAATCTGTGCCTTAAAATTACCCAATGGCTTGGTCCCCATAGCCATCAGCGGAAATGAATTCCTAAGTTTCACCACCCTCTGACAAAAGAAATCCCTCCTCATTTCATTTTTAGAGGTATGCCGTTTTATTCTGAGGTGAGGGTCTCTGGTCCTAGACTCTCCCACTAGTGGAAATATCCTCTCCACATTCGCTCTATCCAGGCCTTTCACAATTCAATTTTATTTTTTATATCAGGATTTTTCTGGTGATGTATATTCCTTTCCAAGTTGAGAATAAAGTCTGTGTATGGCACAGAGTGTAGAGCTGTTGACTAGCAATGTCAGAGAATTGAATTCAACATGACCCTAGATATTGTCAGTGTGAAGCTTGCATGTTCTCCCTGTGACCATGCAGGTTTTCTCATATGTTCTAAAGACCTGCAGGTTGATAGGTTCATTTTTTTCTGGAATTACCCCATAATGTGCAAGTGACAAGTAGAATCTGGGCGAGTTAGTAAAAATGTGAGGAGAAAATTGATGTCAGGATTAGTTTCTTCTTCTTCTTCTTCTTGCGTATGGTGTGCACAGCCAAAAGTTGCAAGACAACTTGTTCTGTTTGATCTTCTGTTTGTCCACGCCAGGTTGATTGAATTTGTTGAAACAGGGTGGACCACGTGAAGGTTGCAATCTCCCACCCCAGGATTAGTTTAAATGGATGCTTGATGGTTAGTGCGGACTTGGTGGGTCAAAGGCTCTGTCCAATGCTATTTCTCTCCATGAATCTACATTTAATCTGCTTTTGTCAGAAGGACTTTAATTCTGCAATAAGATTTAAGCTAGATTGTGTAGGAGAACCATCACAATGAAATAACTAAACACGGAACTGATTCCTAAAATTGCCAATTGAAGAAAGCTACAGATCTAATGATCTCTATTTTTGAATGACTTGTATGTATGATAGAAGTCAGATGATGGTGCTAGAGGACTTGAAACACATGACAAAAATAAAAGGCACTTCATCAGAGTGCTCATATGGTGCACATTCATGCTGTGGTAAATGATAATTGAGCCATGCTTTCCATGTTCAGTGCGAGATTTTTTGGAATTCCTGAGTCCACCATCCACAGAAATTGGTTGGGGAGTTAGCACAGAGGATGCATTTGGCAAAGACCTCCGGCACCATGGCTGACTGCCACCGATCTGTTCTTGGGCTATGAACAAAGAAAATATATTTATAAAGCTCTTTAATTATGAAGTGGTTTCATTTTTATAACCCTTTAAGTTTCATTTCTACACTGTGAGGGTAATAGAAATAATGTTTCAGTCTATATGCATGACAAAGACTCTGTAATTTCTCTGACTATTTTGATAAAGCCATTGAACTTGAATGGGAAAGCTGGAAAAAGTGATGTTGATCAGCATCTGTCTGGCGTGTAAGTTCCATAACACTCCCCTTGGATCATGTCAAGTTGTCAGTCCTGAGGCTAGAATGACTATTGGGGCGTGAGGGGAGGGTGGTATTTCTGGTGCAGTAACTGCTTCCCTCACTTCATTCTAGACTTCTTCCATTCTTACATTATTGTTAATTCTAATCCAGAATAGTTTGGTTTGGTTTTTAGTTTAGAGATACGGTGCAGAAACATGGCCTATGGTCCACCAAGTCCATGCCGACCTGCGATCCTGGCACACTACCACAATCCTACACACACTAGGGACAATTTATAATTTTACCAAGCCAACTAGCCGACAAACCTCTGAGTCTTTAGAGTGTTGGAGGAACCTGGAGCACTCGGAGAAAGCCCACGCAGGTTATGCGTAGAACGTACAAACTCCATACAGACAGTACCCATGGTCAGGATCATACCCAGGTTTCTGGCGCTGTAAGATAGGACCTCTACAGCAGCGCCACCGTACCACCAATGTTTACCATTGATGGTTCTGCCTTATTTACTTCCTTATATGTCCTCGACACATCACCTGACATGCTAATGTACCTAAATATATGAGGTACTCTTGTTTCCTGCCCGAACCATTACTGCTTAGGATTTTGAGTAAAAGTGGCAGACCTGGGGCCTGGTTTGATCTTTCACAGATTCTCTGAAGCATCACATTTACGTCTTACAATGCCTTATTTTTTAAGTCTTACAGCCAAGGAGAGTTATTAAATTGAGAACAGCGCATGGTAACTGAATGATATAATTTGAAATAAAATCCCCTTTCTCTTTCAGCAGTCGGATCCTGAGTGAAATCAACTGGCACATTCTTGCCAGTGGTAGTAAAACTCACTGGGCACCAAACTACCTGCAGATGATTACTAAACTAACAAGTCACACTTGGGGAGGTTGCAAGACAGAACGGTGAAGAAAGCGAAGCAACTGAGAGAGGCAGTAGAGGGTGCTCTTTCTTATGTTGAGTTGACAAGCTATTGGGGAAAATCTCAAGATGCTTTCCAGTATAACTACCTGATGTAAAGACCAGCTTTCAAGCACTTTTTATCAGTGCTGAGATATGATAGTGAATAATATATTCAAATCTCCAGCATTGACATCTTTAATCTTAAAGAGCTCACCAGAATAAAATTATAGGAATTTTAAATTGTGCATAAATGATATGACTAACAATAACTGTTTTTGTTTTAAGAATTATTGCAGTGTAAGGCAGATAAGGGGAAAAAAAAGCACTGTTCAGAATTCCAGTTCTTGATGTCGGATGTCCTGGAGTGTTCAATTAAACATTGAGCTTCAATTTTCATTTAACTTGTCGAAGCAATTCTTTATCCCTTTAATTAATAATCTCATTTTTTTTAAATATGTACCCTCAATAGAATGTTGAGATGGAGATTCTGATTTGACTTATTTTTCTTCACTTCCTCCCCCACCCCACCCCACCACCTACCCCATCCCTCCATACAGAAAATAGGCTGCAAGCCAGAAAATGCAGACCTGTGCGGTGCTCAGATTGATTGGGCAAAAGACAAATCTAGCAGAAAGAATGTTCTTCAGGTAGGACATTTTTCAACAAGCTTAATTACCTTTGTGATCATTTCAAATTATTCGTTTGTGTGTGTGTGTGTGTGTGTGCAAGCTGTTTGGTGCAGCAGCTTTATTTGAAGTTGTATTGTTTTCCGTTTTAGGCTATAAAGAATGTCTGAAATCAAATGGGTTTATTGATGGGTTTGGAAAATTATTTCAGTACAGGAATTGTGAGGAAGTGTCCTAACCCAAAACTTCACCTATCCTTTTTCTCCTGAGATGCTGCCTGGTCTACTGAGTTACTCCAGCACTTTGTGTTTATCTTTGGTATAAACTAGCATCTGAAGTTCTTTGTCCCCAACTTTCACTGATCTTTGAAAACACATTGTTATGGATCTAATATTGCACAGCAAACCTAAAACTCCATCTCATACTTGCCCTCAAATAGCCTTTTTGGTCTTTTATTAGCAATCGACGCTTCACCTTGATTGTGCTAAAGGCATGTAAATGAGGAATATTGCAGTTTCCATAATGGGATTAAGTTTCCAATTAATCCAGCAATAATTTAACAACCTAAAACCTGAAAGTATGACAAAACTTGGGTACTTAATAAAGTTTGGCAGGCAGAAGTAAAAAGCCAAAAAAGGTAAATAGTCAAATTAATTTATTGTGGCAAAGAAAAGCCTAAGTGTTCCAAGAGCCACAATTATATCATGGGCTCTCCACTTCCCCATCTCTCCTCAACATCCTTGTTTGAAACGTCCATGGATCAACTTTTCTGATGCTTTCATTAGTCTTCATTGTGCTATTGTGCCTGATATTGTGCTAGATCAGTGCCACCAGGACACTCTGGGATGCCCATTCGCGGCATGTAAAGTGTAAAGGGCCTGTCCCACTAATGCAACTTTTCAACGACTGTCTTCGACCTTCAAGCTCGAGGACACTCGTCTGAAAAACCTCGAGCTGGATCGACCGTCAACGATGAAACCGCGAGCCAGATCGTCTGTCTACACACACACACACACACACACACACACACACACACACACACACACACACACACACACACACACACACACACACACACACACACACACACACACACACACACACACACACACACACACACACACACACACACACACACACACACACACACACACACACACCCCACCCCGCAAAGGCCAGGGAAAGCGGGGAGCGCTGTCTGAAATTCACACACGCGATGAACAGGAAGGTAAAAGACAGCTGGCACAGTTACAGTAAGTCCTTTAGAGAGTGCGGAGGGGGGAGAGAAGGAGTGGTGACACTTTTAAGAAGCCAGACAACTTTTAATAAAGTTTAGCGGGCATTTAATATTATTGGTCGGTTTACCTTTTTTTTTCTCAACAAGCTTTACCTTTGATTACCTTTGATTGCCTTTGATTACCTACGATAGCATTACGACGTACTACGACCTACCTTGACTAAACCCACGAGTAAAAAAATATTGATTTTTTTTTCCATGGCGACATTTTTTTCGGCATGTTGAAAATAGCGCCGCGACCTAGCTGAGGCCACGAGTACGTGGGAACTACTCTCGATCATGAAGGAGAGTTACAAACACCTCCTAGGACCTTGTATCGACCATGCTGCGAGTATGAGTCGAGGCCAAACTCTACTAAACTAGCGAATTAGGTCCCCGCAGTGGGACAGCCCCTTAAAATATTTTAACAAGCCTCCTGAAACAGGACTAGTTCTTTTAATGCACGTGTTCTACAATCAATAAGCATTAAACAGATCAGCCACAAGCAAACTAAGATCCTACTCCAACCCTTTCTTAGCATTTCATGTTATAATTTCTACCAATATATAACAAGCGATTGGTTAATCAATTAATTCTTTAATTTAATAGCATTTTTGGCAAGGAAAAACTACAAAGTAAGAAAATAAAGAATAGTATAAACAGATTCAGATTGAAATTCCTGCATATCATATTGGTAAATTGGTCATTAAATCTTCATTGCCCATACTGTAATCGCCCATATGAAGAGAATAGATATCAAAGGTTTCTAATGTGAACCTTCCATTAGGATACCAAGAAAGTGGGTACACTCTAACATTTATGTTGCTTCCACAGACGGGGATTGGCAATGAGTTAAAATATTTGATACATTTGGTTGAGCTAGCACATGCAAGCTCACACAAAGATAATGAGCAATAAATTCATAAACAAACCAACAGGAACCCTCTTCAATATTGCACTTAGTTCTCACCCTGTATTTTTCTTTATTTGTCACCATTTCCATCATGATACATATGATTTTATTGGGCAATCAAGTTAAAGTGCTGGGTGTTTAAAGTTATTTCTAATAAATTAGTAAGCTATCAATTCACTATAGCTTACATAACTCTAGGGAGATCTATGGAGTTGAATATGAAACTTTTTTCCTTCTCATTCTAATACCAATCACATTTATATGTGGCCTATTCATAATTTGCCCTTTGTTTTGTAAATATATACATTTTATTAGCAGAATTCTGTCAAGACCTTAGTGACTGCACAGTTTATTTGCACCACTGCCTGTGGCTATGTATGCATGTGCATGTTCCAAGATTGCAGTCAATGATTATCTAAAGAGATTGGCTGTGTAGTTTATTTTACTTTGAAAAAGTTGAATCAACTTTGCTGCAGACATCCTTTATTTGTTACCCCCCACCCCAAATAATTTCAGTTTAATAGCTAACTGGCAGGCGTAATATGTTTTCAGTGTAAGATGCTACTTCAATGCTTGTTATTTGGTTTGAAACTTGAGGCGATGAGGATTGGAAAGGATTATTCTATAAACCCAAATAATCCGAAGTGACATCAACATAACAATGACAAAATTAAACCATATTAAAGGTGGACAATAATGTCAATCAGCAGCGGGAAGTTAAGTGCTTCAGGAAAAGTGCAAAGGACTGACATTTATTTCTCGTGCGTCACTTGGCTGTATGCATGTTTTTGCATGTGTGCGTTGCTATGGGTCGTTGTGTGCAACTGCGGATGTCTCTGTGCATTTGCGAGGCTAAGTATGCATGTCCATATGTGTGTATCTGTGTGGCTTGGTTTGCGTGCATGTTCCCTGTGCCTGCATATGGATGCTTGTTTCTAATGTTTGAATTGCTTTTTATCATTATATATTTCAACCCGTTATGGGTAGTAAGCAGACGTGATTTTAAAGTTAAAGATCTGCCACATTTCCTTAATTGCAATGCATTTATTTTCTTTCCCATTATTAGCTGATGCAGCATATCTTGGTTATGCTGCAGGCAACAGCAACAAAAATTGAAGTTTATGAAAACCTATCATTTACAAAATGTTTCAAATTATGTTTTGGGGCGAGGCTGATGAAGTGCTATTTTGCTCAAGGTGGTCTTTTTTTAATTCCGTCCGTGGGCAATTGCGGAGAGAAGAAAACTGGGCAGTAAATTTACATTTCAGTACCTAGCAGTATTGTAGAATGGAAGAATACTTATGTTTAGTATTATTGGCATAGCCTTGTATGGGAGTTTTTGAACACATAGTTATCAAACTATTCAGGGTGCATCCATTCTATTTTGAAGATATATATGTACACTAGTATAAAATTATTTGTGCAACCTGCATCTTGCTGTGCATTGATACGGAAAATGTGTTTTGTTCAACTTTTTCTTTAAGCCGATTATTCTATTTTTAATTAATGAAACCCTTAACTGTCACTTTCGACATGCCCATATGCTTCTTCCACGGGGAAGCTGAGAACATGGATCACAATCTTCTCTGTGCCTCTTCATCACCAGCCCAGCTTATTTGACAGGAGTCAAGCCTGGTGCAAAATAATGCAGACAAAACTGTCCTTTTATGTTTCTGAAGTGTGGCCATCAATCTTAGATCACATTTTATTTTGGGGTCGATTGATTATATCCATGCTGGCAGCAAACTAGATATATTTTTACATTTAAGGTGCAAGATTCAAAGCTGACTGAGGGTTTCTTGGATAATAGCTCGTACCTTCAGCCTTGAAAACAAATAGCTAGTGCATTTTTAGCACGGTCACATTTTAGCACTGTTCAATTCAATTTAATGGCATCGGAAGGCATCTTGGATTGGTATGTACTTTGTTAAATATTTGTGCTAAAGGTTAGACTTTTGGCTTTTTAGTAAGCCAGTTACATTAATCATCCAAACTTGAGAATTACATTTTTTACCAAGTTCTTCATCCTTCATTGTAGAAATGTTATTTTCTAACAACACTATTATTAACACAAATCTGTTTCTACACTGTGCCAGTAGAGAAAGTGAATTTAACACTTGATCTCTGTCTCTCATGGTAATGTGTTTGGATTTGTTGTTACTTAGTAGAATACTTTTCTTTTTAAATGACATTTAATAGCCCAGAATTCTCTGCCTTAAGATAATTATCCTTCATCATGGCAAGGTGTCTGTTTCAGGGAAGTTGGCTCATAGTTCTATCACAATTTAAATATTTGCAAGATAATACAAGTAACCTCATGCAAAGATTAAAAAAAAACGAGTTAATCAGTTCACAAATAGAATACTAATGATTATCTTCTATCAATTCAATTGTACCTTTGTTTGTTCATTTGATTTTTTTTAAATAGTTTCCTTAGAATGAGATTGTAGGACTGCACAACTCTTCCACTTCATGTCCACACAAATGCCTTTGAGGAACTGAGCTGTTTACCGATAATCATTTTAGATACTTTCTGAATTTACCAGTACGATGTGACATTTTATTGTTCCAGATAGATCAATTAGAAATGGTAAGTAGTTTAGTGTAATTTCAGAAATCTCATTAAGTCTCGCCGTGAAAAGTGGTTTAATCCAAGATTAAACATGAACAACAATAAACAAACAGTGATTCTGCTTATCATCCTCTATTATTGCAGAGACATTGCAACTGCCTGCCTGTGGAGTTTAAACAATGCTTATTTACAGGCCTACAACAAAATATATAAAACAATGTTTTTTTTAAGAAGGACCGTCACAATTCTCAACAATCAAAGTGAATTTATGGCAACTAAAATTTGCAATTATGTCTTGCCTGATTCATAGATGCACTGATGCACATACGTAAAAATAAGCAGAAATCTAATTTTGACCTTTTACATTGTAACCTTTTTAGGAACATTCTACACAAGCTTGTCATTCCAACTGAAGGAGATGCCATTCAAAAATTATTTTGAATGGCATCTCCTTCAAATGATTCTCTTCAAATGATTTTATTCAATATTTCAGTATAAATACTTGACAATGAAATTTTTGAAGGAACCCTTAACCAATGTGATTTTTCAATGACTCATCGCTTCATGCACAGAATCGTACATAATTTGCAGCAGCGAAACATGTCATATCACCCAGCTGATTAGTGCACGGCATAGACTTTCCTTCAGCTAACCTTAGTATGTTCATTGGAGCATTATGTATTGGGGAGCTGAGGAATGAGTAAGCCCTAAACTGCTGAGATTTGACCATTAAGCCTCCTTTAACTTTACAAATAGAAACACAAATGATTTTCCAGTGATGGATTTTAAGAAATACAGAACAATTCCACACTAATTAGAAAGTCTCTCCAGTTCATGGTGCTCTTGGAATAAACTAAAAGAATCTGAAAAAAAAGGAACACATTTTACAACAGGAATATTGCTTCTCAAGAGGATTAAAAGATCCTATGGGAATTCTAGTGAAATTAATGAAAAGTATTTTTTTCTTTAAAAAATTCTGATAAAAAATGTGTTCAGTGGTTTAATACATTAAATACAATACCCATTAATTAACATTCCATCATAAAATATGATTCGAAAATGTAATTAAAGTTTGAAGAGGAATCTATCTGTAAAAAAACATATTTATTCTGAAAAGATTTCAATGCTAACTGAAAATTCTATATTATTAACATTTCATATTTATTGCATTATTCTTGTGCTCTAAAATTGTAATTATTGTTAAAGTTATAGTGTGCAAAATTGATATCTGAAGTTCCATTTGTTTGGGCTACACAGTGAAAGTGGCTGCAATAAAATGAACAATACATGCATGTGGTTATGATCTTAATAATGCATGCCATGCATGCAGAGGGGATCTGAATGTGTGGCTAGGGCAGTGATTTAGATTTATAGACCACTGAGATCTCTTCTGGAGTAGGGGTGACCTGTACAAAAGGGATGGGTTACATCTTAACTGGAGCTTGAGGCTCAGTTAGAAATTGGCAAGTATGATATTGTGGGAATTACAGAGACATGACTGCACTTGGGACCAGGGCTGGGAACTGAATATTCAGGAGTATACATCCTATCGAAAAGACACAGGTGGCCAGAGGGGTTGGGGTGCTCAGTTGGTAAGGATTAAATTCAGTCCCTTGCAAGGGGTGACAGGAGAAACATGAGATGTAGAGTCAGTATGGATAGAACTGAGGAATTGTAAGGGTAAAAATAACTTAATGGGAGTTATCTACAGGCCCCCAAACAGTAGCCTGGATATAGGGTGCAAGTTGAACTAAGAGTTAAAATTGGCATGTTGTAAAGGTAATACCATGGTGGTTAAGGGAGATTTCAACATGCAGGTAGACTGGGAAAATCAGGTTGGTACTGGACCCCAAGAAAAGGAGTTTGTGGTGTGCCTCCGAGATTGATTCTTTGAGCAGCTTGTACTGGAGCCTACCAGGGAGAAGGCAATTCTGGATTTAGTGTTGTGTAATGAACCAAATTTGATAAGGGAACAGAAGGTAAAGGACCCATTAGGAGATAGGGACCATAATGCAATAAGTTTTAATCTACAATTTGAGGGGGAGATGGGAAAATCGGAGGTGTCAGTATTACAGTTGGGCAAATTAGACTTTGGAGGCATGAGGGAGAAGCTGGCCAAAGTTGACTGGAAAGCGACCCTAGCAGGGATGACAGTGGAACAACAATGGCAGGTATTTCTGGGAATAATACAGAAGGTGAAGGATCAGTTCATTCCAAAGAGAAGGAAGGGGAGTAAAAGGTGACCGTGGCTGACAGGGGAAGTCAAGGACAGTATAAAAATAAAAGAGAATTATAACATAGCAAAGATGAGCCAGAAGCAAGAGGATTGGGAAACTTTTAAAGAGCAACAGAAGATAACAAAAAAGGCAATACGGGGATAAAAGATGAGGTACGAAGATAAGCTAGCCGAGAATATAAAGAAGGATAGTAAAAGCTTATTTAGGTATGTGAAGAGGAAAAATAGTTAAGACAAATGTGGGTCTCTTGAAGATAGAAACAGGTGAATTTATTATGGGGAACAAGGAAATGACAGACGGGTTGAATAGCTACTTTGGATCTGTGTTCAAAAAGGAAGACACAAGCAATCGCCCAGATGTCCAAGTGGCAAGAGGACCTAGGGTGACGGAGGAACTGAAGGAAATTCACATTAGGCAGGAAATTATGTTGGGGAGACTGATGGGACTGAAGGCTGATAAATCCCCAGGGCCTGATGGTCTGCATCCCAGGGTACTTAAGGAAGTGGCTCTAGGCTTTAGTGGATGCATTGATGATCATTTTCCAATGTTCTATAGCTTCAGGATCAGTTCCTGTGGATTGGAGGGTAGCTAATGTTATCCCACTTTTTAATAAAGGAGGGAGAGAGAAAACATTATAGACCAGTTAGCCTGACATCAGTGGTGGGGAAGATGCTGGAGTCAATTATAAAAGCAGCACATTTGGATAGCAGTAACAGGATCAGTCCGAGTCAACATGGATTTACGAAGGGGAAATCATGCTTGAATATCTTCTGGAAACTTTTGAGGATGTAACTAGGAAAATGGACAAAGGAGAGCCAGTGGATGTAGTGTACCTGGAGTTTCAGAAAGCCTTTGATAAGGTCCCACATAGGAGATTAGTGGGCAAATTTAGGGCACATGGTATTGGGGGTAGAGTGCTGACATGGATAGAGAAGTGGTTGGCAGACAGGAAACAAAGAGTAGGGATTAACGGGTCCCTTTCAGAATGGCAGGCAGTGACTAGTGGGGTACTGAAAGGATCGGTGCTGGGACCACAGCTATTTACAAAATGCATTAATGATTTAGATGAAGGTATTATCATTAACATTAGCAACATTTCAAATGGTTGCAATGTGAACCGTGAGGAGGATGCTACGAAGATGCAGGGTGACTTGGACTGGTTGGTGAGTGGGCAGATCCATGGCAGATGCAGTTTAATGTGAATAAATGTGGGGTTATCCACTTTGGTGGCAAGAACAGGAAGGCAGATTATGAATGGTGTCAAGTTAGGAAAATGGGAAGTACAACAAGGTTCGGGTGCCCTTGTTCATCAGTTACTGAAAGTAAGCTTGCAGATACAACAGACAGTGAAGAAAGCTAATGGCATGTTAGCCTTCTCAACAAGAGGAGTTGAGCATAGGAGTGAAGAGGTCCTTCTACAGTTGTACAGGGCCCTAGTGAGACTACACCTGGAGTATTGTGTGCAGTTTTGGTCTCCAAATTTGAGGAGGGTCATTATTGCTATTGAGGGAGTGAAGCGTAGGTTCATGAGGTTAATTCCTGTGATGGCGGGACTGTCATATGTTGAAAGAACGGAGCAACTGGGCTTGTATACTCTGGAATTTAGAAGAATGAGAAGGTATCTTATTGAAACATATAAGATCATTAAGGGATTAGACACGCTAGAGGAAAGAAACATGTTCCCGATGTTAAGGGGGTCCAGAGCCAGGGACCACATTTCAAGAATAAGGGATAGGCTATTTAGAACTGGGATGACAAAAAACTTTTCACCCAGAGTTGTGAATCTATGGAATTCTCTGCCTTGGAAGACAGTGGAGGCCAATTCTCTGGATGTTGTCAATAGAGATTCAGATAGAGCTATCTTTTAGCGGAGTCAAAGGATATGGGGAGAAGGCAGGAACGGGGTACTGATTGTGGATGACCAGTCATGATCACAGTGAATGGCGGTGCTGGCCCGAAGGGACGAATGGCCTACTACTGCCCTGTTGTCTATTTTATTGGCAATGTATGTTGCAGCAGGGATCCAACAAAACAATGGTGAAAATGATATCCAGTATTTGATCAATGTATAATGTTTAAAAAGAAAGCAAAATTATTAGAAGTACGTAATAAAAATGTATAATGTTGATGTGCTCCTAGAAAACTAATGATAAACAGAGTTTTGTGCGAAATTGGCTTAACAGGGACCCAGCCATGTGCAATATCTTTCAGCATCTCAAGAATGTGCATCTACCTATGTGTGTTTGATGTGCTTCTTCAAAACCAGTTAAACTTGCTATCCTGTACACTTTCCTGAACTTTCAATTGAAAATATAGGTACAGAAGTTGAGGTGACACTGCAGCTGTAATCATCTCTCCACAGTACTATCAAAAAACAGGATTCTAGATTGTCTTTCAGAGTTTGTGAACAGGTTTGATGCTGTGGCTAATCTGTTCAATCATCATCTGTTCCAAATCTGTGCCATGCGAATTAGCCTGAAGATTTGTGGAGAGTGGGTAATTTGATTTGAAACACACCAGTACATTTTTATTGCTGTGAAACTTTGGCACTGGCTAAATTTATTTGGTTTGCCATCTTTAATCTGGTTTCTCATTTAAGTAAACTTTGGAGAAAGCTTCAGGTTACTAAACGTTTTTGTTTACAGTAGCACCACCTTAAATGATTTTGAAGCTTGAACAAAGAGTGAAAACTGACCTGGAAATTAGTAACAGCTGCAACGGTATTAGTTTATTATTGTCGCATACTGAGGTACAGTGGAGGGCTTTCAAGCAAATCATGAAATACATGAATACAATCATACTATACATCAGTAAAACAGGTGGTTCAAAAAGGGAAAGTAAACCAAGTGCATAACTTAGCATTATAGCTGCAGAGAAAGTGTAGATAAAAAAATTTGAAAGGATCATAAGGCAGATTAGGAGATCGGGAATGCATCTTTAGCATGTGGGAGGTTTGTTTAACAATGGGGGAAATAGCCATTCTTGAATCTGGTGGTTGTGCTTAAAATATTCTGTATCTTCCGCCAGATGGGATATTGGAGAGTGAAGAAGAGAGAATTACTAGGAAGTGCGTGGTCCTTGATTATGTTGGGTGCTTTCCCAAGGAAGTCTGCAGTATAGATGGAATCGATGGGGGAAAGACTAGTTCGTGTGATGGACTACTCTGTAATTTCTTGTGGTCTTGGGCAAAGCGCAAAGGGATATTTTTAAAATAGAATTGAATGATCAATGTGCCTTAGATTTTTGGCATAAGATTTCCTGGAATACTTGAATTCTGCCTTCTTGATTTATGTTTGTTTGAATTCAATTATTGCTTGGTGCAATGATGATGGAGTTCTATTTTTGAATGATGGAAAGATTGCAGCCATGTTTCTTCAATATGTTTATTAAGAAATCACCTATGAAACCTTTGGAGAGTGTAGCATTATGAAACATGGGTATACAAACATGCTTAAAACATTGCTGTGCACAAAATAGATGGTTGAGCTTATCAGAGGAAAACAAGAAGAGAAACCTTAAATCAACAGAATTTTGCATCACACAAACCAAGATAGTTGTGATTGCTACTCGTCAATCTTCTTGTCTCATACATGAACAATACAATGAAGAAATGCAATGTCCCAGATTTATCCACCCTAAGCTGTTCCATCAATAACCACCGTTCCAACGTAAGAGAGCTAAGAGAGCTGTAATCACACCACCTAATTTGGGAGCTTGGTGCTGGACATGCGAACAATATTGCCTGGCCAACAAAACTGACTCCATGTAATTAGGTCCTCAAAGCTAGGGATGTTGGCCAAGAGGGGATTTGGCTTTGGTACACTTGTCCTTCCTGTGGATTTGGAGGATTTTGCAGAGACAACCGTGATGGCACCTCTCCAAAGCCTTCAGATGTGTTCTACAAGCAGTACAGGTCTCAGCAGGCGCATTATCAAGGCAGGGACAATGAGTTTGTACCAAATTCACAGTCTTAACTGTCATGCACCCTTTTCTTCTGTCAATCAATTTTTATTGTCTATTTTAGCATCCAATTTAATTTTGTTTATTGTCACATGAACCAAAATGCAGTGAAAAGATTTTTTGTTGCGTACTGTCCAGTTAGCGGAAAGACTACACAATCAAGCTGTCCACAGCGTACAGATACAGGATAAAGTGAATACTATTTAGTGCAAGATAAAATCCAGTAAAGTCCAACTAAAGATAATCAAAGGGTGTCCGATGAGGTAGATGGTAGGTCAGGACCACTCTTTAGTTGGTGATAGGATGGTTCAGCTGCCTGATATGTAGATATATTGGTGCAAATATATGTGTCATTACATATTAATAGAATATTGACTATCACATATATTGCTAAGTAGATTCATAATATGTGAGTTATTTAATTTATCAGACATTAGAAAAGTGTTAAAAGCATTGCAGGTATAAGGGTACTTAACATTGTAAATGTTATTTGTCAGTGCAATTGACAATGTTCTGTTTTATTTTTTCTGATCACGTTTCTGTTTCACGCAGCGTTTCATCTTGCCGTCTGTTGCATCACGCAGCGTATTTGTCGTAACGCATCTTGCCGTTCACGTTCTTATGCCTGAAGTATAAGGCAGACTAAGTATTCTGTTAGCAAATAAAATTCTACACATAACTGTAGTAGCTGATAGGACATTAGGAACAAAGAATACTCCTGTCAGTTAAAATATAGCATAGATGCTTCCTGCTCACCCATGAATACCTTCAAGCCCACATCAACAGAAAGAAGCTAGACAGACTTTGCTTTGGCAGATACAGCCTCCTATTTCCAAAGTCGGCTGGCATAACAGATTGGATGGCACAAATCAGATATATGAATGCTTTATCAACTGTAATGATAAATGTCTTTTTGAGAAGCACTGTAGTATGTTATGCTTTCGGCATTACATCATGAAAAGACATATGCCATGATCATCACTGGGCATTATAACCTGATTAGTCATACTCGGAAGCTACAAACGATGTAGAGAGGTGAGATTGGATGTATTGGAGAGCAATCTTTGAAGGATCATTGTCACAAATAGCCTTCGATCATAATAGAGGCACATGTAGAATTACAGCATAGGGCTGTCATAATTTTAAACCTGCTATTTTCTTCAATATTTGCTGTAATCTTGATCCATGAAGATGATGCTTATGTGTGCTGAATACTGCCACTCTCCTCTGATCAGCATCCTGCATCATCACCTTCACTTCACTTGCCTTGAGTGCTGAACGGTACCATCGTCTGCCTGTGCATCCATGTTTGCAGATTTTCTTTCTGTCACCTCATAGCTTCTTCTGTCATCCCCTTCAGCCTTGGCAAATATTATAAATGGATTAAAGTGCCAAGCTTTTCCAATACTAATTAAAAAAAAAACCATTCTGCTGCTTTCTAATTGTTTGCATCTCTTCCAATTTCACTTGCATGCAATTTTCCCTTCAAATACAGTCCTGTTCTTGCTGACATTGACACCACAAATGGGCATAAGTACTTAATGCAGTGAGTGCACCAAGGACATTGAAGTTAACATTGAATGTATAACACCGTTCTGTGTTTTTACAGCGCAAATGAAAGCCATTCAGCCCATCCTGTCCATGCAGATCATAACAAGAGCCAAATCCCATCATAATCTTACTCTCTATCAACAGATCCATTGCCTTGCAATTCATAACTCTTATGCCCAAAGTCTTTCTAACTGTATTGAGAGATTTTGCCTGCGTCACCCATTTAATCAGTGAGCAAACCCTGGGCTATTTTTTCCATTTATTTTGATACCAAGCTTACCTTTAGTATTGTATTTTACACGATGGTTTTGCTGTATGCTTATTTCTTCATCATTTGCTCTGAGATTTAAATGTTTTAATTGCATTTCAATAAGATTCCAACAATATTATCGTTGTGATCATCTCCCTAGAAAATATAGACAAATCCAGCAATGAATCATGCTTTGATATTGAAACATTCAAACATAATCTGAGTTTTAATCTACATAAATCATTTTGAAACCACAGTTTCCTGTTGTTCTGCTTTAATAATCTCTTTCGATGTAGTGTCTTTTCAAATGTAATTCTCACTTTGGAGTTCAGAAATAGCAATATTAAAATGATTTTTCAATGTTATACAACAAAATAATAAATTCATTTTGAATTGCATTAAATAAGAATAGCCTTTTTTATCTTTACGGACTGTATTTGTAAGAGTACTGGCTTTATCTGATAATGCAAAGAAACCTAAAATGACATAGTCATAGATTCATACATTGTGGAAACAGGCCCTTTGACCCAACTTGTCCACACTAGCCAACATGGCCCAGTTACATTAGTCCCACCTGCCTGCATATTTGGTCCATATCCCTCCAAACCTCTCATATCCATGTACCTGTCTAACTGTTTCTTAAACATGGGAATAGTCCCTGCCTCAACTACTTCCTCTGGCAGCTCATTATGTACACCCACCACCCTTTGAGTGGAAAAAGTGACCTCTTCCGAATCAGTAGATTTCAGTACTGACTTTTAAGAAAATGTTTGCATGCAATTGTGTGTAAACATATTGTCATCTGAACATCCGATTAAAGTAATGAAGGATGGAATGATTAATTAATTTACTAACTTGTCTAAAAATCAGTGCCTTTAACCCTACAGCATTGTCAAAGGTATGTTCCAAAACACTGTACTGCAGCAAATCATTATCTTTCATCTTTGACAGTTAAGTTTAAAACCAGCTATATGTAAAGAAAGTTAAAAACAAACAGCTGATGCTGGAAATCTAAAGTACTCAGAAGTGGTGGGTTCATGGAATAGGCTGCCAGAGGAGGTTGGTACATTAACAACCTTAAAAAGCACTTGGACAGGTATGTAGTTTAGAATGGTTTAGAGGATACTAGACTAAGTGGGACCTGTTGGGTCCCATGTTCGCACAGGAGGGCTGGTCCCCCCCATACATTATTCCACCTCTCCACCAATTCCAATATTGGTGGCCAGTGGGGGGGGGGGGGGGGGGGGGGGGGGGGCTTTCTGGAGCGGTAGTATGGGGGTTGTGGGCCAGAGGGCAAGTATGGACATCGTGGGCTGGGAGCTCAGTCACTCGGGCCTGGTGGGCTGGCAACTCAGTCACTCAGGGCTGGCAGCTCAGTCACTCAGGGCTGGTGGGCTTGAGCTCACTCACCCAGGGCTGGTGGGCTGGCAGATCAGTCACTCAGGGCTGGTGGGCTGACAGTTCACTCACAGCTATTCCTTGAAATTTCATTTCAAGCAGATTGCAGGCCACCAAATTCCATTTCATAGCATTTCAGGCAGAGTGCAGGCCGCCAAATTCAATTTCATAGCATTTCAAGCAGAGTGCAGGCCAGCAAATTACCAAACAACTCATTGCATTGTCATTAAGGGCTAACAAATCATTTATTGCAAGTACATTGCACACTCACAGTTGAGTTGATTCACAGCTTAGAATCACAGTTGTGGACTCTCCCTTGCGATTTTCCAGAGTGACTGGCTCACGTCCAGACATCTGTGGTTTTTTAGTCCCCCCCCCCCCCCCCCCCCCCCCCCCCCCAGACGTTATTTTTGATCGAAGAAGTTTTATTTTTCATCGATCGGAAAAATCTTTGGGGCTGCCTCAGCGAAGGAGGACTGAGTAAGATGGCCAAAAATCATAACGATATATGGTAGCATGTTTTTCAAAAATCATTACACAGCGCAGACAGGAAGTGGTCAAGATGAGACTTTTAGTTATATAGATGGATCAACTGTGGGCAAATGGGACTAGCTTAGATGGGGCATCTTAGTTGGTGTGGGCTGAAGAGCCTATGTTCATGCTGTATGACTCTGAGGCTTTTTAATTAAAAAAAAAGGAAAATGTTGGACATATTCACCAGGTCAGGCCACATCTGTGGGAAGAAAAACAGAATTAATGTTTTAACTTGAAGTCCTTCGCCAGGCCACGAGAATAATGAGACATAGACTCAGCAAACACACACAAATATAAACCATACCTAAATTATACATAAATTTCACCTCAAATTATGTAAGCCATTAGAAATTTAAATAAAGAAAAGAAAAACATTTAACAGAATCATCAGTCTACGGAATGGTCCTCTCATAGGCAAAGGGTACAGTCCCAATCTCCCAAACAACCTTATGGCTGCCATTACACTTTTTCATTAGCAGCACCTACTCTGTAGCAGTAATGTTATAATGCTGTAACACTGTTTTCTGCTCTGTGGTGTTTTGCCCTTTGCACTACCTGTTGCATTTATGTATGGCTTGATTTTAGTTATGTATGGAATGATTTGACTTGATAATACACAATGTTTTTCACTTATCTTGGTGCATGTGACAATAATAAACCAATACCAGAATTACTATCAATGTTTATCCCAAGCATTGATGATCTCAAAGACTCATATTGTACAAGTTCAATTTGCTTCACTACAGTGTTTTGTATTTTCTTGACTTGTTTAATATTCATGTTACCAAATCTGGGGAGTTATAGATTCTAATGCAGCTTTGGGGTTCAGGTGACAAATTAAATACTACTTGTGTTAGACTTAATATAATTAATTCATTATTATGCTCAGTTTAAATTATTCAATTTGACATGGTCTCAACTATTCATGCTCTATGTATCATTCGCCAAAGTGTTATGCTTGATCTGCAAATATGTACTCCATATACATTTTGCATTTCAAAGATAACATGGTAGAAATGTTCTTCTTCATTCCCTAGCAGGTAACCTGACAGAATGATTCATTCACTTGGCATACCAACTGAACAATGTTTATAATGATTTCGAAATTATTTCCTTTACAATTGAAGTTGGAGAGGTTTAGCTCTTGTTCTCATTCAGACCTAAGGACAGGTTGAAGAAGGTTCCAGAAAGAGACATCACTGATCCCCACTTCACGTGTAAAGTAAAACCTACTGTAAGAAAAATGACAAGATATGTAGCCCAGATTTCGCCACACCAAAAATACCAAAGGGAATTAGTTTTGCCTGTACAACATTCAGAATGGTATTGTCTGAAGGGTATCCACATTAGTCAGGAAATGGTGTTAAGTAAACTGTTGGGACTGAAGGCAGATAAATCCCCAGGGCCCGATGGTCTGCATCCCAGAGTACTCAAGGAGGTGGCCCTGGAAATCGTGGATGCATTGGTGATCATTTTCAAATGTTCTCTCGACTTTGGCTACCCTCCAGTCCACAGGAACTAATCCAATGTAACTCCACTTTTTAGGAAGGGAGGGAGAGAAAAAAACGGGGAATTGTAGACCAGTTAGCTTTACATCGCTAGTGGAGAAAATGCTTGAGTTGATTATTAACGATGTTATAGAAGCACATTTGGAAGGCAGAGACAGGAATTTTTTGAGGATGTAACAAGTAGAATGGATAAGGGAGAGCCCGTGCATGTGGTGTATCTGGACTTTCAAAAAGCCTTTGACAAGGTCCCCCACAAGAGATTTGTGTGCAAAATTAGAGCACATGGTATTGGGGGTAGGGTATTGACATGGATAGAGAACTGGTTGGCAGACAGGAAACAAAGAGTAAAGGGGCTGTCCCACTGTACAAGCTAATTCAAGAGTTCTCCCGAGTTTCCCCTGATTCGAACTCGGAGAATTACGGTAATAACCCGTCATAGGTACTCGGGGCTCTCGTGGACATTTTTCAACATGTTGAAAAATCTTCACATGTCTTCACGAGCTTACCGCGTTTCATGAGTACCTGCCGTTAGCATTACGAGCCGCAAAGAGACGTCCCGAACTCCACGTACCCGCTACGTACATTCTCCGTGCTTACCACGAGTTAGATTTTTTTTTAAACTCGGGAGAGCTCTTGAATTACCTTGTACAGTGGGACAGGTCCTTAAGAATTAACGGGTCCTTTTCAGAATGGCAGGCAGTGACTAGTGGGGTGCCGCAAGGCTCGGCGCTGGGACCCCAGTTATTTATGATATATATTAACGAATTAGACGAGGGAATTAAATGTGACATCTCCAAGTTTGCAGATGACACAAAGCTGGTTGGCAGTGTGAGCTGCGAGGAGGATGCGATAAAGCTGCCGGGTGACTTGGACAGGTTGGGTGAGTGGACAAATGCATGGAAAATGCAGCATAATGTGGATAAATGTGAGGTAATCCACTTTGATGGCAAGAACATGAAGGCAGATTATTATCTGAATGGTGTCCGATTAAGAAGAGGGTATTGCAATGAGACCAAGGTGTGTTCATACACACTCACTCACTGAAAGTAAGCATGCAGGCACAGCAGGCAGTGAAGAAAGCTAATGGCATGTTGGCCTTCATTGCGAGAGGATTTGAGTTTATGAGCAAGGAGGTCCTACTGCAGTTGCAAAGGACCCCGGTGAGACAGCACCAGGAGTAGTGCGTGCAATTTTCGTCTACTAATTTGAGGAAAGACATTATTGCTATTGAGGGAGTGCAGCATAGGCTCACCAGATTAATTCCCAGGATGGCGGGACTGACATGATGAAAGAATGGGTTGACTGGGCTTGAATTCACTGGAATTTGGAACATATGTTGGGGGAGTCCAGAACCAGGGTCACAGTTTAAGACTAAGGTGCAGGCCATTTAGGACTGAGATGAAAATAAAATTCACCAAGAGAGTTGTGAATCTGTGGAATTCTCTGCTACAGAAGGCAGTGGAAGCCAATTCACTGGTTGTTTTCAAGAGGGAGTTAGATTTAGCTCTGAGGGCTAAAGGAATCAAGGGGTATATGATCATATTGAATTGCGGTGCTGGCTCGAAGAGCTGAATGGCCTATTCCTGTACCTATTTTTCTACATTTCTATGAAACAGAGTAATTTTCATCACTTCCTTCCTTACCTTTTCCTTGAACTTACACCATGAGTTTCTGGAAAATGATACTGTTATTTTTTTTAATTTCTTGTCTACTCAAACCCGATGTGGAAAGAAAAATAATATAATACAATGAGTCATATCATTGTGAACATATTTGGATTAGAATTGGATTTTATGTCCAAATGAATATTATACCATTAGAAATGGCTACAAATTTCAAGTTAACTTATTAGCAATCTCCAAAAATTAAATGACCAACCACAAGATGATTTATTTGATGTCTCAGTTTATATTTAATATTACTGTAATTCTTAAGCCAGAATGAAAAAATGGGGCAAATGAAGGATTCTAAAAAGAAAACTGAAGAATATAAAACTTGTAAGTTAGAAAAAAACTGATAACTTGTGAGTGGAGTAGGCAAAAAGAGGTTTTCAGATCTTTCTTTTAATTGGTTGAAATTCAGGGCCCCTTATTTCGACCTTGAAATTTCAATTTGTGCAACTCGGTTTTATTTTTGAATACTCATTTACCTAATTATGTTGAAGACAGTTGCAAACATGAATGTTTTAATGTTGCTCCCAATTTTGCTGAACTGCCTTTCATTTATTTCTTGTTATCTGTTACTGCTATCTTGAAAAAATCTATTCCCAGAGATATGAACTGATACAGTCAGTGTAACTTCAATCCAAAAAGAACACTTTTGAGCTCAGGATCACTAAGCTGAGGTTTTAGTTTTATGAGACTCCACAGGAAGGAGAATGAGTTATATTTAATTTAATTGTGTTTATCAACATAAATACTGAATTTTTCACATATGCTGGCTGAATATTTTAGAGCCTACTTTTTTTTAGTTCTTAGGTTATTTTATTATTACTGAGCATGCAATGTTCTTGCAGTTGAAAAATAGCAAAACACAATGTGCTGGAAGAATTTATTAGGTCAGACAGCATCTTTGGAGGGAATGAGCAGACGATATTTTAAGTCAGAATCCATCTTCACACCCTTATCGTTGAGAAATAAATATTTTGCACCGAAGGTCATTCATCAGTAATGGAATATACTCTAGTTCCAGTTTTATCTTCCAGTTTTGGGGAAAGCTAAGTGACCTAAAATTATAACTGTGTTTCTCCTTTGCACTTTATGCTGTCTTTCATATTTCCAAAATTGTTTTTTACCATTTTCCAAAGTCTGCAATATTTTTTGCTTTTGCAAACTTTCAAAGCAAGAATAGGTGTGAATTAATTTTTGACTTCAATATTTTCAAAATTACTAACAAATATAGTAATAATTTTATTTAGCATACGTAAAACACATTGCAAAAATGTTTAATCATTCATTCCCAGTCTTTTCATTTTAAACAGTAAATTTTACCTTAAAAACAGCAGGGAGAAAATAAGACAATTGTGACAGATTTCATTGTGTATCATCATCATGGGAAGGTAACTAGCAACGTATTGGTTAACAAATGGAATTAAGAAATCCTGCGCTTGATATAATGGGTTCAAATCTGTTAGGAAATGTGAGAAATCCCAGCTAGAATGATCTGACTGCATATTTTGGACTCCTGTATTGACCTGCAGTTTATGACATGTGGCTCTAATAACTTTTAAAAATATTTTAAATATTCACTTTTTGGAATTTGTCCATTACTGGCAAGGCCATTGTTCATTGCCTAACACAAATTTCCCTTGAAAAGTTTGCAGTGAGCCATTGCAGTCAAAAAGACAATTACAGTAGACAATAGACAATAGGTGCAGGAGTAGGCCATTCGGCCCTTCGAGCCAGCATCGCCTTTCAATATGATCATGACTCAGCACACCGTTCCTGCCTTCTCCCCATATACCCTGCCTCCGCTATCTTTCAAAGCCCTATCTAGCTCTCTCTTGAAAGTATCCTGAGAACCGGCCTCCACCGTCCTCTGAGGCAGATCATTCCACAGACTCACAACTCTCTGTGTGAAATAGCGTTTCCTCATCTCCGTTCTAAATGGCATACCCCTTATTCTTAAACAATGGCCCCTGGTTCTGGACTCCCCCAACATCGGAAACATGTTTCATGCCTCTAGCATGTCCAAACCCTTAATCTTATATATTTCAATAAGATATCCTCTCATCCTTCTAAATTCGAGAGTATACAAGCCCAGCCACTCCATTCTCTCCGCATATGACAGTCCCGCCATCCCGGGAATTAACCTTGTAAACCTACGCTGCACTCCCTCAATAGCAAGAAAGTCCTTCCTCAAATTAGTGGACCATAACGGCACACAATACTCCAGTTGTGGTCTCACTAGGGCTCTGAACAACTGCAGAAGGACCTCTTTGCTCCGTTACTCAGCTCCTCTTGTTATGAAGGCCAACATGCCATTTGTTTTCTTCACTGCCTGCTGCACCTGCATGCTAATGCCACTGTCCCACTTAGGAAACCTGAACGGAAACCTCTGGAGACTTTGCGCCCCACCCAAGGTTTCCGTGCAGTTCCTGGAGGTTCCCGGAGGTTTTTGTCAGTCTCCCTAATGGTCGAAAGTGGTTTCCGTTTTAAAAATCGGTAATTGTTTAGTCGAAGCCGGAGGACAAAAACCTACGGAAACCTCCGGGAACCGCACGGAAACCTTGGGTGGGGTGCAAAGTCTCCAGAGGTTTCCGTTCAGGTTTCCTAAGTGGGACAGGGGCCATTACTTTCATTGGCTGATCAACAAGGACCCCCAGATCCCGTTGTACTTCCCCTTTTCCTAACTTGATACCATTTAGATAATACTCTGCCTTCCTGTTTTTACTACCAAAGTGGATAACCTCACATTTATCCACATTAAACTGCATCTGCTATGTATCTGCCCACTTACCCAACATGTCCTAGTCACCCTGCATTCTCATAGCATCCTCCTCACAGTTCACACTGCCACCCAGCTTTGTGCAATCGGCAAATTTGCTAATGTTACTTTGAATCCCTTCATCTAAATCATTGACGTATATTGTAAATAGCTGTGGTCCCAGCACTGAGCCTTGCAGTACCCCACTAGTCACTGCCTGCCATTCTGAAAGGGACCAGTTAATCCCTACTCTTTGTTTCATGTCTGCCAACCAATTTTCTATCCATGTCAGCACTCTACCCCCAATACCACATGCCCTAATTTTTGCCCACTAATCTCCTATGTGGGATCTTGTCAAATGCTTTCTGAAAGTCTAGGTACACTACATCCACTGGCTCTCCCTTGTCCATTTTCCTAGTTACATCATCAAAAAATTCCATAAGATTAGTCAAGCATGATTTCTCCTTTTTAAATCCATGCTGACTCGGTTCTGTTACTGCTATCCAAATGTGCTGCTATTTCATCTTTTATGATTGACTCCAGCATCTTCCCCACCACCGATGTCAGGCTAACTGGTCTAGAAGTTGGTCTATATCACTTGTTTTCCAAGTGAAAACAATCCTACAGACCTATTCTGTCGGTAGCTTTCGCAATAATATATATCCTGTTCAGAGAGTCATAGAATCATGTAGCACAGAAACAAGATCCCACTTGTCCATGCCGACGAAAATGCCCAATTTAAACGAGTCCCATTTGTCTGAATCTCTGGAATTCTCTGCCACAGAAGGTAGTTGAGGCCACTTCATTGGCTATATTTAAGAGGGAGTTAAATGTCGCCCTTTTGGCTAAAGGGATCAGGGGGTATGGAGAGAAGGCATGTACAGGAAACGGAGTTGGATGATCAGCCATGATCATATTGAATGGTGGTGCAGGCTCGAAGGACCGAATGGCCTACTCCTGCACCTATATTCTATGTTTCTCTGTCTGTGTTTGGTCCATATCCTTCTAAACCTTTCCTGTCCATGTACATGTCCAAATGTATTTTAAAATTTGTTATTGTACCTGCCTCATCTACTTCCACTGGCCGTTTGTGTTAGATTCCCTCCACCCTGTGAGTAAGAAAGTTGGCCTACAGGTTCCTATTAATCCTGGTCCCTCTCACCTATGTAATCTGGTTCTTGATTCCCCTATCTTGCAAAAAAAGACTATTTGCATTAATTCTATCTATTCCTCTCGGAATGATAGGCAGCACAGTGGCACAGCTGGAAGAGCTCTTGCCTCCTAGCACCAGAAACCCTAGTTTGATCCTGACCTCGGGTGCTGTCAGTGTAGAGTTTGTACATTCTCCCAGTCACCTCCTATGTTTCCTCTAGATTGGCTGAAGGGCCTGTTTCCATGCTGCATATTTCAATCAATCAATCATGATTTTATATACCCCTAAGATCTCTCCTCAGCTTTCTATACTACAAGGAATAAAGTCCTTGTCTGCCCAATCTCTCCCCAAATCTCTGTCCCTCGAATCCTGACAACACCCTTGTAAATCTTATCTGCAAATCTAATTACATTTCTCCTATAGCAGGGTGATCAAAGCTGAAAACACAATGCTGAACACGTGTGGCCTCACTAATGTTTTGTACAACTATAATGTAGCATCCCAATTTCAATATTCAATTTACTGACTGATGAAGGCCAGCATGTCAAATGTCTTCTTCTCCAGCCTATCTACTTATGATGCCACTTTCCGGGAACTGTGCGTACTCCTAAATGCCTCTGCTCTATAAAGTTCCCCAGGGCCCTCCCGTTCACCACGAAAGTCCCTCACAGACTTTAGCCATTATTGGAAAATAATGTTTGGAGATCAAGACCTCAAGCAATGCACAACACTCATGATCTAATGGGCAGCATTTATCCCTGTAGAACTGAGTAATGGACCACCAATCTGAGGCACCAAAGCTCTTGGGAGATGCAATGCCTTAGAAAAGCAACTTTACATTGACTGGCAGGATAAGCATCCATTGTTAACATCTCCTCCCATGCTACTACCCAGTTCTGAAGTTCTACTTACATTCAGGATGCCTGTTGTTCACATACCCAAATTCAAACTCCCCAGAGCAGCAAAAACAAGTCATGTCATGGCAAAGGATTACCCAGCAGATAAGAGACACCATCCAAGGATATTCTCTGAAAATGTATTTCATCCTCTCTGATTTGTGGGAATTACTAGTGGCATTTAGAATGACATTGAAAACATCAAGTTCATGAACAACAACAATCTGCCAATCTGTGTCAGTCTCTGGATCACACGTTGACCTCATCAACCACCTCAGAATCTACAGAACCAGAGTGGAAGTTATTTAGCCTTGAACATGAGGAAATGCTGAAAAAACAGCATTGTGTTGCCGGTCCAGTTAAATGTCTAGTTAAAAGACTTCCAGAATTTTGATGATGACAGTTTCATCAACAATACCATTTAAAGTATGAGGTTAGGTTATTTCTTGTTGGAAATGGTTGTTGCCAGGAACTTTTATGGCAACATCTGAATAATGTCTGGATCTTGCTGTAAGCAAGTAGTTGACAGGGAAGCAGTTGAGGCCAGTGGAATCAGGATTAAGTGGTTGAGGCAGGTACAATTATAATATTGAAAAAGACATTTGGACAGGTAAATGGATAGGGATGGTTCAGAAGGATATGGACCAAATGTGGGTAAATGGGATGTGTTTAGGTGGTGTATCTTCAACAGCATGGACGAGTTGGGCTGAAGGGCATATTTCTATGCTGTATGACTATATGGATTGCTTCATTGGCTGTGGAGTTTCAATTGGAATTGAGCATTGCAAAATCATCAATGAACATACCCACTATCTGACGTTGTGATAAAGAGTGGGCCATTGAAGTAGCAGCTGGAGAGGGCTGGCCTTTAGAACCTCTGCAGTGACTTTCTGAAGCTGGATGAATTGAACTTCTACAATCATTACTATTATCTTTTGTGTGAAGTTATGACATTAACCTCTCATTTGTTTTTCCCCTGATACCCATTTACTGAACTTTTACTACAGTTGCTTGATCCAACAATCAGTCAAATAGTGCCTTGATGTGAGGGCAGTCATGCTTACCTCTCAGAGTCATCTCTTTAGTTTGTGTATGGACTAAACGGTGATAATGTCTGCAGCGAAGCTGTCCTAGCAAAACCCAAACTAGGTATTGGAGAGCAGTCAATTGATGAGTGAGCGATACTCGACAATGCTGTTAATTGTACCCTGTGTCTCTTTACTGATGATTGACTGGGCAGGAGTTAACCAGATCTTGTTCCATATGTGGTCACCAGAAGTGGAACATTAATTTGCTGCAATTCTCCAGATCTTAGGCAGATATAGGTGCCTAGTCAAACTGGTTTGGGATCAATGAGATCTTTCATTTCGTGAGGGAGAAGGGTATGTGTAAAACCTTTTATAATATTTAAATCAGTTTACTTTACATTAATGTTATTTGCTGAAATATTGTTAAATGATGTTTGTTTTATTCTTAACTTTTGTAATTTTTATTCTTTTCATTGACATTTCAAAGCTTTTGGAATGTGAAGCTCTTGACTACTCTTGCTTCCAGCTGCTTGATTTGGTCAAATAATATTAAAACAAAAGTGCTGAAGGTACTGGACAGATCAGGTGACAACTGCAGGCAGTGAATTGGGGTTAGTGTTTTAGATCAATGATCCTTTATCAGTTTTAGTTTTAGAGATACAGTGTGGAAACGGGGCCCTTTGGCCACCAGCCAGCGATTAACACTTTCATACGCACACTGGGGACAATTTTACATTTACATCAAGCCATTTAACTTACAAACCTCTACAACTTTGGAGTGTGGGAGATAACCAAAGATCTAGGAGAAAATCCAAGCAGGTCATGGGGAGAATATATGAACTCCGTACAGACGGCACCCATAGTCAGGATCAAACTCAGGTCTCTGGTGCTGTAAGGCAGCAACTCTGCCACTGCGCCACTGTGCTGCCCAATTTAACCAAGAGTGAAATGAGTTCTTAAAAAGCAAACTTTGACAAAGTTTTAAATAAAACATTGTTTTCTCTCTGAACAGGAGGAGGATGGAGAAAACATAAGGGATTTCTTGTGATAGAGTGGATAAAAAAGTTGTCCAGGTGACACAATGCCTTTGGTGTTTGATAATTTGTCAATGAATAAGGGAAAGAAAACTTTTTTTTTTAATCAAAATAATATGCTGCAACTCAAGATCTTGCCACAGGACTGTTCAATTCTGACAATCAGGAAAGTTTGGTTATCTGAAAATAATTTTACATGCAACTTGATGCCTCTGGGTAGTAACTACAGACTGAAACAAAGCTTATTGTTTGCTAGTTCTCTACACTACTGAACTACGTCCTGGAATTATATTGAGTTAAAACATTATTACTACCAATGTAAGTAGCTTAGTACAATAAACATCTTGGCAAGAGTTAATTGTATTGATTTTTCATTCTTTTTTTGATGTTTATGGAGATTTAGCTCCACATTAGACATAAAATAATACAGCTCATTCAATTAATTTTATTTCAAATTATGTCCAATGCTTTATAAAAATTGTGTCCTCTGGTTTTATTTGATGTAGTAGATTTTGATGAACAATTTAATTGGTATAATGTCTGCTAAAGAAGATAAACCTACATGCAGGCGCAAGGCATGGCCAATGTTGGAATCTTGAACAAAAAATAAATTGTTGGAGGAACTCGGCAGGTCAGGCAGAATCTGTGGAAGGAAATAGACAGATGACGTTACGGGCAAGACCCTTCATCAGACGGAAGACTCAAAACCCAAAATGTTGTCTGTCCATTTCCCTCCACAGATGTCGCCGGACACTGAGTTCCTCCCGCAGATTGTTTCATGCTAAACATAAATGTACCTTGGCCACAATTTGTGTAGTTTTCGCATATTCTAATTAAATATTCTATTTAAGTAGAATGAGAAAATTGTGCTTAATGTCCTTGGGATGGTAAAGGGGATGAGCAAAATAAATGAAACGTGTTTTAGCTTGAGTGATTTTAATAATTTTTATTAATTGATTGATTGAAAGATACAGCATGGAATCAGGCCCTACCATGTCCACTCTGATGATCGACCACCCATTCACAGTAGTAGTTCTATCTTATCCCAATTTTGCATCCTCTCCCTACACACCAGGGGCAATTTATAGAAACCGATTAACCCTAATGACCTGCACATCATGTTATAAAGGGTAGGTTTGGTGTGAGGTAGAATGGTGGTATTGCAGTTAAAATAAAGCTATTGAGTTACCCACGTGATTAGGTTGATCTTAATTTGCAGGCATCTGGCCCACCTTCCCAAACCCACAGGATCCTCATGTTTGTCAATAGCTTGATTTGCAATTCTGGGTTCTGAGCATTAGTTTACCCTTTGATTATTTAATGAAACTATTGTTCCATTATCCCATTACAATGAACTTTTTCCACCATCCTAATATAAAACTTTTCATATCAATTTTAGCTGTTCAGGACCAAATTTGAAACTTGGAAATATGAATGTGGTGATCCTCTTAAAAAAAACAGCTTGAAGTAGGAAAAAACAGTTTCTGTGCTTATTAGAATCAAATATGCTGCCATCTAGTGTTTAAGTGCACTTTTTGTCATACTGGCTGGATACAAAACTTTGATTTCAATTAAATTGAACTTTTTTGAAATGGTTTAAAAGAAAGTATACGCTTGGGTTGAACATTCTGCTGGTAAATGGAATTAATGAGAAGAAACAGGATAAAAAGTACAAACCAAAAGCCAAATTGCGCCATGGATCTATTCAAGGTCTCCTTTTCCTCCTAACAAAATTTTGAATCGTGTAATCATGCAGTACAAAGGAATGCCATTCATGCTTCTGCCAGTTCTTTAAAACAGCTCTCCAATTGGCCTCACTCCCCCAAACCTTGCTTTTTTTTTCATTTTCAATAATATATCCAATTCCTAACAAAACTCCGAACAAAATCTGCTTTGCCATCCTTTCAGATAGTGCATTCCAGATTATAACAATCGCTGCATTTAAAAACTGCTCATCTCCCCTCTGGTTATGTTGACAATTATTCAAAATGTAGATCCTCTTGTCCCTTACCTTGCATCAGTGAAAATAGTGTCTCCTTATTTACACTCTCATTGTCCATCATAACCTTGAATAACTTTATAAGGACTTTGCTTATCCTGTTCTGCACATATGACAACCCAGCATTTAATGTCTATGGTCGGTTTACATTTACAAGCAAAGTGCACACAGCAAACAAAATATGCAAGTTTGTGGCAACAAAAGTTATCCAATTCCAACATCAGGCAATGAAACTCAAAATAAATTTGGATAGTGTGGTTAACCTCCCAATAAAAACTCTTATTTTATAATTAAAAACTCTTATATTAATATATGGGCAGAAACAAGAAACTGCAGATGCAGGTATTCATGCTGGAGGACCCGGCGTTGGGCCGCTGAGAATGAAGGGGGACCAGACGGGGAATTCAGGTGAAAGTTGGACTAGAAGCCATCTAACTTTTCCTTGCAGATGTGTAGACTTTCTGCCTCAAGTTTCCTGGTGCTGGGCAGAGTTTGAGGTTTGGCCCAAACCGGGAGATGGCCTAGGCCATTTCACAGAGCAAAGGTTCATTATCTCGACAACATGCATTTATCTGTGCTCTGCCTGCTTAGTGTGCAACAAAATATTGTCATTTAAATATCCGTACATCCGATGATGCACAGAATACATTTGTATAGTCTTCAGTAACTCTGCAGGAATCCTACAATGACTGATTGCAATATGTTAGCATGTCACTTACGCTAAAAGCCCATTAAATATCAGAAGGACTTCATGTGTCACATTCATCTGTTCCTGCCTAAAGCTATAAATATTTCCTGTATTTCCACTTCTTAAAGAAAATCAAACTAGATTATATAATACATGCACAGTTGGCAGTTTGGAAAATGCCTTCCATATTTCTTAGTTAACTCTTTAAAATCAGGAAAACAGAATAAGTTGTGGCTTAATCAAATAGCCTAATTTTGAAGAGGATATTAAATATGTGCAGAAATAATATTGTTATGAACATTTATATTAGGAGAAATGCATATAAAATACACGCCTTTATATTTGCAGACTTTGTGCTGTAACCTGATTTTTAACAGTTCTGGAGAAGGCTCTGCTGGTCTGGTAAACGGGACTTTTGCAGAACTGAATGGATTAATATAAGGGCAGTTTTTGTGATTACACATGTTTCTCTTATTCCAAGTGATGGATTTTTGTTCCTTTTATTACTGTTCATTTTATGTGATTGCAATGTAAGGTCATTACTATTTTATACCTCAGTGATAGTGTTTAAAGGAATAATAAAAGCTGAATAATTGACTTTAATTGGGACTTGACACCAGCTTTGGCTATCTCAAATAAGGCTGAGGCTATTTAAAATTCAGTGGTATGCTTAAATATGCCAGGCAAGAGTTTTGCCCAAATCCAACATCAAAGTTAGCAAGGCAGCGAGCAAATGTGAGGAAACATGCTTGAACATTTCATAGTCTCTATGTATTTATGTAGAATCGTGGGATACATTTAGTTTAGTTTAGAGACACAGCACGGAAACAGGCCCTTCGGCCCATTGATTCCGTGCCGACTAGTGATCCCTACACACAATAGGGAACATTTACAAATATTCCAAGCCAATTAACCTACAAACCTGTTGAAGTAGGAAAGTCTGCCACCTCTTGCTGGCCCATAATTACTGTCATAATTAATGGCACACCCTGTCAGTCTATGGCTCAAGAGTCAAACTTGACCTCATGGACAAGAAGATTCAATGGGGTTAACTTTCTAATATGGGTAGAGTGAAATTCAGTCTTAATCAATGAAACATTAAATTCTGGTTGAATCATGATCTGTGCTGACTTAACAATCTCAGCTGTATCTTCATTTGAGATGTAACAGTGATGACCTTTTTGATTTTGTCATGGGGAATCAAATATAAAATCAATCAATTATTTTACTTCGGAGTCACGTGAGTGACTTCGTGAAGACCCCTCCAGCACGCATGCGCGACATATCGTCACGCGCATTTGCTAGACAAGCTGGGGGGGGGAGTGCGCTCTCTCCTCCAGCTCCTTCATAAGACCGGCAGGTAAGTGCTTACCTTTACTCTCACAGGATGGACAAGGGCAAGCGGAAGGCGACGCTCTCGAGGAGCCGTGCTGCTTCGACCAGCCAACGGCCTTTGTTCCGGGAGCTGCAAGCACCACCGGCAGCTTCGGGACGTGTGGGGGCAAGAATGCGGAAGTCGGGCGCTCCCGCTACTCTAGCGCCCGACTCATCACCTGAATGGTTCACCGCACCGGAGCTGGCGACTGGTGATCCAGACTTCGAGCCCCCTTCCCCAAGAAAAGGGGAAAAACAGGCATGTGGGAAGGAGCCTCGTTCATCGCCAGCGACTTCACCCCGAGTGCCAGCAAACCCAAGGGGACTGGGCCGGGAGACAGCTGCACTACAGGGGAGCCCTGCAGCTGTGCACCACCACGTACCACTGCCAGGGAGATCTGCCGTAGAGCAGTCTGGCAGATCTATTGCTGCGTCGAGCAGACCTGTAGGAGCAGGTGCTGCCGGCAAAACACCCCGTCAGGCTGAGGTCAAGGGCGGTGGTGGCATCAGTAGACGGTCGGTCAGCTTAGCTCTGGGAGCGGCCGACCATGCGCCTCCACGCCGAAGGTTGGGCGACAGTGGAAGTAAGCCTGCACGGACTCCGGGGAGCCAGGTTCCGGGGGCCGGCGCCGATCCAACTCACCTGCCTTCGTATCAGACAGGTGGGCCGCCACAGTCTGGACGAAGACAGACTAGCAGAGAGTCCGTGCGGGAGTCGTATGAGCCTACTCGGGCGGTAGGCCACGACAACCTGCCATTGGACCCTAGACAGCACCTTATGGAGGTGTGGTCCGATGGTGGAAGCTCCAGTGATATTGCAGGGCCTGGGGAAGTCGGCTTGTCCGCTGCACATAGCAGGGACGGTCGTATAGAGCAGTTGGAGCTCTTAGTGGAGCAACTTCTCCAGCGGGACAGAGACCGGGAAGAACGGGACTCACGGGCATCCACAAGCCGCGCAAGGAGCCCTCTCAGTATCTCGTCTTCACTGGCCAGAAGTGCCAGCGGTTGCCGAGCCGCTTTATTTGAAGACGACCCGGGACAGCCAGTAACCGCTGAGCCAGAGCATGAGGAGGATATGCTGGATGTGGTGGGCAAGTTTGTCACAACCACACAAACAGGGGAACCCCTGCACCACAAACTGGCGGGCACCATTGATTACCTGACTACTCACCAACTCCAGAGTCAGGTACTCAATGACACTACGGAGAAAATAAAACCGCCCGAGAACTGCATCAACCTCAGTGTTCCCCTGGTTAATGCTCAAATCTGGGGACACTTGAGCACGGCCACCAGGATGCAGGATGTCCGCCTCCAGCGTATCTTAAAGGTCCTCTCCACGGGTATAACGGCGTTTGCTAGGGCCCTTGACGGGGATAATGTGTCCAGTGAACAACAAGATGTCCTGGCACTCCTATGCAACGCCCAGTATGAAATCAACTGCCTGCGTAAGAGCTCCATTAAGCCCACACTCAACCCCAAATTCGCGGGGTTGTGCCATCCATCAACCGCTCCACCGCCTCATCAACTGTTTGGAGATCTGTCCAAACAAGTGAAGGAACTAGACGAGGAGGCCAAAACAGCTGGCCTAATGAGACCTCCTACGACTAGACTTCACCCATACCACCGGCAACAACCACACACAAACTGGAAACCGCGGCTGCCGGACAGGACACAAAGGACCTATCCACCTCCACTTCCCCAAACACAACGGCCTTTTTTAGGACAAGGTCAACAGTGGCCTGCATGGAAGATGCGGCCGCCATCCCGACAACCTCCACAACGTCCACCCAAAACGACATATGCCAGGAACCGTCGTTAATCATGGAGGTAAGGGGGCCTGATTCCTCTCAGACCGTAGCATCCCTTCCTGCACAAATTGGTGGGCAATTGCGGGCTTTTTTGGGAATATGGAACACTATCACTACAGATGAGTTTATTTTACAAAGTGTTCAAGGCTATGTTATAGAATTCATTGGCGGTAAAAATCCCCCTACCCAGCATTCGCCTCATCGGAAATTTACACTATCCCAAAAAGAGGTGGATGCAGGACATGCTGAAATTATACAGCTAGCAGCAAAAGGGGTGATTGGCAAGACAACACACGAACCCCTTGAGTTTGTGTCCAACATTTTCACCAGAATTAAAAAAGATGGGGGTTGTCAGATTATAATAGACCTAACTGAGCTGAACACTTTTGTACAATATACCCACTTCAAAATGTTTACCTTTGAAACAGCCAAGCAGATGCTTTACCCGGGGTACTTTATGGCATGCATCGATTTAAAAGATGCATTCTATTCGGTGCCCATCACTGAATCTCACAGGAAATTTCTAAAATTTGTCTGGAAGGAACAATTATGGGAATACAAAGCATTGCCCAATGGAATCACCACAGCCCCTAGGCTGTTTACAAAATCAGTAAAACCTATATTAGCTCTTCTCCGACAACAACATTACATGGTTATGGCATATTTAGATGATATCCTAATAGTGGGTCAGACCCTCCAATTGGCTACACGGGCAGTGGCTGCAACTAAGGCTCTATTCGAGAAGCTGGGATTTGTAATCCATCCAGACAAGTCAAAATTGCACCCGGTACGGGTTATGGATTATTTGGGGTTCACCCTAGACACCAACTTAATGATGATTACCATCCAAACCAATAAAGCTACTGCTATAAAAGAAGAGTGCCACAGTCTTGCTTGCACCAGGGTACCGACCATCCGGCAAACGGCAAAAGTAATAGGGAAATTGGTAGCTACATTCCCAGCTGCACAATTCGGACTGCTACACTACCAATATTTACAAAGAACAAAGATCGCAGCATGAAAAGCAAATGCTGGGCACTTTGATCGACCAATCCGGTTACCACCAAAGGCTAGAACCGAGCCACAATGGTGGATTGACAATATTAGTGAGTGTCACAGACCCATCATAGTAAGCAACTCATCTGTTGTGCTACAGACTGACGCAAGTGCACAAGGCTGGGGAGCAACTGATACTATGTCCAGTTGTGGTAGCAGATGGGACTCTCATGAGTCTACCTTCCTTCAGTCACACGGGATAAATTATATAGAAATGCTAGGGGCATTTCATGGACTGCGGGCTTACTGTACTAACTCACGGGACTTACATGTCCGTCTCCAAATAGATAACACAACAGTGGTGGCTTACATCAATCATATGGGTGGTATCAGGTCGCTATCTTGTGATGAATTGGCAAACACAATTTGGCACTGGTGCATCGAGAGGAATATTTGGATTACAGCGACCTATTTGCCAGGGAAGCTTAATACAGTGGCGGACACCAGGTCACGAGTATTCAATGACAACATCGAGTGGATATTGAACCCCCAAATTTTTGGAGACATTATAGCTCACTATGGGACACCAGATATTGACCTTTTTGCGTCCAGGTTGAACCATCAGATACCAACGTATGTGTCTTGGGAACCAGACTCTGGGGCAATAGCAATAGATGCGTTTTCTATCCATTGGGGGAAATGGTTTTGCTTCGCATTTCCCCCATTTTGCCTCATCAGTCGGGTATTGCAGAAAATTAAACTGGACTCTGCAACTGGCATATTGATCATTCCCGACTGGCCTACACAGCCATGGTACCCGATGGTCGTTAAAATTTTGAAACAACCATGGATTTTGATTGGGAAACACCCCAAATTGATTACTCACCCCATTACGGGGGATAGTCATCCATGCCATGGTCACCTAAACTTGTTGGCCTGCAGGTTCTAAAAAGACCACTCATCAAGGCGGGCATCTTACCATGAGCCATGGAACTCCTCTCAGCATCATGCCGAGAATCAACTCGGAAGCAGTACCTCACGCAGATCAGGAAGTGGGAGGCATTCTGTGCTCGTACCAACAAGACTTCCAACACGGCAACTATCCCTGATGTCCTGGAATTCCTAGCTGGCCTCCATTTCGATGCTGGCCTTAGCTACAGTGCCATCAACAGCGCCAGGAGTGCACTGTCCTCATACCTGGATATAGGTATAGGCTCAAACCACCTGGTGTCTAAACTCATGAGGGGAGTGTTCAACACCAACCCTCCACGACCCAGATACACCTTCACCTGGGATGTAGGGATCGTTCTGACCCTACTGAGGAGCTGGGCTCCAATGAATGAGTTACCACTCAAACAGCTCACCCTCAAAGTGGTGATGCTGATGGCACTGACTACAGCCCAACGAGTCCAGACATTACAAAAGCTGCAGCTGGATAGCATGGTGGCCACCCCTGATCAAATAAATTTCTTTGTCCAGGATTTATTGAAGCAGCACAGGCCAGGGGTTCATGGGCTGCAGTTGGAGTTTCGGGCATACCCTGTAGATGCCACTCTCTGCATAGTCACCCATCTCCACCACTATATCGGAATTACAAGAGCCATCAGGAAGAAGGAGCAGGGGCTCCTCATCAGCCACAAACCTCTGCATCATCGGGTTACTGTACAGACTATCGCCAGGTGGCTCAGGGTGGTGTTGGATGCAGCAGGAGTTGCTACTAACATTTTAAAATCTCATTCCACTAGGGCTGCATCCACATCAGCGGCGAGGGCCAAGGAGGTGCCCATGGACCACATCCTCGCCACTGCGGGCTGGGCCAGTGAAGAAACCTTTCAAAGGTTCTACAATAAGCCACTGGTCGCCCCCGCGACATTCGCAGAAGCTGTGCTGGGAGCCGCTCAGTGAATGTCTGTCCCCGAATCAGGGGTTATTTGTTTGTTATTATTTGATTAATAAATTGTATTACTTTTTCAGCCAGTTTCGACTCAACTGCATTAACAGCCTTCCTCCATCAGGATTACGGCAGTGTGATAGCATGGACGTTGTCCAGGGCGTGAAATCACAGAGCTTTGAAATCTTCACGAAGTCACTCAGGTGACTCCGAAGTAAAATAGTAAGATTAAACGAGAACTTACCAAGTTTGAAGGTTGATCTTTATTTTACGAGGAGTCGCGGTGAGGAATTTCGTGCCCCCGGCTCCCACCCTCTATCATAAGGTCAACTCGGAAGTTCCACGTTCTTCATCTTACTATTTTCAGTCATGGTGCGTTCTATGATTCCACACCGCTGCTTTGAAGGATGTCGCGCATGCGTGCTGGCGCATGCGTGCAAGAATAGGATTAGTTTTCCAGTTGACAATTTCATAGATTGTATTTTTTTAATAGACTTTGTTCATCTAAGATGGTTTCAGGTCAAGGAATGGAGAAGAGCTCACTTCATTTGGAATGAGTGAGAAAAAACCATGGATAAATGAACTGTCAATAACTGCAGCTCTTTCTTTGTGAGTAATAGGAAACAGCATAGTTGCAATATATCATGGTGCTGACTGCAAGTGACTGTCTTTGTAATACCTTGGTAAGACTCTTAATAAAATGTTGCTTTTCTATCAAAGTCAGATGTGAAATTGGCAAGTATTCATTGGTCTGATTTGTGTAGTTGAAATTGATTAAATGGAGTATGATTTGTTTTTTGTGCATTTTTACACACTGTACTGGACAGCAGTCTTTGGGAGGAGCTCTTCTAAAATATTCCTTGTGGTTTAAATGTAGGTGGAAATGTGTCAAGAGAATCACTAATATGCAGTCCCTGGTTATGGGAATAATAACAGTGGAAATCTAAGCACATGAAAGATTTAAATTAGGATGTGAATGATAGGAATAGCAGAGGAGTTATGACCCAGTTTGTGGTGTAATTTTGTGCTCTTGAGTGGGTGAAAGGTGACTTTCTCATACATTGTGAAAATGGCACATGGTTCCTCACTGGAACTAAGCCACATATTTTGGGCTGTGCACAAACATTTAACTGAAAGTATATCCAGAATGTGAAATTCATTATGATATTTTTTTCTGCTCTTTTCTTTCTTGCCAATTTTTTTTATTTCGCCTTCTTGGAAAAACATTGATTTGTTCCTTGAGTTCTGTTCCTCAGGCACTAATTGCTTCCCAATACTTCACCTTAAGCGGCTGTTTGTTTGACTGCGACTAACTTATTCAATTGCAATAGATTTCTGCTGGTGTCTATTCCTGTGATAGAAATATTATTTTTTTTAACACTTTTTAAATATTAACTTTTTTTTAAAATGCAAACACTATAAATAACATTTTTTATGAAAACAATTAGAGCAGCACTTGCTGGAGAGCATTCAGATTCGAAGGGCCAAATGCCAAATTTGAAGGGCAGGCTCAAAGGGCCAAATTGCCATCTCCTACACCTATTTTCTATGTAAAATATCTCCAAACATGATGCAAAGTGATGCAAGCAGAAGTGGTGGAGGCAGGATCGATTTTAGCATTTAAGAGTAAAGTGGATAGGTATATGGACGTGAAGGGAATGGAGGGGTATGGTCTGAGTGCAGGTAGATGGGACTAGGGGAAAACAAATAGTCGGCACGGACTGGAAGGGCCGAGAGGGCCTGTTTCCGTGCTGTAATTGTTATATGTTATATGTTTAAGATTATGGATTGCACTCCTCGACTTGGCCATTTCAGTGTTCATGCCTGGTGTAA
>CM069137.1:25556116-25728616 GCA_035221665.1 Okamejei kenojei | reverse complement strand
GGGGTATGAATACTTTTGCAAGCCACTGTATGTATATGTATGTGTGTGTGTGTGTGTGTGTGTGTTGAGTATTTGTGAATATTTCACTTTGAACAGCACTATTCAAAAACTCCATTCATTCACTGGCATTCTATATCCACTATAAAACCATTCCTAATTATAAAATGTCATTGATAAGCTCTGTAGATTAAAAACAATACAATGGAAAAGAAGAATGTTCATAGGGTGCATCCTGAACATGCCTTCTCAACCTTCTGTCTCTGACTAAGGATTCCCAGGAAAACAGTGACAGTTACATTTCAGCTAAATTGTACTGAGAACATCATGGAATCATTTCATTTGTCCATGTGGTAAAAAATGGTCATGACAGAAAAGTTCAGAAAAAAGTGTCTGTTTCGAATGTCTAGTGTTGGGAATGTACTAGGCCAACTGTGTACTTCAACATTGTTTCAACTGCCAGCCAGCAAAACCTTCAGTATCGCTGCAGTTTATGAGTTGAATTTGAATTCACCTTGATTGGTGTCTGTGGAGAGATGTTCGGTTTCTCTGTAAAAAAGAATCATGACTGGTTTACTGTGCAATGAGGAAGAGAATGAGCAGTTCACTAAGCACAAAGGGCAGCACAGTGCAGCTGGTAGTCCCACTGCCTCACAGTGCCAGAGACCCGGGTTTGATCCAAACATAGGGTGTTATTTGTCGAGTTTGTACATTCTCCCTCTGACCAAGTGTGTTTCTTTTGGGTGCTCCAGTTTCCTTGCACATCCCAAGGAAGTACGGATTTATGGGTTAATTGGTCTCTATATTGCCCCTCGTGAGTAGGGAGTGGATGGAAAAGTGGGATGACATAGAAACAGTGTGAACAGGTAATCGATGGTCGGTGTTGATTCTAGATCTAATACGATCCCTTTAGTCTGGTTCAGTCAATCACTGCGATTAACACTGGATTCCAAACACTTCTTTATTTGTATACAACTCCATGGGGCCGGCCTTGGTTCTACACACTCGAGCCCTCAGCAGCCTTGCGTAAACAGAAAGAAAGAAATGCAACTGACACGCCCAAACGAATTACATACACTTTTATACCCTAAACGGAGGTGGGGACACTAAAGGTGCAAAAGTGCATTGGGGTGGCCATCCCTACATGCCAATCACTTCTTACAGATAAGAGACCGCATTAAGAGTCACTTACTTTGCTTACTTCCAATACAATGTGTACAAAAATCTTTTAACATCCATGTACTATGTATAAAATCCTCTACCCAATCACAGACCTGGGATTAGCAACTGTTTAACAGAAACCTAGATTTAATGGCACCTACGGCTTCACAGGAACAGAAACTGTTGGGAGCTTCTTCAGAAACCCAGACTTGATGATACCATTTAGATCACATGGGCCTCCTGCAACTGGTGTCCCTTTGTCACCTCAGCAAAGCTTGACCTTTTTCACATAAGCCTGCCATTTCCAAAGTACCCAAACCCCTGCAAATCTACATTTCCCCCTTTTATCATTCCATGATAACCAACTCTTTCCATAAAGGATTCCATTACATGATCTTTACAAGCAGGGAGAAATGACAACTATCCATAATTCAGTAGTCCAACAGTGATGATTATGTAGTTGTGCTAAGACTCAGTCTCCACTTCCTGACTTTTCATGGGTGTGGGTCCTAAGACATCCAACCAATGAGTCTCCACCTCCAGACTTTTCATGGGCATGAATCCTCTTGGGCCCATCACGTTGGCTTACTCTTCCTCACGACCAGTAGTCCAGGGTAAATGAATAGCAGCTGTGTGTTTAGGGTAACTAAACTAAATCTCTCAAAAATAAGTTAGCAACTTAAGTCTAATGCCACCATGCAGCTAATAGAGTATCGCCGGTTGCTTGGGCACCACAATGAGTTGCAAAGTGTACACATTCAATAACCAATGTCCGTTAGACATGTTCATTTGTCCTGCCAGGGTAACCCACAATCCTGACAGACAATCAACCATACAACCGAGTTGCTTCCATATTTTTACATCTTTCTCAGGAGCATCCTCCTGTAACCTAATGATGTCTTGGATTGTTGGCATTGGCTTTTCCGAGGGAGACTTCTCTTTCTATAGTATAGAAGCTACTTCCTTCTTCAGTCAACTTCCTTCACTTCTCTTTCTCTATACTTTTAGTCTGCCTCATCATTTTAGGTACAACCACCCTGCGCACCCGGGACATTTCTTTAGCTTCTTGGTCAGCATGACGATTTCCTATATCTACTGGGGTTTGACCTTTCGTATGGGTGCCTCATTTCATCACATAAAATAGTTTTGGCAACATTAAGGCTTGTAACAGGTCTGATACCAATTTCTGGTGGGATATCTTAGTTCCCACTGAAGTCAAGACTCCCCTATTTCTCCACAGCAGGCCAAAGTCATGGGCCACTACAAAGGCATACCTAGAGTTGGTGTAAACATTCACCCTTTGAATGTTCAGCTACGATACAGGCTCTTATTTGGGCAAACAGTTCTGCTTGTTGGGCTGAGAGTGTGTTTCAAAGGCAGTTGCTTCTATAATATCTTCTGTTTGATCTAAAATTTGGGATTATTTAACAACTATTTCATACGTATTCCGGTGAGCCATGGTGAGTTGTTGAGTCTGCAGTTGTCCTAGCAAGGCAGTAACTGAGAACTGTTTACTGTTATATCTTGTTGTAAAGTCAAATTAGCAGCTGATTGCAAGCTGTTGTAGATCACAGTCAAGATCTGTGTGCAAATGGGATGTCCTCATGCCACAGAATCAATCTTGGAGGAGTAGTAAGCTACTGGCCGATGTTTGTCTCCATGTTTCTGTGTTAAAACTGCAGTGGAGCCATCAGAGAGGATTGTACAGTGTAATTGAAACGGCCGACCTTTTATAGGTCCCAGAATCTTTAAGGGCCGAGCTACATTAGGGTGGTCTCTTTACAATCCAATCAAACACATTAATTAACAACAGTACATTATTGACAGTTCCCCAAACCAATAACAGAATCTCCCATACATTGTTGCAGGAGAAGCTTCTAGAGGAAGCTAAATTAACTTGAATAATGCAACATTTACCCTGGAATTCAAACAAACCTGCCAGGGCTCAACACTTTGGCCAATCAACAAACAGCAGGGCAACTGTCTAGCAAAATTGTTTACAATATATACAATGCTTTTGTAGTAATCCAATCATATCAATGCATTTTACACTTCCTTGGAGTTCCTCTGCTGAAATCTCATTCATTCTGTCAGTTGAAGCTGAAACACTGATCTGGGCCCTAGACCTACTGGAACCATTCAGAAGCTTATCTTATTTCCGTAGAGTACATTAGACTTGACCAAAATGGCCTTGCAATACATGATTCATTTACTAAATGTTGGTGCTATTACTGCTCTGTTTTAGTCAGGATTTACATTCCTCCCTTTTATCATATGATAACCATCATTTATGATAACCAGATGTGCATTGGGGACTGATACATTATGTCAAACAAATCAATGACAAGATGATGATATATCTTCCCAGAATTCCATCAAGCTTCCCGAGTTTTTGAGGGCGTAGCTTCATGATTCCCGTCTTCACCTTCCAAGATTTTGTGGGCGCGAATCCAATCCATCCGTGTTGCCAATCCCTTTTTACTTGATCCATAGCAGAACATATAATTCCTAAGAGAACCTGCGATGAAGTAAGTTACAATCCATACTCTCACTGATGCTTTTCTATGCATTCCTATCATCCACTGTTAACAAAAGGATTCTCTCTGTAACTATTCTGCACCCATACTATGATCAACGCTAACATGGAGGCAGTTATCTCCGCAGTCACATGGGGGTTTCCAATGTATTCTTAATGAAGGTTCCTCATATGAATGTCACCTTGGTTCAGTTCAAATTTCTCTATAGGCGTGACTCTTATTCAAAACAACCATGGGGAATGCTTCAATTCAACCAAATTCAGTCTCCGCCTTTAATTTACTATTTTATGTTTCAGGATCTGTCTTACCCCTTTCCAATCCACAGTTTGTGGTCAATAAGCATAATTTAATTCAATTGCTGTGGAATTCCCAGCTGTTTAATTTCATCAATTTTCTTCAATATGTTGTGGACCATTATTTTAACTCAAGCCAAAAGCCAGTTAAGAATGCCAAATCTAGGGACAATTTTTACACCTTAATAATAGTAGCCGCATTTTTGTCAAGGGTTAGATAAATTTCAATCCACCGGTCAAATACATCGACTCTGACAACAAGTACCCACTTACAACCGAATCACTCTTTCTTTTCCAGCAACTATTTTTCTAGTATGTTGGACAGACTTGCAGACAATAGGGGTTCTTCCTCATACTGGTCTCCTCCTACCACTGAGTTACTTTTGGATGGTTAGTATTGACCTCTCCGAGGGGAATTTGTTATTCAAACTTTCAGTCTACCTCACCATTCTACATCATCACCTTAGTTCCCAGGGCATTTCTTTCATTATGAAATCCACACCGTAATTTCTGATTTCTCCTAGGGTCTGTCCTTTTCTTGATATTCACTAAACAGTACCATCCCATCTCGGATTGTTCTCCCATGGGTGAGACAAGAAAAGAGGCCAAGTCAAAAATCAGATTCCCAATTAATTTTTAACACTATATCCCATGAACCATTTTCAAATATTCAATTTATTCCTAGTAGCGAAAATGTAGGCGCAACGTAGGTGTCTCCAAACCACAGAGGAGTTTTCATTCCCAGATTTCAATATTCAAGCTTGCCTCGATGGTCTCTAGAGGCTGTCTGTATTTCTTCAAATTTCTGAGACGTCGTTCTTCCTTTTTCACTGGTGTCACTTATGATGTTACGTTGGTAAGATTGGGCACTAGGGTATGTCTATCTTCTTTAATTTGTAGGAGCATGAATACCACTATGAGGAGCAGTCTTTTTCTTTGGCCTTTCCTGGTTTGAGATTGATAAAGGGACAGTTGGCCTTCATAACAAGAGGATTTCAGTACAGGAGTAGAGAGATATTTCAGCAGTTGTATAGGGCTCTGGTAAGACCACATCTGGAGTATTGTGTACAGTTTTGGTCTCCTAATTTGAGGAAGGACATCCTTGTGATTGAGGCAGCGCAGCGTAGGTTCACGAGATTGATCCCTGGGATGGCGGGACTGTCATATGAGGAAAGATTGAAAAGACGAGGCTTGTATTCACTGGAGTTTAGAAGGACAAGGGGGGATCTTATAGAAACATATAAAATTATAAAAGGACTGGACAAGCGAGATGCAGGAAAACTGTTCCCAATGTTGGGCGAGTCCAGAACCAGGGGCCACAGTCTTAGAATAAAGGGGAGGTCATTTAAGACTGAGCTGAGAAAACGTTTTCACCCAGAGAGTTGTGAATTTGTGGAATCCCCTGCCACAGAGGGCAGTAGATGACAAATCACTGGATGGATTTAAGAGAGTTAGATAGAGCTCTAGGGGCTGGTGGAATCAATGGGTATGGGGAGAAGGCAGGCATGGGTTATTGTTTGGGGACGATCAGCCATGATCACAATGAATGGCGGTGCTGGCTCGAAGGGCTGAATGGCTTCCTCCTACACCTATTTTCTATGTTTCTATGGCAGGACATGTATCACTTCCTTCTCTCTGTTGGTCTCTGTCTCTGAGGAGCTATTTGGATGGAAATAATGATTACACATACTACCTGAGCTGTGTCTTCTGTCCATTCTTGAGGGTCCACATACTCTTTTACCTCACTCCCTAGATAATGGCGTGACATGAGTACTGTCCTGAAGGCACATCAATAACCATATAATATAACCATATAACAATTACAGCACGGAAACGGGCCCTCTCGGCCCTTCCAGTCCGTGCCGACCATTTGTTTTCCCCTAGTCCCATCTACCTGCACTCAGACCATACCCCTCCATTCCCTTCACGTCCATATACCCATCCACTTTACTCTTAAATGTTAAAATCGATCCTGCCTCCACCACTTCTGCTGGAAGCTGATTCCACACAGCCACCACCCTCTGAGTAAAGAAGTTCCCCCTCACGTTACCCCAAAACCTCAGCTGTCCCTTAATTCTCATGTCATGCCCTCTTGTTTGAATTTTCCCTACCCTCAATGGAAAAAACTATCCACGTCAACTCTGTCTATCCCTTTTCATCATTTTAAAAGACCTCAATCAATTACCCCCCCCCTTAACCTTCTGCGCTCCAAAGAATAAAGACTAACTTGTTCAACCTTTCTCTGTAACATAGTTGCTGGAAACCCTGGCACTTCTAGTAAATCTCCTCTGTACTCTCTCTATTTTGTTGACATCCTTCCTATAACTAGGCGACCAAAATTGTACAACATACTCCAGAATTGGTCTTACCAATGCCTTGTACAATTTTAACTTTACTTCCCTACTCCTATATTCAATGCTCTGATTTATAAAGGGCCAGCACACCACAGGCTTTCTTTATCCACCCTATCTACATGCGATTCCACCTTCAGGGAACTATGCACAGTTATTCCTAGATCCCTCTGTTCCACAGCATTCCTCAATTCCCTACCATTTACCATGTACGTCCTATTTTGATTTGTCCTGCCAAGATGTAGCACTTCACACTTATCAAGCATTAAACTCCATCTGCCATCTTTCAGCCCACTTTTTCCAAATGCCCAAATCTCTCTGTAGATTTTGAAATCTACTTCATTATCCACAACACCACCTATCTTAGTATCATCTGCATACTTACTTATCCAATTTTCCACCCCATCATCCAGATCATTGATGTACATGACAAACAACAGTGGACCCAACACAGATCCCTGAGGCACCCCACTGGTCACCGGCTTCCAACCTGACAAACAGCCATCCACCATTACTCTCTGACATCTCCCCATTCAGCCACTGTTGAATCCATCTTGCTACTCCGGCCATTAACACCCAAAGATTAAACCTTCTTAACCAACCTTCCATGGGGAACCTTGTCAAAGGCCTTACTAAAATCCATATAGACAACATCCACTGCTTTACCCTCATCAATTTCCCTAGTTAACCGCTTCAAAAAATTCAAGAAGGTTTGTCAAACATGACCTTCCAGGCACAAATCCATGTTGACTGTTCCTGATCAGACCCTGTTTTAATCCAGATGCTTGTATATATTATCTCTAATATCCTTTCCATTAATTTGCCCACCACTGACGTCAAATCTATAATTGCTAGTTTATCTTTGAACCCTTTTTATACAATGGAAACAACATGCGCAGTACGCCAATCCTCCGGCACTATTTCCCCGTTTCTAATGACATTTGAAATACTTCTGTCATAGCTCCTGCTATTTTCTACACTATCTTCCCTCAATGTCCTAGGGAATATCCTGTCAGGACCTGGAGACTTATCCACTTTTATATTTTTCAAAAGTGTCAGTACTTCCTCCTCTTTGAATCTCATAGTTTCCATAGCTACTCTACTCTTTCCCCTTAACTCACCGAGTTCAATATCCTTCTCCTTGGTGAATACCGAAGAAAAGAAATTGTTCAATATCTCCCCCATCTCTTCAACTCAACAAAAAGTTATTAAACTAGTTTACATTTGCTCCTATTCCTCACTCCTACACCTCCTGCGCAATAGATTATTTTCTTCCTCTCCCTCGTGCCACCCTGATTTCCTTTGAGTTATTTTCTTTTCTTTTGACACCAGATACACTGTCTCTTTTTTTAGTTTCTTTATTGCTCCTTGATTTCTCCTTCACTCTGCTATATTCTGTCTTCTAGATGATGATTCCTTACTCCAACAACCCAATTGTTTACAGATATAACGAGCTCTCAGATTTACAATATTCTTTGCTTCATAGTTTTTTTCTTGGGCAATTATAGAATTGCTTACATTTTCCTTATATGATCTTCAATTTTCACTATAATAGTACATCCAATTCTTTCATTTGGTAAATTACTTGAGTAGGTTCAAGAGTAGGGGTCAAGTTACTATGTGCTGGACGGGTTAGTAAGTCAGAACTGAGATAATGGGTTGGTTTGAGTAAATGGTGTGTGTCTTCTTGGTCCCTGACATTCTGGCCAGTTCTCTCTCTGTTCTCTTGGATCCCAGAAGTCTCTTGAATCTAAAGATCTCTTATAATTCCACACAACTCCCCACACATCCTTCGATCTTCGATCTGGTCTGAGGGGTAATTTACAAATGACTGGTTCTGTTCTCTCGGTCTGCGCTTTTCCCTTCTGGGTTTAGGGGGTTCCTGAACTGGTTCTTGATCTTGTGGTAGAGACATACTTCTCCTAGTTTTTGCTCATAGCACCGAGCGAAACCGGGGCGTCTGCCAATTTCGGGGCTGTTGGGGTCACTGAACACTGAGTTGTATCTGTTACAGTGGACACGGGTGGTGTTGCGGGAATATATGCAGGAGGTGCATAAGGTGGGGGTTGTAAACGGTTCCTATTACAGGCACTCTCCCAATCTTCTAAATACCCATCATCTCTCTCATCTAAGCCAAAGCCAACCAATGGATCGCGCAATCCTTTTTCACTATCTTCTTTCATCTGTGTTCTGCTTGGACTCCTGTTCTTTGTATTCTCTATAGCGCAAGTACATTCCCTTTTCAGTTTATCCATAGGTTTGACAATTCCTTCTTCTGTTACAACTATTCCTAGCTTCAAAGCCATTTCCTGCCACTCTGCCAACAAACTCAGCTTCTCTTTGATCCTTCAAATCTTGATAATGCTCTGTCCCAAGACTAATAAGCCTTTTAGCATGATCATTTTGACTGTATATCCAAATTATCTTTTCTATGTTCTTCACACCCTCCGGGGTTCCAATCCCTCCTTTGGGCCATAAGTCACACTATAGCTTCATTCAAGGTTCCAGACAAATGCTTTAATCGTTCCGTCTCTTCTGGATGTTTAACTCACAAAATCTGCCATGGGCTCGGGGTCAGTAGCAGTATCTAGGTTACACATTTCAGCTCAAAATCAAACAGAAAGATCGATCCACACACCAACACAATGCAGCAAGTACTTCACCCACTTTTATCTCCTGTCAGACCAGGCCCCACACCATTCACACACAGTTCTCAAAGCTTCTTAAAACGGTAAATTAAAGCGGAAAAACACAATGTCTTAAAGCAGTATCACAGTAGCAAAATCACCCAAACTTAATCACACGAATTAACCAAAACTTATACAACTATAATACCAGAGCACACTTAATCAAGAACATATACAACTAACAACTATAATGCAAAAGCAAACTAGAATATAATATGAGCACACAATTACAGTACTAGCGTTACAGTAAATCACACGGCTATAATACAAAATTACACAGTAATAATACAAGAGTATCTTACAATTACAGTACAAGCATGAGCAAAATCATTCAATATGAACACTGCAAATTTAGCGGAATTTAGATACGAAGAATTCTGATCACACAGTCCTAGAATTTCACAGAAGCGTGTGCGATATCAGTACTAACTAGACCGTTGGGTCCCGTCCCCCAATGCGGGGGGGGGGGGGGGGGGGGGGGGGGGGGGGAAGAGATGGTGGGCTAGAGAGGGAGGGGCAGTAGAGAAGGAGGGGGTAGAGAGGAAGGGGGAGGGGGTGACGTAAAGAGCGAGGGGAGTAGAGAGGGAGGGGGGTGGAGGTCCTACCCCATCTCGCTCCTCCTCATTTCCCTCGTCCTCCCATTTCCTGCTCCAGGACCTACCCAGGTCGTAGAGCAGTGCCAGGGCCTGGAACTCGGCCTGGTTCTTATACTCGACCCGGCCCTGGCTGTAGACCGAGGCTCGTCCTTGGTTCCAGCAGCCGCCTCCAGCCATCAGCTCGGCTGCCGCCTGGGCTCTAGTGCAGGTTCTGACTTCCCTGTCCCTGACCCTGTACCCAGGCTCATCGATACCAGCTGCGGCTTCTTTATCAGCCCCAGTCACGGCCCCATCCCAACCCCCGGGTTTGGTTCTCACTCCAGCTTGAGCACCCGGCTCGACTCCAGCCAGGGCCCGCGCCTCCACCCTCGCCACCAGGTGTTGGGCATCGCCGGTCCTGGCCCCATCCTAAGCCCCAGGCTTGGCTCTCACTCCAGCTCAAGCACCAGGCTCGACTCCAGACAGGGCCTCCCCGGACTGACCGTCCTGCCTTGCAAGTCCATTGTGACGTCACTCTGGGTTTTGTTCCGAAATGGTTGAGTTTTTGGGCTGTTTTTAAAACTTTACATGATTAAAAACGGGAAATTTAGGTGGGAATGCGAAGGGAAGACGTTTATCGCCTTGAGGTGGAACATGTGAGTACAATGTGTGAAAATGGGAAGGTTGTGCCCTAGCGTTTGTAAGGAAATAAGAATCAAGCAGATTGTGCCCAGATGTGAGAGGGAGAGACACACATACACAGTCTCCTCCTCCCCCTCCCCCCCCCCTCCCCTCCCCTCTCCCTCCCCCTACCCCCCCCCTTTCTACCTTAGTACTGATCCCCCGTACCAACAATGACTCAAACTCGTCACATGCAGGGATTGAAACCCCAGGGACTCAAACCCTCCTACCTGCAAGGTACTGATCCTCTGCGCTTATTCCGCTTAGTGCTGTCTCTCATTACTTACCCTACTTAGTACTGAACCTTCCAAGTGTCGTCTTTCAAGGTACCCTGCCAATTAGTACCCCAATACCAGACGGGGACTCTAACCCAGGACCTTTAACCCTTTAAGGTGGGGCCTCAAACCCTCTAGGGACTGACCTTGTCAGCCTGACCATCACCAAAACCTGGGACTCTAACCCTTCAAGGTGGGGACTCGAACCCAACAGGGACCTGACCTTGAGGGCCTGCCCTCACCCAAACCTGGGACTCTAACCCTTCAACCCTACAGGGATCTCTCACCCTCACCCGAACCAATGTTCACCAGACTACTAATCTTAATCGATCTCATCGGGAATCCATGCACAAGTCAGCGAATGACCACTTCGTTTTCGGATTAGCGGAGCAGGGAAAACCGATGCAGCAAAAACTACACGCACTGGGGCACCTATTTCTCCTTCCATGATCCGAGACAATTTAGCCCCTTGATCGCAGGCTCGTGTTGGCAATCCGTTGATCACCCAAATGTTGATTCCGGATCCAACACGATTCCATTAGTCTGGTTCAGTCAATCACTGAGACGAACACTGAGATTTAATGGCTTCACAGGAATCAAAACTGTTGGGAGCTTCTTTAGAAACCCAGACTTGATGGCACCATTTAGATCACATGGGCCTCCTGCACCTAGTGTCCCTTTGTCACCTCAGCAAACCTTGACCTTTTTCACAGAAGTCTGCCATTTCCAAAGTACCCAAACCCCTGCGTATCCACAGTCGGCATGGGCCGAAGGGCCTGTTTCCATGATGTATCTCTAAACTAAAACTAAAAAAACGAATCTAAACAAATATATTTCCGAAATAAAAATTCCACAGTATCTAAAGGGAAAAAAATAGATAGTTCTATGGATATCATTAGGCCAAGGTCCAGCAGCGAGGTAATTGCTTGAAGAATAAACGGTGGATAATGAAACCCAGCAACTCTTTGATAGCTATGACATACATTGGTTCTTCTGCACCAGAAAAGGCCATCTATGACTGAAATACACAAGGCCCAACCCCACCAAGAATCAAAAGCAGAGATGCACAGTGTCTACTGGAATGACTTCATTTCAATGACCTACTTAAGCTCATCCATGATGTTCAATCATAGTTATACTGTATATGTGATGAGAAATTAATTCCTATTTTATAACAATCAATAATATAGTTGTGTTAATAAGTTGTACACTGCTGGTGAAAGTCATTCAATAAATAAATGTTGGAGGCAGAATATACCATGCATTTACTGTCATTGACTGTTGATGAATTTCTAATCAGAAGCTTATTCAAATATAACAAACACAACCAACTAGGGATCTTTGGTCTCTGTGAACAGGGAAAATAATCTTAAGGCTTTTCAACCGGTAAGATTGGAAAAAAAGACATTTTATATAAAGAAGATTAAAGATGCATGTTGAAAGAATAACAATGAAATTAAAAATAAGGCTTGATTAGGAAATATCATTTCATGTGGATGTCATTGGTCATCACTTCAGAACAAATTTAATTCACTCCTGATCATTCTACAAATGAAGTTTATTTTTCTGGTGCCTTTTGTAAGTGACAAATGGACTTGGGGCCCTAATTAACTGCATACAATGCTTTTGTGGGGTGGCTATTGACAAAGGAGTTTACAGGCTATTTTCTGGAAGACTTAGAACACCAATAACATGGATATCCAGATTTCCATGTAAAGCAGCACATGTGAAGATGCCATAATTTGTTATACAATTTACTTTGTTTCAGATAAATAAAGAGGAAACATTTGGAGGGATATGGGCCTAATGCAGGCAGGTGGGACTAGTGTAGCTGGGCATGTTGGCCGGTGTGGGCAAGTTGGGCCGAAGAGCCTGTTTTTGTACTGTATCGCTGACTCCACAACTCTATGGTAAATTCTGTTAGACTCACTAGTGTATGTCATGTTTCCACCCAACATATTACCTCTGTGCTGCAATGTATCAATCATATTTTTCATAAAAGGAATAAAATAGCCTTAAAAGTCATTACGTGCAATAAGGAAACGTTCTTGCTGTGAAAGGAGATGGTAAGTGAATGGATTTAGGAAATCTATCACTATTTCAATCCATTGCATAAATCAGCCTTCCCTCACTTCCCTATGACTCCATCTATACTTCACACTACCTCAGGAAAATAGCCAACATAATCAAATACACTTGCAACTAGTCATTCCCTCCATTCCCCTCACATCATATAAAAGATACAAAAGCTTAAACACAAGTACCAACAGATTCAAGAATGGCTTCTTCCCTACTGTTATCACACTCAGAAACAGACCTCGTACGTGAGGGATGAATTTCACGATCTTCCAATCTACCTCATTTTAGCCCTGGCACTTTTTTAAAATATCAGCTCTTTCTCTGTTGCTGTAACACCAAGTACTACACACTGCTCATTTTCGCTTTTGCCCTATCTGATGTGTTCATATTTAGTATGATTTATCGATAGCACACAACACATTTTTCACTGTATCTTACTGCATGTGTCAATAATAATTTAGTTAATTACAGATTATTTGAAATTAGTTGGTTGGTGTTCTGTTTATCTGCCGAACTCTGAATTAATAAAACCATCTTCTTTTCATACAAGTGTCGCACTATCAAGAGTTATTGTTGCATTAAGAGTCCACTATATGTTATTTATTTTTATGTTTGCAACATATTCCAAAAATGCTGCACTTGCCAGTATTTTATTATTGATCTGTGAACTCCAAATATGTTTTTTTCCATACACTGTAACACGTGCCAAGAAACACAAGCCCCCTATGTATAATGCATCAGTGACTCCTGCAAGTAGACTTTGTTCAATCACATTGATTTTTGAAAAGCAACACTAAAGCTGTTAGAAATATTGTATCTGTGGTGGTTTCAGTGCAGCTCAGCAAAAAAGCCAATGGGACTGGTCAGCAGTTATCAGTAATAACCGTATAATTCACCCTTTCTGCAGAGGCATGTAATAGATACCTATAGGTATAGCTACACTGATTAATTAAACTTTTTTTTTTAAATCGCAACATTTATTTTCCAAACTGCACATCAAAATGTACATGCTTAAGGTATTTTGCTTGTAATGGTGATATTAAAGAATGAAGGATTTTATCATTATTTTATTGAAGATACTTGTTTAAATTTGATCCTCCAAGTTCACATAAAATGGAGGGACAATTACAGCTTTGCAAGATTTGAAAGACAGCTACTGTTCAGAGAGTTCTGAACAGGCAGCATAGATTACAGAGGTCATATCTGAGGAGAGGTTAGTTGACTCCACTGAGAATATGTGTGTATATCACAAGCTCATATAAAAGGGAGAGCAAAAGTAAGAATCCATCACAACCTTTGCCAGAAAAAATACATATAAATGTGCAGGTCCACTTCAATCTTGCTGTCAGATACTAAATGTCTTGAATTGACTGCATTTTCTATTTATCATATTTATTCCCTTTCATACAATTTTGTCGTAATTGGTTTTTGTAATTAATTCCACACCTATTACACCTGTATTATATCTGTAGTAATATGTACATATATTATTGCATTCCACTTTATTGCAAGTGGCTTTCAAGATCCTCCAAAGTCAGACTAAAATACAAGCAAAAATTACATTGAATGAGTGTCACACCGAAATCAGTTAAAGGACTTTAGAGAAAAAAAAGTTCAATTTAATCCATATTTTAAGAATTTGATGAAATAATTTGAATATACTGTTGAAAGTTTCAAATTCACTTTATAGAAAACTGGGCTTTATGTCAGCCACTGTCTCAACTCCATGAAATTAAATCCATGGTGCTCAAAAGAGTTGTGAGTCAAAAAAATTGAAAACTGAATGGGTCAATCAGCATCTGTGGAGGCAAATTTTGTTTTGAGATCCCGCATCAGGACCAAGAATGTAAAAGGAAATATTGCCAGTATAAGGGAATGTGGGAGAGTTGGGGAAGCGATGTTGGGCTGATAGAAACAGATCAGGGGTGGGTGTGTGAAAAAGTGAATACAAAGGAGAACTAAGCTGGGTGGCAGGTGAGTGTGTGCAACGAGCACAGCAGAGGTGTGGATTACCTGAAATTGGAAAATTTGGTGCTTACTACCCAGGCAAAATATGAGATATAGTTTACATCCTAATAGTATGCTTCATCAGTGACCTGCCTTCAATCATAAGGTCAGAAGTGGGGATAACCGTGTGCACTGTGTTCAGCACCATTCGCAACACTTCAGATAATAAAACAGTCCACATCCAAATGTAGCAAGAGCTGGACAATATCTAAGCCTGGCTAATAGGTGGCAAGTAACGTACACCAGGCAAAGAAGATATCCAACGAGACAAAGTCCAGCAATCATCCTTTGACATTCAATGGCATTGCTATCACTGAATCCACCACTCACAATACTGTGGGGGTAACAAAGGACCAGAAGATTAACTGGTATACCTACAAACACAATGTGTATACAAGAACTCCCTCTCTAATAGCATTGTGCATTATATCAACACCTTACAGACTGCTGGGTTTCAAGAATCCAGCTCACCACCACCTTTTCAAGGACAACTAGGATGGGCAATTAAATTCTGGCTCAGTCTAAAGAAGGACAGCAAAAGCTTCTTTAGATATGTTAAGGGAAAAAGCGTAGCAAAGTCAAATGTGGGTCCCTTGAAGGCAGACACGGATGAAATTATTATGGGCAACAAGGAAATGGCAGAAGAGTTGAATAGGTACTTCGGATCTGTCTTCACTATGGAGGACACAAACAATCTCCCAGATGTACTGGAGGATCTAAGGGGGTAGAGGAACGGAAATAAATTTTCATTAGGCGAGAAATTGTATTGGATAGGCTAATGGGACTGAAGGATAATAAATCCCCTGGGCCTGATGGACTGCATCCCAGGGTCCTCGGGGAGGTGGCTCTAGAAATAGTGGACGCATTGGTGATCATTTTCCAATGTTCAATAGATTCAGGATCAGTTCCTGTGGATTGAAGGATAGCTAATGTTATCCCACTTTTCAAGAAAGGAGCGAGAGAGAAAACGGGGAATTACAGACCAGTTAGCCTGATCGGTGGTGGGAAAGTTGCTGGAGTCTATTATTAAAGAGGTAATAATGGGGCATTTGGATAGCAGTAAAAGGATTAGTCCAAGTCAACATGCATTTATGAAAAGGAAATCATGCTTGACTAACCTTCTGGAATGTTTTGAGGATGTGACAAGTAAAATGGATGAAGGGGTGCCAGTGAATGTAGTGTATCTAAACTTTCAGAAAGCATTTGATAAGGTCCTGCATGGGAGACTGGTGACTAAAATTAGAGCACATGGTATTGGGGGTAGGGTGTTGAAATGGATAGAAAATTGGTTGGCAGACCGGAAGCAAAGAGTAGGAGTGAACGGGTCCTTTTCAGAATGGCAGGCAGTTGCGAGTGGAGTGCTGCAAGGCTCGGTGTTGGGGCCGCAACTGTTTGCCATATATATTAATGATTTGGAAGAGGGAATTAGGAGCAACACTAGCAAGTTTGCAGATGACACAACGTTGGGTGGCAGTGTGAACTGTGTAGAGGATGTTAGGAGGTTGCAGGGTGACCTGGACAGGTTGAGTGAGTGGGCAGATGCGTTGCAGATGCAGTATAATGTAGATAAATGTGAGGTTATCCACTTTGGCGGCAAAAACGAGGGGGCAGTTTATTATCTCAATGAGGTTAGGTTAGGGAGGTACAGTGAGACCTGGGTGTCCTTGTACACCAGTCACTGAAAGTTGGCGTTCAGGTACAGCAGGCAGTGAAGAAAGCTAATGGAATGTTGGCCTTCATAACAAGAGGATTTCAGTATAGGAGTAAAGATGTTTTTCTGCAGTTGTATAGGGCTCTGGTGAGACCGCATCTGGAGTATTGTGTACAGTTTTGGTCTCCTAATTTGAGGAAGGACATCCTTGTGATTGCGTAGGTTCGTGAGATTGATCCCAGGGATGGTGGGACTGTCATATGAGGAAAGATTGAATAGACTAGGTTTGTATTCACTGGAGTTTAGAAGGATGAAGGGGATCCTATAGAAACATACAAAATTATAAAAGGACTGGACAAGCTCGATGCAGGAAAAATGTTCCCAATGTTGGGCGAGTCCAGAACCAGGGGCCACAATCTTAGAATAAAGGGGATCTTTTAAGACTGAGGTGAGAAAAAACTTTTTCACCCAGAGAGTTGCGAATTTATGGAATTCCCTGCCACAGAGGGCAGTGGAGGTAAAATCACTGGATGGATTTAAGAGAGAGTTGGATAGAGCTCCAGGGGCTAGTGGAGTCAAGTGATATGGGGAGATGGCAGGCACGGGTTATTAATAGCGGACGATCAGCCATGATCACAATGGATGGCGGTGCTGGCTCGAAGGGCCGAATGGCCTCCACCTGCACCTACATTCTATGTTTCTATGTTTCTCTATGAACCCCCTACCCTTTGGTAAGCACAACTGGTAGTACTGCTGCCCCACAACACTAGAGACCCAGGGTGGAACCCAATTTGAGATGAACTCTGCGTGGAGTTTGCATGTTCTCCCTGTGGCCACATGAGTTTCCTCTGGGTGTTCTGATTTCCTCCCACATCTGAATGAGCTGCAGGTTTGGAGGCTAATTAGCCTTGGTAAAATTGCCCCCTCGTGTAGGGAGTGGTTGAGAAAATGGGATAACAGTAGTGTGAACGGGTGATCAATGGTCGGCATTGACTCGGTGGGCCGAAGGGCCTGTTTCCATGCTATTTCCCTAAACTAAACTGTACTTTGAATATTTAGAAAAAAATGATTTTCAATGGCCTTTCTAATGCAGTGAGTGGCTAACCATGAAGTTGGCAGGGATTAGAAGCAGCAGCTTCGAATGATCCTAAGGCAAGGAAACAGATTCTAACCTCCATAGGTAAATCAATCAAAGCATACACATTTGGTTGTATTTCAGAAATTCTATATCCCATTGGGGGCAATGAATGCATTTGAGTGCTGGCTCTTTTAATGTTATTAATTTTAGATTATCTTTTCGTATTATTGAAGAGGAAACAGGGCAGACAAAAAATCTGATTTCTTTGGGAGTAAATAAGAAGTAATTTTTGAGACTATTTGGGTTGAAAATCTCCAAAAAGCTGAATTTTACATATTACATTGCTGTTGGTATTTTTTTAAGAATTTGATGCTGGAGAAAAGAAGTGCTAGAGACATGAAAATACTGCTGAGAATTGTTTTCATTAATTTCCTGACAAGTACTGAGACAGCTAGAAATGTGTGCAAAGTTATTCTTCCCTTGGTTAGCTAGATTTTCCAACAACACCACACTTATTTTTGAAGTGTGTCAATGAATATCTACACCCCAGATATAAATTCTACTTCTCAAGTGTTTGCTTACATTTTAGAATTCCAATTGCTGAATGGCACTAATTCACAACCCGGCTGAAATACTCAGTACTTACCTTTACACTGAGGGAAAATGAATGACATGTTTTAAATTTAGCCCTACATCCTTTTATTCCCCATCTCAGGCCACTTATGTCCTGGCTTCTCTGCCCATTGTCCCTGGGCCTCTTTCAATGTCTGGTCTTGAGCCTTTAATTATGACCAAGCCCAGCCAATACCCCTGTGCAGTTTTCTTCTGGTCTCAAAGCATTAACTCAGCTATTTGTTGTTGCCCTATATTCAATCATTTTTTTACCCCTCATTCTTTTCTTTTGGTCTTGGTATTAACTTTGCAAACTACTAATATGGCATGGGTACATCTTACATGAGACACAAGGAACCACAGATGTTGTTTACAAAAAACACAAATTGCTGGACTTGAGTCTGAAGGAGAGACCAGTTTTTTATTGGGATACATTAGAAATCACACCGTGGAGATTGTAAGATTATGGGGTCAAATCATTTGATTTATATTTCCTACTGTATTCATGCACATCCACACTCAAGGACATTCCTTTCAAATGGTTAGTGTAGAAAGGTCACATGCAGTCATTGATAGCCAGGGGAGGGTGATTAACCTACCTCTTTACTTAATTAAGAAGTAAATGTTCTGACTTGACACTTAAACTTTATTATGTATGAAATTGCTATAGCCATCTACTTAATGAAATTGCATTCTACAATGATATTTTTTTTTTCTCTACAATGATTTGAGGAAACCACTGGACATTTAATCAATGATCAGAACCTCACACTAGGCCCAGTTCCCACTTCCCATTGTCAAGTCCTGCAGAGCCAAGTTTCCAGGACTTTTCTTTTCCAGATACAGAGACTTAAGTCTGGTGAGGACCCTGTTAGACAGTGTCGATTCGGAGGGATGAGTCAGCCTCAAATGCTGACCACCAATGTCATGCCCTTCAAACTCTGATCCACAAAAACATAGAAACTATATTTATGTAAATGCAATAAAATTGAGAAAAATATTCAAATTAGGACAAAAAAAATCAAGAATCTGTTAACTGAGAAACATCTTAAAATACTAGCAAATAATTAAAGACATTGAGCAAACTAAATCAACAGTTTCTACATTTTAACATTGGTTTTGTAATCTCATTCAAATGACGAGAGTTGGCCTTTGTATACTGGCCATCTCTGATGTAAAGCAGAGGGACCAGATACAAAGTGCATCCAGTTCTACTCATCAGAACAATGGTGATTTAAGCAGCAGTGTGGCATGTCAGATGTGCTGATATCTGACCTCCAGTTTGTTGTCAACGTCTGCATTTTCATTGCACAGATGCCTGGGAAGAGATGAACACTGAGTGCCTAACTGACATTGGTTCCCTATAAAACTATTATCTGTGAGTCAGTTCTGTTTGTGACAATGCTTCAGGTGGATGTGCACCATGCAGTTGGATGATCTGAAAAAAGTGACGATTGTTATTTATTTTACAGCCAGTTCTGATTTTCATCACGGTAGTGAGGATATTGTCATGAAGATAAAATGTAATAGCAAATTTATCACCGAGTATTGTGTGATACAGAATGAAGACAGTCACTTCGGCCCGCAGAGTCTATGGTGACCATCAACCACCTATTGCAACAATTCCTATATTAGTCCCAAATTCTCATCAACTACCCCTAGATTCTAACACTCACCTGTGCCTTGGGGCAATTTACGGTGGCCAATTAAACTACCAAACCTCACACCTTTATGATGTGAGAAGAAACATGGCTCCCAAATGAAACTCACGCAGCCATGGGAAGAAGTACAACTCTCAGTGCCATACACGACGCACCCAAAGTCAGGGTTAAACCCGGGTCTTTGGTACTGTGAGGCAGCAATTCTGCTCCTTGTCCCACCGTGCTGTCCCTATCAGAAGCAATTGTGTACGTTTGTAAAATAATGGCTGCTAAGTTGAATGAGAAAGTGTTAAAAAAGCTATATTAGCCTCCGGAAAATCAGTAATGACCTAGTAACTCCAAGAGAAAAGGGATGCTCTCGTATTAACTCAAATTTTCCATGCCTCATACAATATGCTATAATTGCTGTTCATGAACTCTTTGGCAATAGACCAGGATTATAATTCTCATCATTTGTAAATATGACTTGACTAGTATGTAATGCTGGAGCTGTCAAAGGGGAGTACAGCTTTAAGCACTTGAGTTCCTTGAGGTGAATATTAAAAAAAAATCTGTGGGAACAATCAATGCAAAGATCTGGTCAACAGAAGTTAAAGCCAGCTGCACAAATATAGCCTTTCCCAGAGAGAAAAAAAAGTGATAAGGAAGTCGGGAAATAGTCTATGTATGCAATGGTCTTTTCTTGTCACTTCCTGTTGCTTTTCCTCTCCTGTTGCGTTGGTGGCATGGATGTGGTAGTTACTGACTTTACAAAAAACTTAGATGTGGCTTGAACTGCAGCCTGCAGTGTCCTCATGGACATAATGATTCATTCTTGAGAATCACTTGAATCACTAAATAAAAACCTAAATCACCCAGCATCTATCAATTTTAAGTAACGTATTTATTAAATGGTGTTTGTGCTTGAGCAAAACTATTAAATTATGAGAAATATTGTCAAACTGGCTATGACATTTGAGTTGGACATCGTTTGGTTTATTCTAAGTAAACAAAAATGAGGATAAGAAATATGCATAGAGCAGAATATTAACTATCCTGTTATTACTTTTAAAAATAAATCTTATTCAAATTTGTAGTTTTAAAATGGTAATTATTTCAGATAAGGAATTTGCATTTCCCTGCTTAGCCAACCTCATGTGCACCATTTACCTATCTGACCGTAAGTGGTATTAGCATGTGGATCCAATTAGTAGTGTCTCAGGGGCTTTTGCGGTGAAAGTTTTAACGAATGTGAACAAACAAAAGCGATATCCTACCTAGCCCCACTGAAGCTTGTTAAAAAAGTATCAAAGGCTCATTTAAAAAAAAAGAAAATGCAGTCTTTTTTCACGATTTATTTGGAGAATATAGCTCCTGGGTTTTAGCTGTAGGAACCATTTAATCCATGCACAACGTAAAAGATATCCAGGTCCTGAAGGTGCAGAATCCAAGCATTAGTATTGGATTACACAGATCTTAACAATAAACAAAGTCACAATATACAGATGAGCATCAAGTAGCATTGGTTGAGTTTTCTATCTTTTGTTGGTATATAACATAACTACTTCAGGCATGGTGGGAAGTCTGAATAATCTGGAAGGTGTCTGATCTTTTAGATGAAGACACCTTTCAGCTTTTCAAATTCGAACTTTGATGGTAAAAGAAGTCTTAAGTTTACCCTAGAGCTGCTATTTAAGTTCAAATACCTGCAATATTCCAAAGTGTTTGAATTCCACTGCTCCTGAGTTATACGTATGAAAAATGCAGCTTTTTTTAATCTCTTTTCATATAGGATGTTTTGTTATTTATCAGTTTCATCCTGCACAGAATTAAGGGAATGAGCTTGCAGTCTGTCATTACATAACACTATATCTCCTGGCAGCAACTTTCCTTAAAGCCTTGCCATCTATGTGATAGATTTAAAAATAAAACAACAGCCACTTGCACTTACACAGCACTTTCAACACAATAAAATATCCCCAGGTCACTTCACAGGAGTATTATCAAATATAAATAGAAATTGGGCCAGAAAGGCAATGTAGCATGACCAGGGTCTTCGTCAGAGGTAGACTTTAAGAGAAATCTAAAAGAGGAAAGATGAGCAAGTTTGGAGATGGAATTCTAGAACTAAAAAATGCGGCAACTAAAGAAACTGCAGGTGCTGGTTTACACAAATGGACACAATATGCTGGAGTAACTCAGCAGGTCAGGCACCATCTCTGGAGAATATGGATAGGTGATATTTTGGATCATGCACATATACATGTTCTTCAGAGATGCTGCTTTCAACTATAAGTATGACAGCCAATAGTAAACAATACTAAATGTGAAACTACTTGATTTCATATTAATAGAGGGCTTAGCGTCACAGAGTGATACAGCGTGGAAACAGGCTATTCGGCCCAACTTGCCCACAACGGCCAACATGTTCCAGCTACACGAGTCCCACCTCCCTGTGCTTGGTCCACATCCCTCCAAACCTGTCCTATCCATGTACCTGCCCAACTGTTTTTAAAATGTTGGGATAGTCAACCTCCACGACCTCCACTACCAGACACCCTCGTGAAAAAGTTATCCCTCAGATTCGTATTAAATATTTTCCCCTTCACCTTGAACCTATGTCCTCTGGTCCTCGATTCCCCTACTCTGGACAAGAGACTCTGTGCATCAAAAATTGGTAAAGTTGTTTCTCTTAAATTCTTTCAAAATAATCAAATAAATTTATGAATAATTGGAGGAAATTTCAAGGAGTTCTAAACATTTAAAAATTTTACTGGATATCACTAAGTTTCTTCATTATTGTCTATTAGCTTGTAATAAAATTCTGCCATCATTTTCAGGAATATGATAATTTACAAACATTTGGTTAGGTCGTTTTTGGAGGATCTGAGGGATAACTTTTTCACGAGGGTGTCTGGAACAAGCTGCCCGAGGAGGTAGTGGAGGATTGTGTACATTTCTGGTTGCCCTAATACTGGAAGAATGTGGAGGCTGTGGAGAGGAGTTTTTGGAGAAATGTATGCATTTCTGGTGGCCCTAATATTGGAGGAATGGGGAGGTTTTGGAGAGTACGCAGAAGAGATTAACCATTATTCTGCCTGGAGTAGAGAGTGTTAGCTATACGGAGAGGATGGACAACCTTGTAATGTCAGAGGGTGAGAGTAGACCTGATAAAAGTTCATAAAATCATGAAAGGCATAGCTAGAGTAGGCAGAATGGAAATGTCAAATATGGCACAGGTTTAATGTCAAAAGGGGAAAGTTTAAAGGAGATGTGTGGGCCAAGAGTTTTACATGGAGAGGGTTATGTGCCTGGATTGCACTGCCAGAGGTGGTGGTGAAATCAGATATGACTGTAGCATTTAAAAGGCATTTAGATAGACACGTGATATGGATCACGTGCAGGCAGAAGTGATTGATTTAATTTGGTTTCATGTTCGGCATAGACATCGTGGGACAAAGGGCTTGTCCCTGTGTTGTACATTTCCATGACATTGCTGTCAGGCCAGGTCTATTGCCGGTGGCGATTGAACCAAAAGAAGTAATGTTGACCTCAATCTCACCAGTCATATAAAGGCAAGGTCCAGTTCTTATGATGGGTACATACAGTGGCCTGCAAAAGTTTTCATAACCCCTTGAACATTTCCACATTTTGTCACATTACAACCACAAACGTAAATGTATTTTATTGGGATTTTATGTGATAGACAAACACAAAGTGGGGCATAATTGTGAAGTGGAAGGAAAATGATACATGGTTTCCAAATTTGATTACAAATAAAAAACTGAAAAGTGTGGCGTGCAAAAGTATTCAGCCCCCCTGAGTCAGTATTTTGTAGAACCACCTTTCACTGCAATTACAGCTGCACGTCTTTTGGGGTATGTCTCTACCAGCTTTGCACATCTAGAGACTGAAATTTTTGCCCACACTTCTTTGCAAAATAGCTCAAGCTCAGTCAGATTGGATGGAGAGCGTCTGTGAACAGCAATTTTCAAGTCTTGCCAGAGATTCTCAATTGGATTTACGTCTGGACTTTGACTGGGCGATTCTAACACATTAATATGCTTTGATCTAAACCATTCCATTGTAGCTCTGGCTGTATGTTTAGGGTCGTTGTCCTGCTGGAAGGTGAACCTCCGCCCCAGTCTCAAGTCTTTTGCAGACTCTAACAGGTTTTCTTCCAAGATTGCCCTGTATTTGGCTCCATCCATCTTTCTATCAACTCTGACCAGCTTCCCTGTCCCTGCTGAAGAAAAGCATCCTCACAGCATGATGCTGCCACCACCATGTTTCACAGTGGGGATGGTGTGTTCAGGGTGATGTGCAGTGTTAGTTTTCCGCCACACATAGCGTTTTGCATTTAGGTCAAAAACTTCAATTTTGTTCTCATCAGACCAGAGCACCTTCCTCCACATGTTTGCTGTGTCCCCCACATGACTTGTGGCAAACTACAAACAGGACTTCTTATGTCTTTGTTTCAACAATGGCTTTCTTCTTGCCGCTCTTCCATAAAGGCTCGATTTGGGGATTGCATGACTAATAGTTGTCCTATGGACAGATTCTTCCACCTGAGCTGTGGATCTCTGCACCTCCTCCAGAGTTACCATGGGCCTCTTGGCTGCTTCTCTGATCAATTGCCAGGCCTGTCTGTTTAGGTGGACGGCCATGTCTTGGTGGGTTTGCAGTTGTGCCATACTCTATCAATTTTCGGATGATGGATTGAACAGTGCTCCGTGAGATGTTCAAAGCTTGGGATTTTTTTTTATAACCTAACCCTGCTTTAAACTTCTCCACAACATTATCCTTGACCTGTCTGTTGTGTTCCTTGGGCTTCATGATGCTGTTTGTTCACTAATGTTCTCTAACAAACCTCTGAGGCCTTCACAGAACAGCTGTATTTATACTGAGATTAGATTACACACAAGTGGACTCTATTTACTAATTAGGTGACTTCTGAAGGCAATTGGTTGCACTGGATTTTATTTAGGGATATCAGAGTAAAGGGGGCTGAATACTTTTGCATGCCACACTTTTCAGTTTTTTATTTGTAACAACATTTGAAAACCGTGTATCATTTTCCTTCCACTTCACAATTATGCACCACTTTGTGTTGGTCTATCACATAAAATCCCAATAAAATACATTTACGTTTGTGGTTGTAACGTGACAAAATGTGGAAAGGTTCAAGGGGTATGAAAACTTTTGCAAGCCACTGTAGCTAATCATAGTAAAGGAGAAGAAAAAAAAACAGAATTTCACCAGCAGCCCACATTTGGACATTCACAAAGCTTCATACACAGCAGCAGAATTATATTCCACTACAAAAAAAAACAAGTTACGACTATGATGAAATTCTCTGCACTTGCCTGGATGATTGTAGATCCATCACTGCTCAAGAATCTAGACTGGTACAAAGCAATCTCATTGGTATTTTTTCCATGAACCATCACTACAAAGGAGATTGTGATTGACTTCAGGAAGCGAAGCAGTTCACACACCCCAGTATACATCTTAGGTATAAATAGCATCAGCATTTTTTCCTCGACCAGCCACATTGTAGCAATTGCCATAAAAGCACATTATTGGTTCTACTTCCTTAGAAGGTTTAGTAAGTTAATCATGTCCCCAACAACCCTTGCTAACGTCTATAGATGTGTCGCAGTAAGCATTGTATAGGGATGCATCACAGCATGGTTTGGGAAAAGCTTCATCCAAGACGGCAAATAATTACAGAGGACTAGACTAAGTGGGACCCATTGGGTCACTGTAACGTGGGAGGCCTGATCCCCCAACGCAACCCATTCCCCAACGCAATATTCCACCACTCACCCCAACTGCGCAGGCGTGGCTCATTTCCCCTCATCTCCCAGCACTCGCTCCCCCTCCTCTTCACCCTCCCTCTTCTTTCCCCTCTCCTCCTCCCCTCCCCCAATCCCTCCCTCTCCTTTCTACTATCCTCAGTCACTCCCTCCCTCCCTCCATAACTCCTTTCCCATCTCTACCCCCTCCTATCCCTCCATCCCCCAACTCCCCCACTCTTCACCTCTCCCTCTATTCCCTCTCCTCTCCCTCTATTCCCCACTCCCTACTTCCCCCATCCCCTCCTCTCTCTCTATTCCTCCTCCTTCCCCACTCTCTGTCCTCACCTCCCCCAATTTCCCTCCTCACCTCCCCAGGATCTCGAGGGTGCCTCTCCTTTCCCTCCTTGCATGCCTGGAGCAGCAGCGCCACTGCTCTCAGAGCCAAGCTCAGCACCCAGGCCTTGAATCCTTGGCATGGCCTCAGGCCGCTGCGCGTGCCCGCAGCAGCAGCAGCAGACGTCGGCCACAGGCCCTGCCTCAGCGCCCAGGCCTCGGATCCTCAGCACAGCCTCTCCCCGCCCCCGGAACCCATCGCGAGGGCCCTGAGCAGCAGCAGCCATCTACCTCAGAGCCAACCTCAGCACCCAGGCCCCGAATAATCAGCGTGGCCTCTCCCCGCCCCTGGAGCCAGCCGCTGCCACCCGCAGACACGGCCCCAGCCTTACCTCCAAGGCGGCGGATCCCTGCGGGCCTTGAGTAACAGTAAAATGGAAGTAATCTTATCCGTGTCGCCGTTGTGAAAAAAAGATGGCGATCTGAATTCTGGAAAGGCCCCAACTGCGCAGGCACGGCCGAGGACCCTTTTGGTGTCCTTTGTGACACCATTAAAGGCACGCATGGGAACCCTCCCCCAACTGCTCATGCGTGGGTGTGGGTGCTATTTTATTAATTTAAGTTTTAAATGTTAATCACTTTTAAAATATACCATCAATACGAACAAAACTTGTTTAATTTACACCACAGGACAATGGTGAGTGAGGTGGGGCAAAAATTGTAGCAATATCGTGTACCGTTTTTGTGCAAATAGAAGTACAACACAAAACCTGCAAACAAACAAACAAGATAAGAGTTTCAGCAATATATAAAATATAGATAGATATAGATAGATTGTAGATACAGCCCAGACTGTCACATAAACCAACTTCCCTTCCATTGCCTCCATCTACACTTCACGCTGCGTCTGGAAGGCATCGGCATAATGAAGGACGAGTCTCACCGACATTCAATATTCTCCTCTCTCCCATCAAGCAAGAGGTGCAGAAGTTTGAAAACGCATTCATAAGGTCATACCTCCTGATTCAGGACAAATTTTTCCAAGTTGATATCAGACAACTGAACCATCCTCTCATTAGCTGTAGTGTGGTCCTGACTTTTCAACTACCTCAGTGTAGATCTTTAAAATATATTTAATAGTTTGTCTTGCACTAAATGTTATACCCTTTATCTTGTATCTGTACACTGAGGACAGCTTGATTGTAATCATGTATAGTTTTTTCTATGACTGGATGTAACAAAAAGCTGTTCTCTGTACCTCTGTACACATGACAATAATAATCTAAACCTCCATCTACCATGTTGTTCAAGGCTGCAATGAGTATCATCAACAAAATACACTGAGGGCTACTTTGATAGCTACTTTGTTCCAATCAATGATATCAGAACCGAGAAAGACAAGGGGAATAGATGCATGGAATGGCTTTCACTCACAAATCCTCACCTAATGTACGTTGTTATTAGTGTTCATTGTCACTATATCAAAATCTTTCACCATCCTGCACAACATTTTTCTGAAGGGTGACATTGATGCAACAAAGTGGCTCCCTGACACTTTCTCACGACCTAGGATTGGCAATATTTCTGGCTTAGTCAGCAACTCACATCCCTTAATTTAAAACATGCACTCCCATTTGCTTGTGAATTTGTTGGTAGAAGTCAAAATCAATGGAAACCATTCTGAATACATGTTTCAAGATTTGCTTTTGCACAATTTGCATCAAAGTCATAAACCCAATTATAAAGAAAAGTTTTAGGAAGGAACTGCAGATGCTGGATTACACCGAAGATAGACACAAAATGTTGGAGTAACTCAGCGGGACAGGCAGCATCACTGGAGGGAAGGAATGGGTGACATTTTGAGTCGAGACCCTCCTTCAGAAGAAGAAAAAATAAAAGGTTTATGATTTCACAGCACAACATCTGCAAGTAAAATAGTATCCAATTGAAGCAATTTGTTCTACTGCAATTCTTATCACTGCACATTTGATTGATCAAGTATTCACAGGATACATCTGCCAAAAATGGTACACCATAAACAGCCAAACAGGATGAATTGAGTGGATTAGCCTATTGGTCAGTTCCAAATACTTTGAATGATCTATGGAACAAATCGCTGTCTGAGGATAATTACTGCAATCAATCCATGGTTTTCAAGGCCTTCACTATTCAACTACATCATTTTTATTCACTTGCAGAAACAACTATCAATAATAACCAATGGAAATGCTGTCGGTATACTACTTACATTGACTATTTTTCTTATATACTATTAATATTAAATGTATCCATCTCCTAGCTTAGTAATGTCATTTATATACAGTTTCTATCATTTGACCTATCATAGATGAGAACACAGCCCTTCGCTATTCAACTAGATTCTAGGATATTTTGTAATTTGTCCACTTTCCTGCAACCCCATCCCTTGACTCCAACAATGCCTCGACAACAATTGATATCAATAAATCACGACATTCTAGATTATGTTCAGCAGGCAAGCAACCACACCCCTATAGGATTGAGAGTTTCAACACCTCTGAATAACAATATTTGTCTTTATCATTGTACAAAAAATGAGATAATGCCCCCTTAGGTAAATTTTCCTGATTGATGACAAATATGGCTGTTCCAAACAGTTTACAGAATTATATTGCAAAGGGTCTTCCATTTAACCTTTATTTTGGTTATATTTTGTTTATCATTAGGAAAGTCAGGAGATGCTAGTTCATTGAAATTATGAGGAACATACACAAAGAATGTTTCGGCAATTAATCTATTAATAAATGGCTGGCATAACCATAATCTGTTTGATTATGGGAACAATTGGGATAAATTAAAAAAATTGGAAAGGAGTGCAATATAATACTGGATATTTAAATGTACTTGCACAATCTGTGTGATGTCAGTTTTTTGGAGTTTGGATTTCACTCAGACACCATTGGAATATCCCTGCAACATCCCAATATCCATACGATACGATACCACACAATAGGATAGAACTTTATTTAACCCAGGAGGGAAATTGATCTGCCAACAGTTATAAAACATAAGATACACAAAACATGAAATTAAAGTGATGAGTGGAAAGGATTGGGGATGTTGTACAGTTTGATAGCCTCAGGGAAGAAGGGTCTCCTGTGGTGTTCTGTACTGTATCTTGGTAGAACCAGTCTGTTGCTGAAGGTACTCCTCAGGTTGACTGGCGTGTCATGAAGGGGATGAGCTGTATTATCCAAGATGGTCTGCAGTTTGTGGAGCATCCTTCCCTCCAAGACCACCTCCCATGAATCTATCTCTGTCCCCAGGACTTCCTGATGAATTTGTAACCCTGTTTCCGATCCAGTGTTGTAATCTAATCAGTCGAGTCCTCTTTGTCAATAATCAGATCCAAAACATGATGCTGCAGGAAGTGGGTAAGAAGTACATTGGGACAGACCTCATCTTTTGTGGATCCCCCATTGTCGATTTTACTTGTAAATGGGGAGGTTCTGAACACCTTGTGATATGATGCCATCACATAGTCAAGCCAGAAATGGCTTGCCTACCACATGGGGTGAAACATTCTGACAGTTGTTTTAATCTTGGTCCCATACACTGCCAAGAGTCAAAAAGTTTTGAATACTTCTAAATGGCACACATAGTCATTGAGACATACAGCATGGAATCAAGCCCTTCAGCCCAACTCATTCAAGATGCCCCATCTATGTTAGTCCCATATGCACAAATTTGCTCCATATCCCTCTACAGCTTTCCTATACATGTACCTGTCTAAGTGTCCAAGTGTCTTTTAAATCTGAAGAAGGGTCTCGACCCGAAGTCACCCATTCCTTCTCTCCAGAGATGCTGCCTGTCCCGCTGAGTTACTCCAGCATTTTGTGTCTACCTTTGATTTAACCAGCATCTGCAGTTCTTTCCTGCACATGTATCTTTTAAATAGTTATAGCATCTGCCTTAACAAACTCCTCTGACAGTATGTTTCATATACCTCCACCCTCTAAGCAAAAAAAATGGCATCCATGTTCCTATTAAATATTCCCTTCTCACCTTAAACCTATGTCCTCTGGTTTTCATTCTCCTCCTCAAACCTCTTCATTCACCCTAACTATTCCCCTCAGGATTTTACGCACTTTTATAAAATCACACCTCACCCTCCTATCCTGCTCAACCTCAACCCCTCACATCCTGGAAATACCCTTATACATCTTCCCTGCCATCTTTCCAGCTTAATGTGCATTCTCAAACGATGCAAGTCAATGAAATAATTACTTTGCTAAAAACCTTGCACTGAAATAATTTAAAATATGAATAAAAAGTTAAGTAATTTAAAGACAAATTGTCATTAACATATACCTATCTTTATCCATCTCACAGACATTTGTTCCATTTCAAAAAAAATGTCTCATTGTTACTGCATTACTGCAAGTTACTCAGCACAGTTGGTGGGGAAACTGCAGTATGTGCTCTGTTGGATAAACTCCGTGCTGAATCCAGCATTAGAGCTTGAAATCACTGGCAGAACACAGCCTGCAAGTTTGAGATTTCCATATCCCAGATTTATCTGATACATTCAGGATAAAACACTAATATTTCCTAACAGGCTCTGGCCTAAGGCATTCTATCAGACCATAACATTTTAGTTTGTTTAAAGATGAGTCAATAAAAGTAGTATTCTCCTTCCGTAAGTTCCCACTGTACGTTTCCACTGTACTGAAAATAATTATGTAGGTTTTCATTTGTTAAGGCCTGCATTTCCAGTATAATGATGGATTTCAAGAAAATACCTAATGGATTAACAATGTTCAGTGTCTTGTGACTGGAAGTATGATATAATGGGGTGAGGAGTACATAAAGAGAGACATAGAGGTCTAAATTGTTGTCATTGATATGACACAGACACACTATGTATTTATTAGGAATATTTTAATTCATCTGCACTAGGTCAGACCTTAAGAATATATGGAGCATTCCGTCTATTTTATCTATTTTTGATGGTAATTCCATTTACACTCATATTCCTTGCCTTGCAGCATTCGTATTCCCTTCTATCAATATCATTGTAGCATTCAATGTGTTCCATAACAGCTAAATATCCAGTCAGCATCTAAACATCCTTTTGATTTGCTCAGTGTCGTACTAAATATTTTTTAGCTTTTCACAGATGACAGGAGTGCCCAATGGTCACTCACCTTCCACACTGATGGAGATACAGTTTTAAAAAATATGCTCAGGCTCCAGAGACTTTGAATGAGAAGTGAACGCATGCCTTAGCTGTATTCGCAAAAGAGCATTTTTATTAGTTTTCTTGTGACAGCAGAGTTCAATAGAAAATAGTTGGAGCATGCAAAAACAGAATGGTAGTAAGTTAGGCTTGCATGACATGATGGATCTCAGCTATGACAAACAGAATTGGAAGAGCTTCCCCTGGGTCTAGCTACTAGCTATATATATTGCGATCTTCTTGATTTCTTACTGTGCAAGAGTGCTTTTTGGTTTCAGTTATAACATTTCAGAATTATTTTTGAAATTTTATAAGCCAAAAGCCATGTTGCTTGTAAGTGAAAAATAGAAAACATTTAGGAGTTATACATATCAAAAGATGTTTTATATTCCCACATGCATTGTTCCAGGTTAACTCAATCCATATCATCAATTCAGTTTGTTAGGTGTATAAAAATCTACTACAATGATATGTTTAGGTTCATTGAACTTATTTACTATATGTGCCTACATTTTTGTTTGGGGAATGGGGTGAGCTTAAATTTACTACTAATAAAATAAATTCCTGTCAACTCAGCAGCATCAATGGGACTGCAATAATTCACTCCACTGTTGTCAGTTCACAGCTGCTTTAGTCATCTTTGTTCCTTCTGGTGACATACCTTTTTGATATTGTCTGTCCAGTTATCTCTGTTCATCCATGGTTTTTCATTTTTATGTTCCTCTTCATGCAAAACCAGGCAAGGTATCTTATCTGTGGCATATCTTAAAATATGTCCCGACTGTTGGCGTTGTCATTCTTGTATCTTCAAGGTTTTATGCCTTTGCTAGCATTCCTGACACTTTGCACCCTGACTGTTTTCAATGTTCTTATCAACCAAAACACCTTTGCTGTTAATATGTTTGCATTCCTTTATTTTCCATTTCCAAGATTCAGATTGTGTTTATGTTTTGAGAAGCTGTTATTTTCATTTTAGCCACACACTTCAAAGTGGCAAAGAGGTGGCACAGTGGCGCAGCTGTAGAGTTGCTGCCTTACAGTGCCAGTGACCAGGGTTCGATCCTGACTATGGGTGCTCTCTGCCAACCTGGATAGCAAAAAAAATGAGCAAATAAAAAATAGATCTTAGATTATTTTTTTTAAGTTAATTAGTATCAAGAATGTAATTAACATACAACAGTTAAACCTTTCAGCTGCTGCTGCCACCACTTGTCATTCAGTCTCTCCTGGTTTACATCTTCTCTTCAAATCTTTCCTGCATTCTTAACATCTTAAAACTTGGATTATTTTGAGTTTTTTTCAGTTCTGGGGAAAGGTCATTAGCCAGAACAATTAAGGGGCTGTCCCATTTGGGCGACCTAATCCGCGAGTTCTGGCAAGTTTGCCCTCGACTCATTCTCGCAGCATGGTCGACACCAGGTCGTAGGAGGTCTTCGTAACTCTCCTTCATGCTCGAGAGTGGTCTCCACGTATTTGAGGCCTCAGCTAGGTCGCAGCATTTTTTTCAATATGTTAAAAAAAGCTCGCGAGTAAAAAAAGGTCGCCAAGGAAAAAATCAATACTTTTTTTACTCGTAGGCTTAGTCGTCGTAGGACGTTGTAGGTCATAGTAGGTCGGCATGTTAGACGTAGGTAATCAAGGGTAGTCGAAGGTAGTCATAGATAGTCTTCATCATAGTCAAAGGGAGGTCGAAGGAAATCGAAGGAGGTCATCTTCACTCTCCACTAGTCCAATTTTCCCGAAGTTAGTCTTAGCTAGTCATAGCTAGTCAAAGCTGGTCTTCAACATATTTGAAGGAAGTTGAAGGAGGTCTTCTACATAGTTGAAGGAGGTCTTCTACATAGTTGAAGGTCTTCAACATGTCATTTTTTCAAACTCTTCTAAACTCGCCAATTAGGTCACCCAAGTGGGACACCCCCCTTATCTGTATTTTTCCATCAATTGGGAATTCACAACTTTGTCTATTTTATTTCAGATTTTCACCATCTGGTATAGTTTGTTTGGGCTTTATTAGGATGTGGTGAATGTGAGGTTAATGTGTTTTGAAGGTGGCCAATATCTCTGGTACATTGCCCTTATTTAGGCCTGAACATATCTAACATGTTACACTGTTGTTTAAGAAGGAACTGCAGATGCTGGAAAATCGAAGGTAGTCAAATATGCTGGAGAATGTCAGCGGGTGAGGCAGCATCTATGGAGCGAAGGAAAAGAGGCAACGTTTCGGGTCAAAACCCTTCTTCAGATCTGGTCTTTTCAGGTCTGAAGAAGGGTTTCGACCCGAAACGTTGCCTATTTCCTTCGCTCCATAGATGCTGCCTCACCCGTTGGGTTTCTCCAGCATTTTTGTGTACCTAACATGTTACACTTCCTACATTTAAGAAATATTTAGCTAGGCACTTGAACAGGCAGGGCAAGGAGAAATATAGAAACAAAGAGAAAAATAAAAACATTTAAAAAAAAGGTGCAGGCGGAGGCCATTCGGCACTTTGTGCCAGCACCGTCATTCAATATGATCATGGCTGATCATCCCAAATCAGTATCCCATTGTTGCTTTTTCCCCATATCCCTTCAGCCCTAAGAGCTAAATCTAATTCTCTCTTGAAAACATCAGGTGAATTAGTCTCCACTGCCTTCTGTGGCAGAGAATTCTACAGATTCACAACTCTCTAGTTGAAAAAAATGTCCTCATCTTGGTCCTAAATGGCATACCACTTATGCTTAAACTGTGACCGCTGATTCTGGACTCTCCCAAAATCGGGAACATTTTTCCTGCATCTAGCTTATCCAATCCTCTAAGAAATTTATATGTTTCTATAAGATTGCCTCTCATCCTTCTAAATTCCAGTGAATACAAGCCCAGTTGACCCATTCTTTCATCGTATGTCAGTAATGTCATACCGTGAATTAACCTGGTGAACCTACAACGCACTCCCTCAATAGCAAAAATGTCCTACAACAGATAATCCTCCAACATCTTTGCCACCTCCAACGGGATCCCACCACTGGCCACATCTTCCCATCTCCTCCCCTTTCTGCTTTCCGCAGAGACCACTCCCTCCGTAACTACGCGGTCAATTCGTCCCTTCCCAACCAAACCACCCCTGCCCCTGGTACTTTCCCTAGCAACCGCAGGAAATGCTACACTTGTTGCTTTACCTCCCTCCTCGACCATCCAAGGATCCAAGCAGTCATTCCAGGTGAGGCAAAGGTTCATCACCTGCACCTCCTCCAACCTTATCTATTGCGTCCACTGCTCTAGGTGCCAACTGCTCTACATCGGTGAGACCAAGCACAGGCTTGGCGATCGCTTCGCCCAACACCTCCACACAGTTTGCATTAACCAACCTGATCTCCCAGTGGCTCAGCACTTCGACTCTCTATCCCATTCCGAACCTGTCCTGGGCCTCCTCCATGGCCAGAGTGAGTCCCACCGCAAATTGGAGAAAAAACACCTCATATTTTTGCTTGGGTTGTTTATACCCCAGCGGTATGAACATTGACTTCTCCAATTTCAGGTGGTCCTTGATTTCCCCCTCCTTCCCCTTCCCTTCCCAGCTTTCCCACAGCCCACTATCTCCGCCTCTTCCTTTTTCTCCCGCCCCCCCCCCACCCCCACATCAGTCTGAAGAATGGTCTCGACCCGAAACGTCACCTATTCCTTCGCTCCATACATGCTGCCTCACCTGCTGAGTTCCTCCAGCATTTTTATATACTGCTGTTTGACAATAGACAATAGGTGCAGGAGTAGGGCCATTTGGCCCTTCGAGCCAGCACCACCATTCAATGTGATCATGGCTGATTATCCACAATCAGTACCCCGTTCCTGCCTTCTCCCCATATCCCCTGATTCCACTATTTTTAGGAGCCCTATCTAGCTCTCTCTTGAAAGTATCCAGAGAAAATGCCTCCACTGCCCTTCGAGGCAGAGAATTCCACAGACTCACCACTCTTTGTGAGAAAAAGTGTCTCCTCGTCTCAGTGCTAAATGGCTTACTCCTTATTTTTAAACTGTGGCCCCTGGTTCTGGACTACCCCAACATCGGGAACATGTTTCCTGCCTCTAGTGTGTCCAAGGCCTTAACAATCTTATATGTTTCAATGAGATCCCCTCTCATCCTTCTAAACTCCAGAGTGTACAAGCTGAGCTGCTCCATTCTCTCAGCATATGACAGTCCCGCCATCCCGGGAATTAACCTTGTAAACCTATGCTGCACTCCTTCAATAGCAAGAATGTCCTTCCTCAGATTAGGGGACCAAAACCGCACACAATACTCCAGGTGTGGTCTCACTAGGGCTCTGTACAACTGCAGAAGGACCTCTTTGCCCCTATATTCGATTCCCCTTGTTTGGTGGTATGCAACCAGCATTTTTTTGCCCTTGGCTATTTTGCAGTTCTACCCATACTGATTCTACAGCATCTAATCAAACGTCGCTCCTTGCTATTGCATTAATCTCCTCTTTAACCAGTAATGGCACCCCTCCTCCTCTTCGCATGTTTAGCACCCAGCCTTGGTCACCCTGGAGCCATCTCTCTGTAATTCCAATTACTGTATATCATATTCCTTAACTACTAACTGCACATTCAATTCAACCACCTTATTACGAATGCTCCTCGCATAAAGGCGCAAAGCTTTCGGGTTTGTATTTCTTATCTCCTACTTTTTGCTTCTGTCCTCCCTCTGTCTCCTTTTATTGATTCCCATCGCCTGCCCTGTTTAAACGTGATCTTTCCTACACTCATTTCCCATTAACTGTATGCATACATGATGATGGCACACATACTTGATGATTACTTGATAAACACACTGTTTAGTTGAAAAAATATGGACCTAACGCTGGCAAATGGGATTATTGAAGTGAGCATAAAGATTGTCATGTACATATAGGACAAAATAGCCTGCTTTTGTGTTGCACATCTGCATGACTCTATAACTATAGCTATTAAAAGTGAATGGCACCATGGTTTGGATTAGCTACCTTGACAATAGATGCTTTAACAGTAGATACGAGTGCTTAAAAACTAAAGGTCCATTTAATCATTAGCCAATAACACTGTCAGTTGTCGCACGCAGTATGTTGCAGGCTCTGTCTATTCAGATGTGATTTATTTTGCCATCCGCAGAAATGCTATACATGAAGGCTTGGGTACCAGGGCTTATTGGAGTACAGCCTATTAAAGATGGCAATCTGCACATGGGGAAGGATATTATAATTGGAAAAATTAGAGAGAGGTATGGTGGAAGTTTAGAATTCAGAGTATTAAATGTCATAGTAGGCTTATACTGTAGGTAGACACATCTTCTGAGTGTATCCTGAAACTAATGTGGGACATAGAAAGAAAGTAACATAAATTAAGAGTTGGATTAATGGAGGGCAGCATTCGAGAAGTGCAATTGGGATAAGCCTCTTTATTGGATTTTGATGGGTCAGTCAGAGGGAAATTATTGAAAAAGTTCTGCACTTTGAGAGGCACTGGTTTGTTAAGAAGGTATCTTATCTGATTAATTTGAGTGATTTTATTTGAGGAGTTAACTAAGTGTGCTAGTGAGAGTAATGCAATTGATTTACTTTACCTTTCACTTTTGGCTTCTGGTTTCCACCAGGCCTATGACATGTTTCCACATGGCAAGAGTCCATAGAATCCTGGGCAATTGGCAAATTAGATCTTAACTTGCTGTGGTAACAGGCAGCAGTGGGTACTGGTCGAGAGTTGCTTTTGTGATTGGATATCTGTGATCAGTGGTAGCTAGAATACCTTGTACAGTTCTGGTTGCCACATTATAGGAAGGGTGTGATTTGAAGAAGCACAAAGGATATTCATCAAGATGTTGCCCGGGATGGAGAATTTTTACAGCGGGTCTGGATTTATTTTCTTTGGAGAGGAGGGATGACTTGTCTGAGCTATGCTTTATGCTGTGGAACAAAGCTATGACAGATCATGAGAAACCCTTAACAGAAGTTTAGTGTAGTTTAGTGTAGAGATACAGTGCAGAAACAGGCCCTTTGGCACACCGAGTCTGTGCCGACCAGCGATCCCCGAACATTAATACCATCCTACACACTGGAGACAATTTATAAATCTTTACCAAAGCCAATTAACCTACAAACCTGTACGTCTTTGGAGCATGGGAGGAAACTGGAGCACTTGGGGGAAATCCACGCAGTCACAAGGAGAATGTACAAATTCCGTAAAGAAAGCATCCATAGTCAGAAACAAATCTGGGTCTCTAGCCAAAAAGCATAGATGTTTGCCCAAAAAGCATAGGTTTACAATAAGGGGTAGGAAATGTAAAGTAAAGATAACATATAATAACACAGAGATAATATGTAATAATCAAAATACAAGAAATTAATAACTGTAACTGTAATAATACAAAAATCAAAGTTTGTACTGCAACCAAGGAGACAGTGCAATGAAGTTCATAGTTGATGAGGTTAGAGTTGTGTTGTGTTAAAGGGCTTGATTGTCACTGGGAAGTAGCTGTTCCTGAACCTGATGATCACAGTTTACTGCTTTCTATATATCTTACCCGATCTTTATAGTGAAATGAGAGCATTGCCAGGGTGGTGTGGGTCTTTGATGTTTGCTGCCTTTTTGACAGTTCCTCCAATAGTTATTTTTGATGGTGGAGAGGTGAATATCTGTTGTGGACTGGGGCAGTGTCTACCACTCTCTGCAGTTTCCTTGCAGTGTCAAAGTGTATGAGAAAGTTGAAAAATGGTTTGCACATCCATCATTTCTGTATTCCTTTCATTATACAGAAAACAGGAGGAATTATTTCTGATCATCTTTGGCATATTGCCTGAACTGTGGATCTTCTGACGACATCAGCAGCACATTTGCAGCTGTATTTGGGAACTGATGCCAGGACAACTGTGTTTTGGCAGTTAGCAATACAGCCTAAGACTTGACAGTAAGAGACCAGGTGTCAAGGTCCTAATTTCATTCAGTGGGGAAAGCTTAGTTCTATCTGATAATATATTTAACATCCCACAGCTAAGGTTAAAAGCACTTGTCTCTAATGTTCCTAGGTGTGCTGGTCTAATACTTTAAAATTACAGTGCAGCCATAATTAATACATACTGTATTTAGTTTAGAGATACAGCGTGGAAATAGGCCCTTTGTCCCATCAAGTTTGTCCCGATCACCAATCAACCCATACTTTAGTTCTATCCTACACACTAGGGATTTTTTTTTTAATATGAAAGTAAACGTACTAAAGCTGCACGTCTTTGGAATGTTGGGGGAAACCGGAGCACCCGGAGAAATCCCATGCCGTCACAGGGAGAATGTGCAAATTCCATACAGAAGGCACCCATAGTCAGGATTGGATCCGGGTCTCTGCCGCTGTAAGGCAACAATGTTACTGCTACGGCATGGTGCCCCCAACATGTTCCTCCGAAATCAAAACAAATTGTTGTCTTTATATTCATAGATAGAATATAGGCTTTATTGCCAATCCCAAATTGTGCATGACAATACCTTAGTGAGCAGACCTCTTGAACTATTGTAAGTTATTTGACAAAGGTACTCTCTTTGTACTGTTTTGCAGGCAGTTCCAGGTTCAAGTCTCAGTGATTTTTTAACGGTGTTTTTGTACAAAATAGTAAGATTAAATGAGAACTTACCAGTATGAAGTTTGATTTTTATTTTATGAGGAGTTGCGATGAGGGATTTCGTAAAGACCCCGCCAGCACGCATGCGCGACATTCATCAAAGCAGCGGTGTGGAATCACAGTTTAAACAACAATGACTAAATATAGTAAGATTAAAGAGACTCTATTTACCAGTTGACCTTATAGTAGAGGGTTAGGAGCGGAGGGCACGAATTCCCTCATCGCAACTCCTCATAAAATAAAGATCAAACTTCAAACTGGTAAGTTCTCATTTAATCTTACTATTTCATTTCGGAGTCACGTGAGTGACTTCATGAAGATTTCAAACCTCTGTGATTTCATGCCCTGGATCACGTCCATGCTCACACACTGCCGCAATTCTGATGGAAGGAGTATGTTAACGTATTTCAGACTTAAACAAGCTGAAAAATAATATAGTATTTGTTAATACAAATCAAAAACCCCTCACTCGGGGATAAACGTTTCTTGGGGACCAGTACTTAAAACTGCCTCCGCAAACGTTGCGGGAGCGGCCACAGGTTTATTATAGAACCGCTGGAATGTTGCTTTGCTGGCCCAGCCCGCTGTTGCGAGGATATGGTCCATGGGAAACTCCATGGTCCTCGCCGCTGATGTGGATGCAGCCCTGGTAGAATAAGATTTAAAGATATTAGTATTAATACCTGCTGCATCCAATACCACCCTGAGCCACCTGGAGATAGTCTGCACCATCACCCTGTGATGAGGTTTCTTATGGCTGATCAGTAGACCTTCCTCCATTTTCCTCATGGTATGCGTCACTTTGATATAGTGATGTATGTAGGTGGCTATGCAGAGCCACACATCAACCGGGTATGCCGGAAATATTAATTGCGGCCCTGTAGTCCCAGGTCTGTGCTGCTTGAGTAACTCGTCAATGAAGAAAGTTACTCTCTCAGGGGTTGAGATCATGTTATCCAATTTGATTTTTTTGCAAGGTCTGAACCCGTTGTGCCGAGGTTAGCGCCATTAACATCACCATCTTCAGGGTGAGTTTATCCAGCGGTAGTCCAATCATAGGCGACCAGCTCCTGAGTAGGATCAATACTACCCCTATATCCCAGGTGATCTTGTAATCGTGGTCAGGGAGGATTCGAATTGAAGATACCCCTCATCAATTTGGACACGAGCTGGTGAGACCCTACTCCTATACAAAGATAGGATGACAGTGCACTGTTAATGGCGCTGTAGCTGAGGCCCTCATCATGATGTAGCCCCGCAAGGAATTCCAGCACATGGGGAATCGTGGCAGAGTCATATGTGATGTTGATCCGGATGCAGTAGGCCTCCCATTTCCTGATTTGGGTGAGGTACTGTCATCTTGTGGATTCTCTGCACGATGCTGCAATGGTGTCCATGGTCTTTGGTGTTAGTCCATATTGCAGGAGTGGCCTCTTCAGAACCTGCAAGCCAACAGGTTCAGATAACCATGGCATGGATGATTTCCCCCCCTGTTGTGGGGTTAGTTACCAAATCCGGGCATTTATTAATATGTGCCCATGGTTCTTTAATCATCTCAAGGACCACCGGATACCATGGTTGTGTAGGCCAGTTGAGTATTATTAAGATGCCTGTTGCAGAATCTGATTTTATTTTCTGCAATACCCGACTGATGAGGCAGAATGGAGGAAATGCATAGAAATCCATTTCCCCCAGTGCAGCGAGAAAGCGTCCATCGCTACTGCCCAGGATCTGGTTCCCAAGATACATATGTTGGTATCTGATGGTTCAACCTGGACTCAAAAAGGTCAATATCTGGTGTTCCATTTTTGTCTATAATTTTAGCAAATATTTGGGGATTTAACATCCACTCGATGTTAACATTGAATACGTGTGACCTGGTGTCCGCCACAGTATTGTGCTTACCAGGAAGGTAGGTAGCTGATATACAAATATTTCTTTCTGTACACCAGAGCCAGATTAAGTTTGCCAATTCATCACAAGATATTGACTTGATACCACCCAAATGATTCAAATATGCCACCACAGTGGTGTTATCTATTTGAAGACGGACATGCATATGATTTAAATTCATGCAATAAGCTCGCAGCCCGTGAAATGCTCCCAGCATTTCCAAATAGTTTATCCCTTGTGATAATAGAAGGGTAGATTTGTGTAAATCCCATCTACCACCACAACTGGAAGTGGTGTCGGTAGCTCCCCAGCCTTGGGCGCTTGCGTCGTTTTGTACCACGACTGACGGATTCGGTACAATAATGGGATTGAATGAGTCACGAATATTATCAATCCACCATAGTAACTCAACATTTGCCTTGATTGGCAGCTGCATAGGCCTATCCAAATGTCCAGCATTTGTTTTTAATGCTGAAATTTTTGTTCTTTGCAAATTTTGATAGTGTAGTGGGCCAAATCCCGCAGCTGGACATGTAGCTACTAATTTTCCAATTACCTTAGCAGCATGACTGATTGTTGGTTTCCTGGCGCAAGCAAGGTTGTTACATGCTTCAATAATATCCATTGCCTTGTTATCTGGGATGGTAACAATCATCTGATTGGTGTTAATTGTGAATCCCAGGCAGTTCATGACCTGTGAAGGGTAGAACTGTCTGGATGGACGACAAACCATAATTCTTGAAACAATGTTTTAGTAGCTGTCACTGCTAAATTTGCCGATTCCATAGTCTTTCCCACAATCAAGATGTCATCTAAATATGCCATGACAATATGGTTTTGTTTTCTCAGGGGTGGCAATACTGGTTTCAGAATTTTAGTAAATAACCTAGGGGCTGTTGTAAGCCCATTGGGTAGGGCTCTATATTGCCATATTTGATCCACCCAGACAAACTTCAAGAACTTTCGTGATGTTTCTGTATGGATACTGAATAGTATGCATCTTTTAAATCGATGCATGGCATGAAGCACCCCTTGGAAATCAGTGATTTAGCTGTTTCGAATGTGTCCATTTTAAATGGGTATATTTTACAAATATAAATGAGTCTGAAGTTATAGAGCTCCATGCATCCCAGAATAAACGTAATCTCCCACCAACTTGTGAGGTTAAACATGCAGCACTCACATGAGAACCAGACCCCCTTACCTCCATGGTTACTGGCGGGGCCTGATGTTCTGTGTTTTGGCGCTCCATTGTGTTGCTGGGTTGTGGGGTTGGCGCATCTTCCACGCCGGTCGCTGTTGGCCCTGCCCTAATAAAGGCTTCTGTTGTTGGGGTGCGGCCGGCGTGTAGGTCCTTGATGTTCTTTCAGGTAGCCCCCGAGGTCTTACGTATGGATTTTGTCTGCGAGATGCCGGCCTGCTGGAGGAAGGTGGTTTCATCAAACCCTGCCTTCGCCTCCTCGTCCAGGTCCTTGACCTGTTTGGACAGGTCCTCACCGAACAGCTGTCTCGGTGGCGGCATCGCAGATGCCTTGCACAACCCCGCAAACTTGGGGTTGAGAGTTGGTTTTATGGAGATTTTCCGGAAGGAGTTTATCTCGTACCGTGTATTACACAGTAGCGCAAGCGAATCTTCCTGCTCCTCCGTCATCTCAGTGCCGTCAATCGACCTGGCAAAGGCAGTGATTCCCGACGTCAGCAGTTTCAGAATTTTTGAAGTTTAAACTCCTGAGCCCAAATCCCTGGACTGATATTGCCCCAGATGGGCGTGTTAACTGTCGGTACGTTCAGCAAAACACAGATGTTCGGGGCCTTGTATTTATGCATTGCCTCGGTCAATAACTGATCCTGCAGCTGGTGTGTTGTGAGGAAGTCAATGCTCGCCGCTAGTTTTGGCTGCAATTGCTGTCCTGTATGCCCTGGCTGGGCAAATTTGGAAACCACGTCGAGAAGTTCCTCTTGAGGTATTTCAGGTGCTGCAGGTTCCTGCGCCAACCTCTCTTCCAAGTCAGCCAACTGCTGACTCCTGGCACTCCCCACCGATTAAGGGGATATGCTGGGTGGCCCAGATGCATGTCTCCAGGAACCGAAGGACATCCGATCCTTCTGCAGGAGATCTTGCTCAAGGAATCGCTCCATCATGCGCTCCATGTGGGCCATGCGACCACCGCCGCTATCTGCGGACAGCAAGTAGACTTCCTCAGGTTCCCCTGAACGACTGAGGCTTCTGCCGTAGGCCCCAACCTCGTCGAGGTGATGACTAGGGTGCCTAGGCAGGATGTCGCTGCCTGCCGCTCCTGCGGGGCTCTGCGACTCCCGCGCAGACATGCCGCTAGTCTGCGGTCTTCCGGACTGAAGCGGCCCGCCTGTCTGGAAACTCCGAAATGAAATTAACAAGAGATGCCACTCAGATGGAAATATATTTGTGGTGGCTTTCCTGATTTCCTATTGCTTGGCTTCTTGCTTTTAGCTAGATGTTTGTGCAAAGCCATTGTAAAGTCTTAGCAAGCTGTTGGTGTGAATTTTTTTAGATGTATTTGCAGTATCTAAGGAATTGAAGTAAGTGAATAGTTAAGGCAGTAGTTTGGGTATCAGTTTTGTTACATTCACAACTTTCACACAGTCCTTTTATAAACCTTAATGTTACAATGGACTTTAATAGTACCATCCATTTTCATAAAATGCACTCTTCTGTACCTTTACACATTAATTAATTGTGTATAGTGTGTGCGCATGTTTTGACATAAAATAAGCTGTAGATATTAATTTTCTATTCCAAGCTTCCAAAATTGCATAAATGCTGGTGTATAAGAGAAAACCAAAAATAAATTATTTTCTTGAAAGTTATGAATTAATTGCAGACATTACTACAAATTTAGTTTATCTTTTAGTTAAGTAGTTCAATCCTAATATTGAATAATTTATGTGAACTATATCATAAGATCATTCACCGAGACCAAAGGAACCTGTATGTGTGTTCCCTCACTAACCTTGCCATTCTGGTGCAGAAGGGGTTAAGCTTTCCCTGTTCGTGCCATTTGTCCAGTGGAGAACACATTCAAATCAGTTGGGATAATTTAAACTGATTGTGATTTCCCCAAGTTCGACATGGAGGGCATCCCTCGGTCAAGTTCATACAGGGAATGGTGTTTAATTAAGTGCTCTCTACATGTGCAGATGAAGGCATTTCTCTAAGTTAAGAGAAACCTGATTTGAATCTCCAATAATAACCCTGACCCACATCAGTATTAGCATGCACGTTGGTTTAACATAGCCTGCCAAATAACTGTGTTTAGACTTTCATGAAAGAATAAATGTTTCAAACGCAGACAAATGTAAAGCTTACTACTTGTCATGTACATGGAATACAGTTTTACATTTATTTTAATCCATTAATTACTTTAATAATGATTTTCCAAGAATGTTTTGAGAACTCACAGTAAGGATTTTCTCCGTGATTTGAGATATAGATTATGGTTATCTTCTTGCGAGCGGATTTGAAAATTTACAGAAGGGGCTTGAACGTTACAGCTTTGTACAGAGCTGCATTGGTTAGGCTGCCTATAAATGCATATTTCTTATGTCTGAAGACCGTTTCCCCTCTGAGCTGTGGCAGAAAATGTGCATATTCTTAATCCAGTGTAAATCAATTCTATTCTTGATCGAACTTAAGTTTTACCTTGTACTAAACGATATTCCCTTATCATGTATCTATACACTGTAAATGGATTGATTGTAATCATGTCTTGTCTTTCTGCTGACTGGTTAGCATGAAACAAAAGCTTTTCCCTGTACTGAGGTACATGTGACAATAAACTAAACGGAACAGAAGAACAACAAACTTATGGTTTTGGATCATGTTTCTTTTCTTCCACAAGTTAACTTGTTTTTGTAAATAAGAAAAATCAAATGTAACAGGGGAGGCTGTAACTCCTTCAGCATTCTTTTTATTTTCACTCAGAATGAGGCTTTATTCATGTCCTGCTAACATGATGCGATTATTTCATTTTATTTTTTGTTTCGTGAATTTACCATGAATATTGCAATTCTTTTTCCAATTGACTGATGAATACCATGTGTCTGGAAGCCTGGGATCAACTATTTCATCAATCTGCACAAAAACTCAAGAATCAGAGATGCTGAAAATTCCCAACCATCTTCATGAAATTAATGTCCCGCAGTCTGCTATTAAACTTTCTTTCTTTGTGAGCTAACACGTGAAGTGTTGGGCAGTGTTGAGGGACTATTGTCTGATCAGCCGAAGGAGTGAAATGCAGGAATAGAAATTCATTTGTGTGACATTTTTGTGTGCCCTGCAAAATGTACACATGATAAGCTGGTGGAGTAGTTAGACTATTGTTAAAAAAGCTACTCAATTTTAATGCGAGTCAAAATTGAAATACATCTATAATGAGTGATTTATCAGTCGGTGGGGATTTTCTCAGGGAAATAAATACAAATTCTACCTAGCTCTCTTAGTGTTAGGGCAAATTCCAACCAAAGAAATAGAAACTTGCCTCATTTTTCCAGTTATTCATTTAATAAGCTATAAAATAATCAAAACATTAAACAGAAGCTTTCAAAAATACATCAGGTAAATGCTTGAAAGAGAAAATAATGTTTACAGGGATATTGCAAAAACACACATTGGCATTTAAACAAACAAAGTCACACTTTGATAGGCCTTCAACAGAAGTAATAGACTTTTTTTTTTTCTGCTGTACATTTCTATAAATCTACCATAAGAAATAATATGGCTTACTTTCAAAGTGTTAATGAGCACAATGAGACTTAGAGTTGGCAAAGTATTGGAAGGAGTAGGGTGTTTATGTGCATCACTGATATTGCACAACATTGTATCAGAACTCAGGCACATTATTGGGAAATAATTAAGTGAGAACCAGGAAATGTGAAGAAAGCAAAAACGTCAAGAATAGAAACAAGGAACAGCAGATGCTGCCATGCAAAAAAGACACAAAGTGCTGGAGTAACTTAGCAGTTCAGGCAGCATCTCTGGAGAATGTGGATGGGTGATGTTTTGGGTCAGGGCCCTTTAATCAGACTGATTGGGCGGGTGGGGGGAGAAAGCTGGAAGAGAGGAAATGCACAAGAAAGTCTGGCAGGTAAAAGGTTGATACAGGTGAGAGAGGCTTTGAAAGGTAGATTGCTGATCAACGCCAGACATGAAAAGATTGAAGGTGTAAGACAAAATGATTGAAGAGTATTGTCTGATGAGTATTAGGATACAGGTTGACTGCTCGTGTTCTTGGACATGTTTTTGGTGTATAATATAAGAAGGCCACAAAGGGATGAGCAATATCCCGGCAGAAGTGAGCCTTATTTTATGAAATGCTTATTACCTAAAAATCCAGTATTGTTCAATGACACTAAATTTATTATTTATTTGTGGTTACCTTGACATTATTGAAAATGAATTTTAGGAGTATCATGGTCATTATTACCCCAACATGGGGATGAATATTTTGCTGTCTTGCCTTTCTATGGAGGAATATATACACTTTACTAATTCCTCTTGCACAAAAAATGTGTTGGAATCAAAACGGGTAATCTTACAATCAAAGAAAGAAGCGCTTAAGTTGATTATATTAAACTTTTTTCATTTTCCTTACCTCCAGCTCCATGTGTCTTTCTTTGATATGAAAATCATAACTATTTTGCTTGCTTATGTAAAGAGATCTGCTTAGAAAGATTTGATAGCTCAAAGTCTGCTATTTATACCTTTGCAAAGCCACATTGAATAAAGAAAAAGGATTCAACAAACTTGCTTTGTTATGTTATATGCGGCAAAAATTTTCCATATGAATGAAAATGGCAAATATTGTTTAGTTTAGTCTAGAAATACAGCACGGAAATACACTCTTCGGCTCACCGAGTCCATGCTGGCCCGCATAGTAACACTATCCTACACACACTAGGGACAATTTACGATTATACCAAGGCAATTAACCTACAAACCTGCACGTCTTTGGAGTGTGGCAGGAAATCGGAGTTCCCAGAGAAAACCCATGCAGGTCAAGGAGAGAACATACAAACTCAGTACAGACAAGCACCCGTAGTCAGGATCGAACCTGTGTCTCCTGCGCTATGAGGTAGCAACTCTATTGACCTCATGGAAAATAACAGAGTTGTAATCAGCCAAGTGCAAACATTCACAGCTCCAGCCTTTGCAAGCAATAGTTAGTTTTATCCATTCATTTACTTTTACTGCCATTAAGTTGCAGCAACGCAACTGATGGAGGTGTTCACTCAGCACCGTTAAATCAAAATAGTGCGTAAATTCTAGTCTCCTGCGGTTCATACAAAACTCAAAATAATTTAGAAATGGGAAAATGCTACTGGTCAAAGGAATGTTACCCCACATTCCTTACATTATTCTGGCAGATCTGGTGTTTTTTTTGTAGCTTGGGAAGTCCTGAAGTAAAATACTACTGTCAGAGGAACAGTAACAGGCTAAAGCCTCAGGAAACAGATTTCGCTGCCATTTGAATGAGACATTTGTATTCACAGTAAACAAGTTAAGTACAATTTCAAAAATATCAGAACCATTAAGTGCCGCTATTATGTCAGTCATCTTACACCAGTTGCGCCAATACATAATATACAGTGCAAATCAACACTAAGTGCCTCATTCGCATACTGGGCACATGGGATGAAGAGCTGTTTATAGGGATACCTTGATCAAATTTCATGTATAGCAGCTGGTCTTGAGGGCAGGAGACATTTTTCATAACCACCTGTTTTCCACCATTGTTCTCCTTGGCAAGCTGGTCAGGCTCGCACATGTGAGGCATTTACGTCGGGGTGCTACATGTTGTCGACAAGGCTGCCCTTGTCTGAATATTTTAATATTTGTTCAAGTGCTTCAGCAGGAGACCCCAGGAGGATTGGGCACGGCAGCTGCTTTTCTTGGAGCTCTGGACGTGACTGAATGGATGCTCTGTCCATGCTGATCATTGTGAGCTTTACGCGGCTCTTGGGCTGAAGAGGGGGTGGGAGAGGAGAGGGGTGGAGTAGCACAATTTTCCTTCTTACAAGGCAGCTGCAGTTGTTCCAAAAATGTTTAGAAAGGGCAGAGCCACGATTGACAGTTTCAGCTGTGTCAGAATCTTAATCAGTACCTTGCTCTCACTTTTTCTTTCCCTCTCAGCTGTGGCAAACAAAGTTTCAGATGTTTAATTTGGAGTCTGAATGGGTATCATTCAGCAGCGGCATGGTGGGCCATCATAGCCTCTTGTGTTTGTTGACACTCATAAAGTCATCCATGGAGGAAGGTAATGGTGAAATGGCAGCAGCGTGCCTTTGCTCTTCGTCATCAACCAATGAAACAAGAGGTTAACAAATTTAAACGGTTAAGAAGGGAGCTCAGTTGCAGCGTGTAAGGGTTAACTTCTACAGTAGTACTGCTCGATCAACACCTGTTCACACTTCCAGCCACCTGCTTGGATTAACATTCCATTACTTGGATAGCTAATTATGACATGGGAAATTCAGTTTCAAAAAAAATCTTGTGGGAAAGCATTTTTTTTTAAAAAGGGGGCTTTCACTATCTCATTGGAATGTAGCTTTAATTCTAATCTTCTGTAACTTGCAGGCAGTTGGATATTTCATAACTTTTAATTAAAAATACGCTTTTGTTTTAGACTACAAAATGTAAGGGTGTAAAACTGATAGAGCACTTTTTTTTAAATTAACAACTCTGCACAATTCTGGTCTCTTCTAATCACTGTTTATAGCTGAGGTAGGCACAAAAAGCTGGAATAACTCAGCAGGACAGTCAGCATCTCTGGAGAGAAGAAATGGGTGACGTTTTGGGTTGAGACCCATCTTCAGACCCTTCTGATTGTTTCCTTGTTGGAACAAATTCCCTTCGGTGTCCCTTAAAGTCTTCGAACTTCAAAATAAGTGGCCAAGTAGTTACAAGACAAGGTTTACTCACACAAAGTTATCAGGACTGACAAACTGTGCCAGGGCAATAGAATGGTGAGCTGCTGATTGTTAGTGTATTTTGGTTAATTTTTGTAGAATGCAATTATCAAATATATTATACATTCATTTTGAACGCAGTATTTCACAAATATAAAAGGTAGTAGATGTGACATCAACTAAGGGAAATTTCAATATACTCCTTCTTATAAATATTATCTCTGAGGAACATAGAGATGAGACAAATCTTTGTAATATTTTATATACTGGTTCAACATTATTAGTGAAAGAAGATCAATATGAAATAGTTTCCTTGTTGCATCTCGCAGTGAATTATTAACTTGATGTTCTTTTTGGCTGAAAGAATTTCAGGATTTCAAAAAAGCCTTGATTTTTTTTACTAGTTTGGAAGATAGCTGAAGTTTGTAGAGCTGTTCCCACAGAGAAGGAGGAAAGCTTACTATCACATCCGTTGAGAAAATGATTTCTCTTTTCATAATCATAATCATATTTTATTAGCCAAGTATGTTTTGCAACATTCGAGGAATTTAATTTGACATAGTATTGTTGCCAATAAAAGCAACAGAACACACAAAATACATTTTAACATAAACATCCACCACAGTGACCGCCATATTTCGCACTATGATAGAAGGCGAAAAAATGGTCAATCACTCCGTTCTTTGTCCTCTAGTGGTCGGGGGCCTCTAACCTTCCATGGGACGATCTTAATCCTTTAACCGGCAGCGGGCTTCCTCGTCAGGGCGATCAAGCTCCTGCATAGGGGGGATTCTCAGCTCCCCCCGCACCGGGTAATTACCCCGGGTCAAACGTTGTGCGGCTTTTGGAGCTTCCCGATGTCGGTCTCAACCTGAGACTGCGAGCCCTTGGTGTTAAGGTCTGCAGGCCCTGGTTGGAACATTGATTCCAGGCAAGGAATCGGCTCTGTTGGTAAGTCCACGCCCCGTGTAAGTCCTGAGCAAGGCCTCCAGCTCCACGATGTTAGGCCGCAGAGATACGATCTGTAAAACAATCGCATCTCCAGCAAGGTAAGAGATTGAAAAAAAATTTCCTCTGACACCCCCCCCGCCCACCCCCACATAAAATAAACCAGAGAACATTAACACATACTTTTTAAACAAACTATAAAATAACGCAAATAAGAAGAAAAATACAAACAGACTGTTGGCGAGGCTGCTATTGAGGCGCCACCCAGTGGTATATTGATTTCCTTGTTTCACTGTAACAACAACCACATATCAACTTAGGTGATGTTGTTGGGAAAAAAAATAAATGCATCACTATTTCCTACAGAACTAAAATCATGCTTCTGATGAATTGACATCAGTAAAAGTATACTAAGTGCTGGAGTAATTTAGCGGGTCAGGCAGCATCACGAAAGAATGTTGATGGGTAATATTTTGGGTTAGGACCCTTCTTCAGACAGATTGTAGTTGGGGGGAGTGGGGAGAAGAAACAGGGTCAGGGCAAAACATAGCAGGTAATTGATGAACACAGGCGATGGAGGCTATTGATAGGCAGATGGTTGGACAAAGGCCAGAGATGAAAGAATACAAGGTGTGAGCAGAAGGATTAAAGAGTTGCAAATTGTGAAGCCAGAAGAAGGAGTGGCATCAAAGTTAATGTACCATCAAAGTGCGAACATACACCAGTCTCCAATTGTACTTTCTTGATCAACCTGACGTTGTTTCAATAAAAGTAAATAATCTTCAACGTCCTATGATTTGGAATTTCCTTTGTAAACTTTTATTCCTTTTTCTTCCTTTACGATACCCTTTCATTGATCACTATCATTTAAAATAATTGAGGGATACATTTTGGTTCATCATGCATCATGGGATGTTGATCCATCCCATACATAAAGATAAGTTGCTATAATTCTTGATGCTGTGTCAAAAGTATCCTCGAACTTCATGACCAGCTCCTTTAAAGCCCAAAAGCTTTAAGGGAAACAATGTGCAGATTGGCTTCCATTGCAGTACATGTAGGTAAGGAGCTGAGGTAAGCCAGCAAAATCATAACCCAACTCTTCAGTTCTTTGTTTAAATATAGATCGGACACCTTCATCTGCTTGCCTCATGGTTCCACAGCTATATTATTGAAGTACAATGAATGATCAATCTAATTTTCCTATCATTCAATCTCCTGTTAAGATCCAGCAAAGGAAAGAGAAAAAAGGATAGGAAAATGACAATAATAAAAGTTTAAAAAATGTTGCAGAACAGTGTTTGATATGTCCTGTTGATTTATTTGTCCTGTTATAATCCAAATGTAATACTCATTGTTAACCTGGAAACACTTGAGATAATTTAACCAAAATGCTTTGGTGCTGTCAAATTTACTTTCACAATCTGTGAGATAGGCTTTCTAATGTCAATGTACAGAATCAGAAACTGGTAACGCTGATTACAGCTGAGCATGAAATATTTGTGAGATTAATAGGGTGCAGCAGAAAGAAAGAGGCTTTTTTATGCGAGGCATTTTGTTGTAAATAGGGAATGCAATAACTGAAACTGATTTGAGATTAATCCTGTAGTTTTCCACATCTCTTTGAGCTTGTCAGCTCATGATTAACCAACCAATGAGCTTTACATATTAACTTGATTTACATGTGCAACATTAGTAAATAGATTCTGAATAATGTAACTTAGATAGCTTTTAAAACGAATAGAAACATAAGCATCATGGCAAAATCATTGCTATAATGCAATAATGTATCACCATTTACTCACATTTATTGATATGTTGCTTTCATATAAGCCTGCTTAACTGATATTGCACTTTTCATTCGCATATAACAGCTTTGATGTCAAATTATTATTTTGCTGTGGAATTATTAATTTTCAACAAAACACAAGTGATGGAGTAACTCAGCAGGTCAGGCAGGATCTGTGGAGGAAATGGATTGGTGACATTTCAGTCTGACTGCTTCTTTAGTAGCCTAATTTTAAATAATGACATATTTAAGCTAATATAAAATGATATTTAAAGGAGTATGAAAGCAGTTTAAAGTAATTGGCATTGAAACATTTGCAAGAAAGTGTTTGACTGTTTGGCTAATGTGATATTTAATAGAATGGGAAGAAAAGGAGTTTATATAGGAGACTTAGAGTCAGGGTCATACAGCACGAAACCAGGCCCTTTGGCCCAACTTGCCCCTGCCAACTAAGATGCCCCATCTACACTAGTTTCACCTGCCTGTGTTTGGCACACATCTTTCTAAATTTTTCCTACCCAAGTACATTAATTTTAGTTTAGTTTAGAGATACAGTACGGAAAAAGGCAATTTGGCCCATGAGTCTGCACTGACCAGAGATCTCTGCACATTAACACTATCGTACGCACACTAGAGACATGTTACACTGAAGATCTGGGAGAAAATCCATGCGGTCACTGGGAGAATGTACAAACTCCATACAGACAGCACCTGTAGTCGCGATCAAACGTGGGTCTCCGGTGCTGCTAGCGCTGTTGGGCAGCAACTCTACCGCTGCGCCACCATGCCGTCCTGTGACGATACATGTCCAAATCCAGAATCCTTTCACCTGTGAGAAAATAAAAATGCAAAAAAATAACACATTGAATTATCTGTTCAATTAGATTGGTAAACTAATGTTTCTGATGTATCTTTCCATTTTTTAAATCTGAAGACACGATTTTTACGTTTGATTTTTTTTTCTTTTAGTTGAAAAAGTATCATATAATCAGGAAACAGAAAATTAGTAAATTTAATTCCTAAATGTGAAAAATGTTGATGAATCAAAGTAACAAAGTTGACGATTTTTTTTAGATTTGATAGTGAATATTATCATGATATTTGCAAGACCAGTTATTTGCTACATTGGATGGTATTATACAGCTTTCCAACTCAGTAAAAAAAACAGGGTTGAATCACAAGAGGAAGAACTGAGGAAATAGAGCCTCTGTTCTCTTTTTGTTCGAAGAAAGGAAACATGCTAGTGCTAACCATGTCACATGTAGGGTGCAGAACTGCCTGTATTACTGCGGGGCTCGTGGTTCAATAATTTATCTGAGTTTGTGTATCGCCTGCTGGTAGCAAAAATCAGTGTAGTGCTTTGAACAAACTGCTGCTACATTATAGTATTAGGCACGTTTATAAGAACAAGATTCTGGAAATATAGATACAAAAAAACAAGAAGATGGATATGTTAGAGCAGTAAACAGCGCCCGAGGCTGTAAAGTAATGAGCATTTTTCCACAGAGAATTTTGACCTGTTATTTGAACGAAAGAAGGCAGATGAAAAGAGAAATTACTAAATCTAAAGCCTGTGTAAGAAAACACAATTCAACTTTAATAAATGTTTCTTCTGTTAATAATTTACTATTAGTGTAATACTTCTGAAGAAAGAACAAAAAAGCATGCTATACAATATCTTTTGATAGTATGTTTGACTATTCATTTGATTTTTGTTTTCAGTTATTTTTGCAGAAGTTCTATACAATTAGACAACCAAGTTATTAAAATCAGCCATAATTCCTCTTGATGTCTGTGATCACTGCATTCTGATTATTTTTCTGTACAATATTCTCTATTTGCAAGCCATTTACCACGCTGGGCAATTTACCTGATTTAGTTTGATATCATTGTATGTTTTGGTTTACTAAATACAAAATTAATTTACAGCTTATACACAAAATTATAGATAATTAACCAAAGACATGGTTCAGCCCCATGAACATTTCTTCAAACTCTCCTGTGATTCAAACTATCTTTTGATTTCAAAGCTTGTATCCTACTGCTCAGAATTTGTAAATGATCTTTACTGTTTGACTTACTTGCTTACTTACTGCCTATTATGCCTCCTGGCATGTAGGGCAACAATGAAGGTCCTCCACTCCTTGTTGATTCCTTCAGTTGCTGTTTCTGTAACATATTTGTTTGACGAGACACGGTTGTTAGCCCTGTGCTCAACCTCCAACCTGGAGGACCAGTGGATCGCTCTTCGTCTCGCCTCTACCCTTCGACCTGTCCAGCATGGGATACCCACTGGCATAGCTGTAGGGGTCACTGAGACACACAAGCACCCCGACCGCAACAAGGTTGCAAACCAATGGGGAGAAACAAAAATAGAAGCTTTAAATGTTAAACTCTTCCTCATTTTACTTTGGTGGAATTCTATTAATTTCTCAATATGTATGCTGTATTGTAAACCAATACAGTACATTAATTTTCTACTTTAGAAACACTTTGAGTACATATATAAGGTTCCTCCAATGCAGAGTGATAATGGAATATTCTGTTACCAATAGATTTGAGAGGGAACGCTTCGGAATTGATTTGCCCACCATGTCACAGCTATGGAAATGAGCAGAATATTAAGATCTGCATTTTTTCCATAGAACCAAATAGTAGCTCATAGGTAGAAGCTAAAGGAATGAACCACCATAAAATAGTAAGATTAAATGAGAACTTACCAGTTCGAAGTTTGATCTGTATTTTATGAGGAATTATGATGAGGGATTACGTGAAGACCCCGTCCAGCACGCATGCGCGACATTCTTCAAAGCAGCGGTGTGGATTCACATAAAAAACACAACGATTGAAATAAATATAGTAAAGAAAAAATAAGAACTTAATTACCAGTTGATCTGTATAGTAGAGGATGGGAGCGGAGGGCACGTAATCCCTCATCGTAGCTCCTCATAAAATACAGATCAAACTTCGAACTGGTAAGTTCTCATTTAATCTTACTATTTTATTTCAGAGTCACGTGAGTGACTACGTGAAGACTTCAAAGCTCTGTGATTCCGAACCGTGTACAACTCATGCTTCACTCACTGCCTGAAGAACTTTGAGGGAGGAAGTATGTTATCACAATCAACAATAACCTGTTTGTGAACAAAAAAAGGTTTATTAATAATAACAAAAAACAAAGAGCTCCCCCGGGCTTAAATTAAATATTATCTGCAGACTCTAAAATTCTGTCTGCAAATGGAGCAGGTTCCGCCAGCGGCTTATTATAAAACCTTTGGAAAGTTCTTTCCGAGGACCATCCTGCTCTGGACAGAATATGGTCCCTAGGCACGTCCATTCGCCTAGCCGCCGATGTGGATGCAGCCCTGGTGGACTGAGATATGTAAACATTAGTATTGATTCCTGCGGACTTAAGCACCTGCTTGAGCCACCTTGAAATGGTTTGGCTCATCACCTGACCATGGGGCTTCTTGTGGCTTATCCATAAGGCTTTTTCTCTCCCTCTTAAGTTGTATGTTGTGTCTATGTAAATGGCGAGATGGGTCTTGGCACACAGCCGTGGGCCAGATGAATATGCCCGGAACTCCATGACTGGAGGCGTGGTACCTGGTCTAGTTTGTTTGACCAGTCCCTGAATATGGAATGTGAAACAGTCCAATGACTCTGTCATGCTGTCCAGCCTCAGAAGGTGGAGGGACTGTACCCTTTGTGCTGACACTAGTGCCATGAGCATGACTGATTTCAGGGTAAGTTGTTCCAGCGTGAGTGACCAGGGTGGTGGCCATCCCCTAAGGTACGTCAGCACAATGCTGACATCCCAGATCTGAGTGTACCTTGGTCTGGGGGAATTAGTGTTTAAAAAAAAACCCTCATTAGTTTGACCACCAGTGGATGGGACCCCAAAGCCTGTTGTCCTGCTGCTGGGAACAAAATAAGCTGACAACGCACTCCTGGCTGTATTGATGGCACTGTAGCTGAGTCCATCCCGCTGTAATCCAACCAGGAACTCCACAACACTGGTAGCTGTTGCTGTTGAGTAGGTAGTTCCTGTTTTGGAACAATACCGTTCCCATTTCCTTATGTTGGTCAGATATTATCTCCTGGTGGACTCCCAGTGGAATGCGGTCATCATGTTGATGGCGTCCTCAGACAGTCCCAGGCCCAGTCGCAGTCATTTTAGAATCCGCAAGCCAGGAGATTGACTCTGTCATGCACGGGTGACTAATGCCTGACACTGGGTGGATTAATAATTCTGGACTGCTGGGGAATCCAACGGTGTTTCGACAGCCATGTCGAGGGCCACTGGGAACCATGGCTGTGTAGGCCAGTCGGGTATTATCAAGATTCCTGAAGCGGAATCCAATTGAATCTTGCATAATACCCGACTGATGAGGCAGAAGGGAGGAAAAGCATAGAAGAACATTTTCCCCCAATGCAGCGTGAATGCATCAACTGCTGCTGCCTCAGGGTCTGGTTCCCAAGCGACATACGTTGGTACCTGGTGATTCAGCCTGGATGCAAATAGATCGATATCTGGTGTGCCATGTTGCTTAGTAATTTCAGCAAATACTTTGGGATTTAACATCCATTCGATGTTATCGTTAAATTTGCATGACCTAGTGTCTGCCATTGTATTTTGCTTACCTGGTAGGTAAGTTGCTGATAACCAAATATGTCTTTCAACACACCATTGCCAGATTAGGTTGACCAAATTGTCACATGATATCGACTTTACACCACCCATGTGGTTGATATAAGCCACCACAGTGGTATTATCTAATTGCAACAGGACATGTGCGTGAGGCGTATTAGATGAATATGCTTTTAAACCATAAAACGCACCCAACATTTCTAAGTAGTTAATACCCCGTGTCTGTAGGCAAGATGATTCAAAATTAGTCCATCTGCCCCCTGTGCTGGATTGCATGTTAGTTGCTCCCCAGCCCAAAGCACTGGCATCCGTTTGAATGGTTAATACTGGGTTGGTGATTATTATGGGACTGGAGCTAAGCTTAATGTTCCTTGTCCACCATTGTAACTCTGGAATGGATTCAGCAGTTAAATTCATAACTCGGTCAAAGTGACCTGAGTTTTTCTTTAGCACATGCACTTTTGCTCTTTGTAAATTTTGATAGTGCAGAGGCCCAAATTGTACAGCTGGAAAGGCTGCTACCATTTTCCCAATGACACTAGCTACCTGCCGTATAGTTGGCTGATGATTAACCATTAGTTTGTTGCATGATTGTGCCAACTCTGATGCTTTCCCCTTCGGCAGACTTGCAGGCATGCGAATAGTGTCAATCGTAAATCCAAGATAGTCCATGGTTGTGGACGGTGTCAAATTGGATTTATCTGGATGTATGACAAACCCCAAAGTTTCAAACAAACGTTTGGTGGCTGCTACTGCCGAAATGGCTGACTCCAAGGTTTTCCCTACTATTAAAATGTTGTCTAAGTACACCATGACTATATGCTTTTGTTTCCTCAATAATGCCAGGGCAGGTTTTAAGATTTGTGTGAATAACCTTGGAGCTGAGGTTCGCCCATTTGGTAAGGTTTTAAATTGCCATAGCTGTTTCATCCAGATAATCTTTAGGTATTAACGATGCTCCTTGTGTATGGGTACTGAGTAGTAGGCATCTTTTAAATCAATGCTTGCCAGAAAGTACCCTCTAGAAATCAATTGACTGGCTGTTTCAAAAGTTTCCATCTTGAAATGTATATACTTAACAGATTTGTTTAAAGAAGTTAAGTCAATGATGATGCGACATCCACCATCTTTTTTAGTTTTAGTGAAAATATTGGACACAAATTCAAAAGGTTCATGTTTTGTTCTTTCAATTACACCTTTTGCTAGTAGCCTCATCAGTTCAGCTTGACCCTCTTGTTTCTCTTTGACTAAGAGGGCGAATACCGATTGGGGTATATGCTGAACTGGCAGCATGTTTTCATGAACAAAGTCAATTTTATAGCCATGAATGCTGCTGAGTATATATTTGTCATTAGTGTTAGACTCCCATGCATCCAAAAATAAGTCCAATCTCCCCCCTGTTAGTATAAAGCCCCTACTGCTCATATGCATAGAGGAACCAGACCCACCTACCTCCATGGTTACTGGTGCTTCTTCTGCCTCTTCGCTGGACGATGAGGTGTCTGCTGGGCTGTAGAGTGCTGCTGTTGATGTTGATGTTGATGTTGATGTTGCTGTTGATGTTGCTGTTGATGTTGATGTTGGGGGTGGCGCATTTTCCATGGGGTCCGCTCTGGGCCCTGGCCTAAAAAAGGCTTATGGGGAATGGTTGCGGACCCCGAGCTTTCACCAGTCCCATATGGTAGTCGGCGACTGGTGGACGCCGTGGGGTACTGTTGCCTGGGTTTGTTAGGTCTGCTCGGTCCCAACCCTGCCCTCACGAGACCAAAGGTCTTGGATTCTTCCTCCAGGTCTTTTGCCTTTTTTGGAACGTCCTTTCCAAAGAGCAGACTTGGAGGTTCTGAACCCGGTGTTTTGCAAAGTCCTGCAAACTTAGGGTTGAGGGCAGGCTTGATGATTTCCTTCCGTAAATTGTTAATCTCGAATTGAGTGGTGCACAGCAGAGCTAATGTATCTTGCTGATTTGTGGTAATGTCCACACCATCTATGGACCGAGCACATGAAGTTATTCCTGCTGTCAGGGGTTTTAGGGTTTTCTGGAGCTTCAACTCCAGGTTCCCGATATACTGCCCCAAATGTCCCCAAATTTGGCTGTTTACAGCTGGTACTTTCAATGATGTACAATTTTCTGGGGCTGAATGTAATTCAAGCGCCTCATTGACCACCCGTTCTTGTAGGGGTTTTGAGGACAGGTGGTCAATGCTGGCTGCAAGGTTCAGCTCTAAATGCCGACCCGCTCGTGGAGTGGCCACGTAGCAGTTGACCACACCCAGCAGCTCTTCCTGATCCTGTACACCCTGCGTACTCCGGACATCTTCAGCCAGCGACCCCTCTTCTTGACAAGTCCAGACCTGGTCGCCAATGCTGCCTTCAATAGAAGGTGAAGCAATGGCCAGTGCCGTAAAGGGCAGTGCGGGAGTGCCTGAGCTCCCTTGGCGAGTCTGCTGCTGCTCTCTCAGCACATCGTGCTGGAGCAATTGCTCCATAAGCCGTTCCATTCGGCTTAGGCGGCTGCCTTTGCCGCTCTCGAGCGGTGTGGCATCTTCATCCGAATCGTCGGATACTACCGCCCGGTTCTGGCTGCAGGTACCTCCAGCCCGCTGCACAGGCTGCACTAGCGGTGCTGGGCTCGGCTCGGTAGTCAATCCTGCCGCCTCTTGCACCCCCTCCAAAGAACGCTCCTCAACGGGAGACGAACGAGGTCGAGCTACAGATTTCTTTCCTCTGGTCTTGCTCATTTTTTTCTGGAACACAAAGCAGATCACAAAGAAAATACACAAGACCACGGTAAAACACTTACCTGTCGGCCAGACTTTCAAATTGTAGCGGGAGCGCCTTGAACTCCCGTTCGTCGTGGGTGCACTGCATGAACGCTAATGTCGCGCATGCGTGCTGGACGGGGTCTTCACGTCGTCACTCACGTGACTCCGAAAGAAAATCTAGTACTGATGGGTAATGTGAAAAAAATATACATTTTGTTTGGGTCCAAATATGCTTGGTGTACAAGTAGCTGATGTGTTTGTAGTTGTATGACATCAAGATATTTGCTGTTACTCTGTGCTTGTAACAGTGCAATTTCATCTTGTTTAACTCCAGTAGCATCCAATTTGCTTGTGGGTTTGAATATTTGAATCGATTTAGTAAGGTGACACAGTGGTAGCGTGTGGTAACAGTGTCAGCGTTGGAGACATGGGTTCGATCCCGACCACGGGTGCTGTCTGCACGTTCTCCCCGTGACTGCGTGGGTTTTATCCAAGATCTTCGGTTTCCTCCCACACTCCAAAGACATGCAGGTTTGTAGCTTAATTAGCTTAGATTAAGTGTAAATTGTCCCTAGTGTGTGTAGGACGGTGTTAATGCGCGGAGACCACTGGTCGGTACGAATTCGGTTTCTTATCAGACTTCCATTATTGGCAATTTTCATTTGCTTTTTAATCATGCATAATTGAATTTGTTTCAATTTGAACACGTAGAGTAAAATAATTAAACTGATCTAGAAAAGTTTCAGAAAAAAAAATTAAAATAAATTTGGACAGGTACATGGATAGGAATGGTTTAGAGGGAATGGACCAAATGTGGGCAGGTGGGACTAGTGTCGATGGGTATCTTGGTTAGCATGGTAAATTGGGCAGCAGATCCAGTTTTTGTGCTGTATGACTCTGTGATTTTGTGACTATGTGGCTATAACAAATTCAATTTCTAGCTATGAAAACTAGAACTTGTACAAATTGAATCATTTTCAAAAATTACATTTTGCCTCTCAACTGGTTCAAATTCTACGGTAAATTAAAGTCTTTAAAATGTGCTGCCTAAAACTAGGTTGAAGGAAGTAAATATTAAATGGTAGCTTTTGGAACTATAGACATATCAACCAATAAATGGAAAAATCAGCTTTCGTAATTGACTTTACAGCATTTCATGTTTTTATGCATTTAATGCTTTTGCTGGAAATTGCAATTGTTCTGTCATCATTTCTATAAACCGGCTGGGTAAAAGCAAAATACACCATTTGTTTTGAAATCTTGAGTTAAACCGTCAAATCATTGGATTGACACAAACCTGGATTAACACAATTGGCTGATTACAGTTCAATTGGTTTAATATATTTGGGAGGTCAGCAATGAGTTGGGTTGCTATTAGGCACACATGTAACCCTACTTTTATTACTAGCAAATGTGGCACATTCAACTACAATATTATGTCACTTAGAATGGTTAGACACAAATGGAAAGGAAATTGCACTCATTTTTTATTTAATAAGGTAATGGAGAAGTGTGGCACAATAGCTATACCATGAATTGAACTGGCCAAATTATGAAGGAGTGTTTCCAGACTTGGGTCTGCAGCAGGTAGTAGATGGTCCAAAAAGAGGGTTATAACCACCTGATATAACCATACCCTCACCACTCTACTTATTGCAAGTACATCTGCCCACAATAGTATTAATCAGTCATTGTGGAGCCAAAGTCCCATCTTCACAACATACTTATGCTCCATTATGTTTCTCTACACAAGAGAGCTGTGGAGTCATGTCTGAAAGGATATCCAATTCAGAAAATATTGGGCTTTTGAATATTAAAAACATTAAAGAATTTGGGATTAATGCAAGAATGTCCTCCTGGACGGGGGAGCAAGGACAGAGCTGAAATGCCTATTGTTGCCTTTATTTGTTATTCCTTTTATGGTTTATATATTCAAACACAATATTCGTTGATTCTCAAGGTTATTTAAGGTGAACACCTTTGAACATCACACTTTCTTGCAACATGCCCCAGATGTAGTCTACCTTCAGAGGATGATTCCCGGCTAATCTGTAAGGTTCAGGGTAGCTAAGGTACTCTGAGTCCAAATTCCAAGGTCCATCCTTAAAATGGCTTGGACATTTGCGAAGGTCCTGCACACTATCCATCACCATTAATGTAATTGACATTCTCAAACATTCATAAATTCATAAGTCATAGGAGCAGAATTAGGGCATTTGGCCCATCAAGTCTATTTGTCAAGTCAAGTTACCAAAATACACAAACTCTGGCAAATCCATTGTTTCTGCCTGCTCCTGTCCCATGGAAATCATTTCCATGTACCTCAAATCCATCCCATCCCCCCTGTTTCAATCTCTCCTGACCTATGTCCAAGATGCCTTCATCTCTTTAATGACTTCTGGTGAGATCGTACACAGACTGGGCGATTGTTTCGTGGAACATCTTCGCTCACCCCGCGTGAACCAACCTGATTTCCCGGTTGCTGGACACGTTAATTCTCCTTCTCATTCCTGCACATACCTTTCTGTCATCGGTCTCCTCCATTGTCAGAGTGAGGCTAAACGCAAATTGGAGGAACAACTACTCATATTTCGCTTGGGCAGCTTACAGTCCAGTGGTATGAATATTGATTTTTCTCACTTCAGGTAGCCCCGGCATTCCCTCTCTCTCTCTATCCCTCACCCACCCAAGTCACTGTAGCTTCTCATTTTCACCCTACAAAGAGCTTACAATGGCCTGTTTTTTGCATATCTTACAATGGCCGTTACTTTTTTGCATATCTTTCATTCATTGTTCTTTATCTCTCCACATTACCGTCTATATCTCTCATTTCCCTTATCCCTAACCAGTCTGAAGGTTCTCGATCCGAAAAAGGTCACCCATTCCTTCTCTCCAGAGATGCTGCCTGTCCCTTTGAGTTACTCCAGCTTTTTGTGTCTATCTTTGTCTACTACGCCATTTGTGTCATGGCTGATCTATCTTTCCATCTCAACCCCACTCTTCTGCCTTCTCCCCATAATCTTTGACATCCTTACTAATCAAGAACCTGTTAATGCCTGCTTTAAAAATACACAGTGAACTCTACAGCCTCTGTGGCAAAGAATTATACAGATTCACCACCCTCTGACTCAAGAAATTCCTCCTCATCTCCTTTCTAAAGATATGTCCCTTTATTCTAAGACTATGGTCTCTGATCCTAGAACATCCCACTAGTGGAAACATCATCAACATATCAACTATATTCAGGCCTTTCGATAAGTTTCAATGAGCTCCCCCCTCATAAAAATATAGAAACATAGAAAAATAGGCGCAGGACTAGATCATTCAGCTCTTCAAGCCAGCACCGCCATTCAATACGATCATGGGTAATCATCTAAAATCATTACACTGTTCTTGCTTTCCTCCCATATCCCTTGATTCCTTTAGCCCTAAGAGCTAAATCTAACTCTCTCTTGAAAACATCCAGTGAATTGGCCTCCACTGCCTTCTGTGGCAAAGAATTCCACAGATTCACAACACTGGGTGAAAACGTTTTTCCTCATCTCAGTCCTAAATGGCCTCCACTTTTTTTTAACTTTGACCCCTGGTTCTGGACTCCCCCAACATCGGGAACATTTTTCCTGCAGCTAGCCTGTCCAATCCTCTAAGAATTTTATATATATCTAAAATATCCCCTCTCATCCTTCTAAATTCCAGTGAATAAACCCAGCAAGTTTTACAGTAAAGTATTACAGTATGGTATTGACTGTATTGTATGGCACTGTTTTGTATTTGGTGCGATTTGCAGCGCCAGTGATGAGTAATAACAGGCAGCAGAGGAGATGAGCGGATGCTTTTCTTTCCTTCTAAACTCCAGTGAGTACAGGCCCTGAGCTGTCAAACGCTCATCATATATTAACCCAATCATCTCCAGGATCATTCTCGTGAACATCCTCTGGACCCTCACCAATGTCAGCTCATCCCTCCTCAGATACGGGGCACAAAATTGCTCACAATAATCCAAATGTGGGCTGACCGGTACATTATAAAGCCTCAGTATTACATCACTGTATTTTTTTAATTTTCTAGTCCACTCAAAATAACTGCTAACATTGCATTTGCCTTCCTTACTATCGATTCAACTTGCAAATTAATCTTTTGGGAATACTGTACCAGCATTCCCACCTCCATTTTTTGAATCCTCTCCCCACTTAGAAAATAGCCTTGCCTTTATTCTTACTACAAAAGTACATGACCGCACACTTTGCTATCCTCCGCTCAAAACACCAAACTATTAAAATGTATTAAGCATTTTAAAAATAAAAGTGAGCCCATTTAAAAAAAACTACTTTTGCATACACTAAAAGAAAACAATTAAATCCATTGATTTCATTGTGCCTGCTATGCTTGCACTCGACATAACCAGGAAACAATCTCTACCTGTATTCCTACAAAGGGCATGAAGCATTAATTCACTTTCCATGGTGCCTACTGTGTACTTCCAGCATTTTCGGTTGTTGCCCCAGTATGTTTGCTGGGAAGTCTATCAATGTTGATGAATCGAATTACATGAAGTGTTCTTCAGTGTAGAACAAGTATTTTGCCAAGATTTTGATGACAAATTGTTTTGGACCCAAAATGTCAACTGGTTTCTCTTTCCACAGATGCTATTTGAGTGGCTGAGTTCTTCCAGCATTTCCGAGGTTTTTTTCAGACTCCAGTATCTTGTAAAACGTTTTTTTTCCAAGAAGTTATCCAAACTCTTGGCCATTTAGATTTAAGCAGAAAATCACATGCAATTATATTTTGTGTAGTTTACAAAAAAATCAGGTGAATTGTGCTAATTAACACAATGTAAACCACATAACATAATATATTTAAGGATTAACTTCAGTAGATTTGAGAATTAAACCTGTCTTCCTTTTGTCAATTATCTGAACCTCCAAACTCTTAGCAGTCATTATTTGCCAAACAGCTCCCACGCTCTTCTCTTTTCATTGATTCCACACCAGGTGTGTAGGTGGGTTCAGCAGCTGCATTCAGTATTTACACAGTATTATGTGAATCCCCTTTTGTTGTTACTTATGTTTGCCTCCATTTCTCATTGTTTTTCTTCACTTGACACCTGAAGTAAAATGGGCTAGTTATCAGTCCATCACAATTTTGTTGCACTCTCCAGTACTTTCTACCTCAATAGCATTTGTACCTCAGATGCAAGCAAAACATCTCTCTCACCGTCATAAATCATTCAGAACAATATTTTGGATTTAACTTCATATGAACAGATTAAGTGTGTTATTTTTTTTCTAATGGTATCTGTAACAAAAATTCTTTTTTTTCCCTCTTGAAGTCCCAATCAGAGATGCATAGCCTATGCAATATTGCATTAGAACAATAGGGGATTTTATAATAATTAATGTCAGTGTATTTTTTTTTCAGGTTAATTCATTTTACTTGTGATATGTTGACAAAATAAGTTCATAAGTCATAGGAGCACAATTAGGCCATTCAACCTATTGAGTCTACTCCACCATTCAATCACGGATAATTGGTCTTTCCCTAGCAACGCAAATTCTCCTGCCTTGTTCTCATAACCCTTGACACCCTCACGAATCAAGAATCTGTCAATCTCCGTCTTAAATTATAGTATTAATCTCTAATTATCTTTGAGAATGGGATGGTAAACACCTTGAACTACCACTGTTGTATTATGGAAGGAATTCCATGATTAATATCCAGAAACAAAGGAAGAATTCTTAAACATTTTTAAGATCCAACTGGTGTGTGACCAGTTGGAGAACAGGGAAATACAATGTGCTTTCCTCCCTTGCCATTCTGGATCGTAAGATCACAAGGCTGAGAGAAGCAAGAAGGAAATGTTGGGTTAATCTAGTGGAATTTAGAGATGATATGCATTGCTTTCACCATGTGGAGAGAGTAGATGTTGATACAGGATTGTTTTGAATCTCTTGCATATTGTTGAAAATAATGTCACCCATTAATATACCATTGAATCACATTCCCAATTGGACCGTTGAGATAGTGCAAAAGCTGTGGTAACATGAAAACATTGAACAGTAGTGTGAAAGAACAGGCCAGAATCAATACTGAGGATATCCAGGTTCATTGCTGATTCTTTATGACTGTACTCTTGGCTTTGGTGGATCAACATAGATAAGTCTAGAAGGTTGGCTGAAAGGTGTGATTGTATGGCTGGGTCACTGAACTAGTTAACAGCCCAACTATGTTAATTAAGACTGATCCCCAGATTTTGATCCAGACGAATTTGCAGATTTGACCAAAGTGTGTTGCTGCTTTTTTTAAATTATATTCGGTGTCTAAAATGTGGTTGGTTAGTTTTATTCTTTCTTATTTTGATGTAGTGTCTTGATATAAATTAATGGTTGGCTGAGCGATTTCAGACAGAAGTCACACATAAATCAGACAGCGTGAGAATGGAAGTTTTCCTTCCCAAAGAGTATTAGTGTGCTAAATGAGCTTTTAATGACAATCATTTAATTAACTCAGTTAATTAATGTAATGAGAGAATTGTGCTATCACAAACAGCGAATGAAGTTGGATCTGTGAACTTTGAAGTTTAGAAGAACAAGGAATTATCTTATTGGAACATAAGATCTAAGGGGACAAATGGATGTTGAGGTGTTCCCATTAGAAGGAGAGATTTGTATGAAGGGGATATTGTTACAAGATAAATCTATTTAAAACTTGGATGCAAATACATTTTGCTTCATAGAAGGTGATGGGTCTCTGGAATTCACTATCTCCAAGTGGCTCTGGAGGCCAGATCACTGGAGACGTTTAAAAAGTGGGTAGCTGATTTTTTTTAAATGTGAAGAAATGAAGGGCTATGGGAAATGGCACAATAGAAAACTAAGGCTTGGGGCAAATCAGCCATGATTGCACTGAATGACAGGGCAGTTTTGAGGATCCAGATGATTCATAGGTGTTCCTAATTTCCTATCGTCAAAATTATTTTTAATGAATATAATTTTGAATATTGTTAAACTTTCTACATATCTGGTGAGATTTGAACTCATGATCCCTTATCTTTAGTCCAAATATCTGGATTCCGGGAGTCAACAACTGTACTGCTGTGCTGATGTAATCAGCATGCCTGAATAATTCAGCAGTTTTATCATTGGATTCTATTTGCTTACATTTTTGCTTTTTTTTATGATGTCTGATCATTTTAACAGAGCTTGGTGATCCTGAAATAATGCCCAGGCACCATCTCAGATTACTATAAATTTGTGGGCAATGTTTCGCTTGACATTTAGAGAGGAACCACAGTTATACATGCAGAAATTGACATTCCACTGCATGTGGAAGTTCTTGCCAGGAAAACATCAGCAGATTAGGGAATGCAGATACATTAGATTGTGAGATCAATTTCCCTAAAATATTCAGGACTCCCCTGTCTTCTAGCTGTTAATACAAACTATGCGAAAGATGGAGAATAGATTCTGCAGGTGGAGCTAGAATAGATTTGTGACCACGTTCTTTGTGATAGTATTGGCATAGTGAATGATTTCCAAGACTTTCTGATTTATTTTTGTTCTTAAAGTGCCTGGAGCATTCTGATGATACATTACAGGATTGCTTTGGGGAAAATAAAATCTAAACTCCACAAGTATTATAAAACATTGAGTGTAAACATCAAAATTAGAATGTTACTTCATTTTTGCTGATGTCGTACAAGGAGCCAATTCAGGCAGGGCAAAATAACTGTTCCAGTAAGGTGCAAAGTACTGGGCAATTTGGAGGTTGAAACTAGTTCTGACATGATCTATTCTTTTATTCCATCTGAGGTTCAAGCACCTCATGATTGCGAAACTGTAATAGTAACATTGATCAAAACGTTGTCTTAAATAACCTTTTAAGATACATTTTGTTAAAGCAGGGATTGCTGACTTGCTATCGTTTATAATATGTTTTTTTATCAATGGTAGTGGGATCCTGAATTTTCGTGATACTTCTGAAGACAAAGTTGTGCATTGCAGGGGGTATAATAGAAGGCAAACAACTTTTAGCTGATCAATGCTTTTTAAACATGAGGTTTTGCTGTAGGCTAGAATTTGTACATACAATTCTCCAAGTTAGATCAGCATATTTTCTAAATAGTGAAAAGAAAGGGCATCGTGGGTAAGAAATGTAGATACTTATGTACAGAAATGAATGAAATCTAATAGGTAGGGGGAAAATAAATTAAATGCCAATAAAACCAGGTAGATGGAATACAGACAGTGGGAAATTGTGCAAATAACAGATAAACCGCTGGTCAGACTGCATCCAAAGTATTGGAAAGGATAAATTAGTCCTGCCTGATGAAGCAACTTAGATTAATTAGAATGATAGGAAACTAAAAAGATTACATTTTGAGGACAGGTTATGTACTGTAAGCTTTTATGTTCCACAATAACCTTTTTATGATGATTTTATCGAATGCCTTCTGGATAAATGTAATATATATCAGTTCCCCCTTACCCAGTTCCCCCTTACCCTTATGAGCAGTTAGGAAGACAAACAATTGGATGCGTATATGGTCTTATATTCATGACAGGCTGGGATACAGATTCGGCAAAATTTCAGGAAGGATAATTTTGGTTTTGTTTATTGCAAAATAAATTGAATTTACGTAAAAAGGTTATGCTTCAGTTGTATAGGGCACTGGTGTGGCCACATCTGAAATGCTCTTCTTATTTAAGGATGGATGTCCATACACTGGAGGTCATCCTGAAATGGTAGATCACATCATGCAAAACGTTTTAATGTCTAAGCTGGTATCTACCTCAGTTCCTAAGAGTGTGAGTGACTTGGGAGAAACATACAAGTACTTCAGAGGTCTTGACAGTGTGGGTGTGCAGAATGTTTCCCCTTCTGGAGATTCTGAATCTAATTGTTCACTCACTTAAGACAATAATAAGGTAAATATATTTCTCTCAAAGAGTTGTGGGTCTTTCAAATCTCTTTGTGAAAAACAGGGTGGTTTCATATTTTTAAGGCTCGGGCAGAAAGATTTTTGATTAGCTAAAGGGTGAAAGATTACTTCAGGGAGACGGAAATGTGGAGTCAAAGTTAGATCAGCCATGATTGTAACAGCAATTTCTTAACTTTCCAATGTCCAATTTTTAATTGCCATTACTACTCGGAGATGTAGAAGAGATATAGCTTACGCAGTCGCTGATAGTAAAAACGAATCTTCTGGTCATTATTTCTTGATTAATTGGTCCTTTATTAAAGTGGTACAAAACAAAAAAAAAGATTCATATCAGGTACTCCTTATTCAAATACAAATTGTAACTCTTCGTTCTTACTAACTGTTCCACCCGTGTGGAGTCGTGTGGTGTCGTATGGTGTTGTGCGGGTAAAAACTGCTGTCTCTTCCATCCCTGAGGCTAAACTGACCAGCCCACTCTCTGCGGCTACGCTAGCCTCCCCAGACATAGACGCATCCGTCTACGTATACAATCCCACCCACAAGCATATTAAAAAGATACAGCTGGAAGTCTCCTTTCAAAATACTATAATATACTAACAATAACTAACAAGCATAAATGGCCCCTAAAAATGATATTACTAAATTGTGGAGCTAGTTCAAGCAGCTTCTGGTTTCTTAAAAGTTGTCTCCACTCCTTCTCCCCCCTTCTCCCCCCTACTCCGCCCTCCTCCCCCCCTCCCCCCCCCCCCCCCCCCCCCCACCCCTCTTTTAAAGGACTTACGTGACCCTTCCGTACACTGTGCTTTCACTGTGTTAATTACAGCGCCAATCTTCCTGTTCATCACAGGTAGACAAAAATGCTGGAGAAACTCAGCGGGTGAGGCAGCATCTATGGATGGAAGGAAATAGGCGACGTCGGTGTGTCTGTATCACATTGGCTTTGCACCATGTGAATTTCACTCAGACAGTGCTCCCCCCACTTGCCCTGTCCCCCACCAGCATAACGGACTGGTGAAGAAAGCGATGTGTGCATGTGTTCCACTCTAACAGTCGCCGTTCCAGTCGCCAGAAAAATCGCCAAAGTGGGACAGGGCCATTAGCCAGTCCATATGTTTTTGAAACCTTTGATTCCTCCTCACAACTCATCTTTACAACCAACATTGTATCATCAGCAAACTTGGAAATATTGTCCCTTTGTACATATACTGAAAAATGCAGATATCTTATCTCTTTGTCCTGATATTGAAAAATAATGTGGACACCTCAGGTCATAGCATTGATCCCCTCAGGTTACTGCTAGAAAAACAACTGTACAGCTAGAAAATGTGAAACCACTCAGCATCCTGAGGAAGAGATTGACACGAGAATCAATAATGCAATTTGATTGATTGAATCGATTGATCTTGGAAATAGGCCCTTCAGCCCACCAAATCCACGATGACTATCAATCACATTAGTTCTATGTTATTGCACTTTTGCATCCATTCCCTGCACACTAGGGTCAATGTATTTTGGCCAATCGACCTACAAACCTGCATGTCTATCGGAAGTAGGAGGAAACCAGAGGAAACTTGCATAGTCCAGGAGAATGTGCAAACTCTACACAGACAGCACCCAAGGTCAAGATTGATCCTGGGTCTCCGATGCTGTGAGGCAGCAGCTCTATCAGCTGATAATCTTTCATTGGTTAGATTTAAGATTCCACATCGCAGGAAACTGGCCATACCACTGCTTTATCAGCAATTTTCCAGTTTCACTTCCATTATCCTTCTTCTTACAATGGGGATCATTTCTTCCATTCAAGTATTCAAACAAATTCAAGTGCTGCCACTTCTGGTTGTTTTTTTAAATATATGCTTATTTGTCACTAGCTTTATCTTAGTTTATGGAAACACAATACAAAGCCTATCCATCTTATGAAAGCTCAATTTAAGTTAAGATAAATAGATAATGGTGTTTTTTACACTCCAATGAGAAGCAGGGTGGGTTTGGTGTTGCGGTCTCAGAGTAGTTGTGAATATTAAAAAGAATGGTTAATTTACAGATGAGCACAGATATATTGTTTATCATATTTTTAGTTACACCTTTTTGAAGTCCCATGGAGCTTGTGTCAATAGTGGGACACCATTTTCATTTGAGCTCTAGCTGTTTTGCACTATTTTTTTAAACTTGCTATTTTTGAATATTATTTTCTTTTAGCATCTCCCAATTAGTAGAAGAAGTTTTAATGATTATTTTACCACTATATTTAAATGTAATCATGCTTATTATTTGGTTATCTATCACAAAATAAGTTAGGATTTTAAAGTTACTGATTCAGATATGGAAGGGTTAATTGATGAACAATATGATTATATGCTCTGATTAACTGAGCTTCAATTTCTGTCATTTGAGCTCCTCTTAACAATATAATGACAAAAAAACACAAAGCAACACTTAAGAGTATTACTTTGTTGAGTAATTTGTTAATAGTCTGAAAAATGCCTACAGCTGGATGCACACATGTTCTTTTAATATTCAGACAGTAAATATGGAGCCTTTGCATAATGTATAGAATCAGAGTTTGGTTAACTACTGAAATTACAGGTGATATACAGATTTAAATCATAGGGCTGGCTTGTAGAAGAAAATTGTTCTAATGATGGGTCTGAGATCTAGATACAGCTTTCTGTGTGATGGGTAGTTAAGGCATCGGAAGGCAGCTGCACCTGCCTCTGTGCAGCTACACAGCACTTAATGATATCTGATGATATCATTAGGCAAAGTGTTCATAAACAGATGTTGAGATGGTGCTTAAATGCTGTCAGCTGAGCTGATGTCTGCCTGAAACAGTATTATTTATATAGAACATTTACGTTTGTTATGTTAATAACCCTGCTATTAGCTGTTGTGATGTTGTGGTAGGAATATAAATGCAGTCAATGGGAACAGGAACATCTTTATTCCTGTTCGTGAAGTTTACTATGCCATTAGGAGACAAATTAACAACTAACTAATTAAAATAAGGCTTTAAATGATGTCAGGATTTGAAGTTAACTTTTGGGAATATTAGCAGTTTGCTATTTTCTTTGAAAATCATCAACGGTTCAATTTATGAAAACACAAACATCTATTAACATTTTCCATGCTATAATTTTTACACAAATCTCTCTGATTTGCTGTTCCTTACCAGCAAGTTTTTATTACTGGGTTTTTAATTATTTAATGTTCATTAGAATATAATTTGAAATAGCTCATAACCGGCCTTTGAAGATCAGGTCCATGCATTTCTTCTTCCAGTAGCCACCCTGATAACTGCACTTGTTTACTGGAGTTAATTTATTAAATAAAATGAATCAATAATTTCAATTACACTTGCAGACCACAAACAATGGTCCCCATTCAAGTTGACAGTTTTATGGTGAAACTATATACTCCCATTATAGAAATCCTTGATCATTATTCAGAAGTATCACTATTATCTTGGTTGGTTAAGGTTCCACCCTTCATACCTCTGTATAATTGTTGCTCTATTTTCTTTCCACATCATCTCAGATAATAATCTTGTGGAGGTCAAACTTAATTTCATCTGTATTTGTGGCCTAATCAAAGAACTAATGGCACTTTAGATTTATTTGTATGATCTGTCTTTTAATTTGTTTTCTTGGCAAATGGTTTGGTGGCACTCTACATATCATTCAGTGTTCATTGGTCTGAAGAAGGTTCCCGTGTTACCTGCTATGCATTGTCCTGCCCCTCCTCTCTGCCAGCTTTCTTGCCCACTCCCATCGCACATTAAGTGAAGAAGGGTCCCAATGCAACACGTCACCTATCCATGTTCTCCAGGGATGCTGCCTGACCTACTGAGTTACTCCAACACTTTGTGTCATTTTGGGTCAACCAGCAACTGCAGTTGCTTGTTTCTTTGTTCAGTGTTTTTATTTTGTTCACCAAATACAGCTAAAAGTACTGTACATCAAAATTATTCCATGCAGATATGTATGTTCTGCATTTTACATGTCTATTACATCGTGACCAACTGAAAAATTTAGATAGACACAACATCCCAGAGTAACTCAGCGGATCAGGCAGCATCTTTCTGGAAAAGGAATAGTTGATGTTTCGGGTCAATACCATTTCTTCAGTCAGAAGACGGGTCTCGACCTGAAATGTCACCCACTCCAGGATTTTATGTCTACTGTATATTCGGTGTAAACCAACATCTGCAATAGATGTTTTCTATTCAAATGTATCTGTACTGTATCATCACTAGCTTAATGAAGACATACATTTGTGTAATGCAATTTGGCAATTGTATAAAACTTTCAAAATCATGGGCTGCGGGCGGGGTGGGGCGAGGCACTGCGGTCGACCAGCCGAGTGCGAGTTACGCGGGGGGGGTTACGTAACCCGCAGCTCGTGGAAAACAGTGGCCAGCAGGCTGCACGTTGAAAACTCTGCGCCACTGGCCGCAAGGAGCAGAGCCATTGTGACGTTATCTGCTCGTTAGCTTTAAAAAATATCTCAGATTTGTGAACAATTTTAATTAAAAACTCAAGAAATAATGAATCAAATTTTCAGATGAGGCGATTTTCGAGATCATGAGGTAAATCTCTATCGGAATATGTAAGCATTTCACCGTTAGCGCGTCATGTTTTCGAGGAGATGTGAATCACAGACAAAACACACAAATACACACAAATACATCCACATCCAAGATCAGAGTTTTATAAGTATATTGAATGATAAACATTTCTATCTCTGACGAGTTCTAGACCCCTCTCATCCATCAGGTGAATTTTGTTTTCCTCATCTCCCCTCTAATCCTTTGACCAATTAGTTCAAATCTACCCTCTTGGCTAAGGAAAACAAGTTATCCCTATTTACTCTGCCTTATATTTTAAGTCTCTACTCTGGGTCCTCTGTCCCAAACAAGCCATCATCTTGCTTATCCAATCTTTTGTTTTGGTCACTATATTCCAGTCCATGCAACATCCATACTAAATTTTGCATCCTCTCTATTGCAGTCATACATTTCCTATAACTTGGTGACTAAAACTGTATGTCATGTTCAAGGTGTGGGCAACCAGTATTGTATCCAGTTCCAGAAAAAATTATCCTTCCAATTATTGTCCTATTAAACTTCCACCAATGTATTACAGTTCTTGAATGCTTCTCCAATAACTTCTTGCCCCGGTTTGTGCACAGAAGTAGACACAATTATCTTCACAATATTCTAAAAAGGATTCAATCATGTACGAATCCTCTGGACAGTAATCCTGCAAGTTAAAAGCCCATTTTAATGTAAAGATGCACAGGCTGGCCGGTTTAGTTGGAACTGTTCATTTTCACAAAAGTGTAGGTAAGTGGAGAAATCTGGGATAATTTAAGGAGATATTGTAAGATATAATATAATTAACCTAGGATTACTCTTATTGGGTACTTAATGATTAGTGCAGACTTGATCGGCCAAAAAGCCTGTTTCCATGCTGAATTATTCTATAATTTGCAAAGTTAAAAGAAATCACTGTTGGAACATTCCAAAGGTAGAAGCTAATTTATAAAGTTTTATTTACATACAAATTAAAGAAAACTCTAAAATCCATAGCATTTAGAAATATTTATTTTAGGGAATCCACACAGATGTGAAATTGGATTTTTGAGGCCAAGAATTGTGGCCTAGTATTTTAAGAAGGCGAGTACAAATCAGATAATAAATTGTATCAGTTAGAGTCTTCGAGAGTCATGGAGTCATACAGCATGGAAACAAGCTGTTCAAACATATGAGAAGACAGAGTTCCGGGCTTGCTCAGCGGGTCAGGCAACATCTCAGGAGATCATGGATTGATGACGTTTAGGTTTGGGACACTTCTTCACATTAATATGTAAGAACTTTTTTTTAAATCAAGGACCTTTGCACTCTGGTGGTAGGTTTCAGGGCTTCATTATTTACAGCATACAGTTATTACATACACAGAAAGGATGAGACGAATGCATCCAGACAAACTTAAAATCTAAAAGTCATTGCAGCACAAACTTACTTTATCGAAACAAGTAATGTAACTATCCATCTCTGCCCTTTTTCTCACTGGCTTAAACTCAATCACCGGGCCATGTCGCTTCCTTGTTGGTCCTGATCCCAGGGGGCTGGTTGGCATTGCCTCAATACCTTTGTCCTAATAAGGGGTTGTTGTTCACAGCTCTGACTTAGTTCGAACTGGTTCAAGCTAGTGGCTGGACTTGGGTTACTTGAGTTCTCAGACTGTGTTTTGTCCCTGGGTTCAAGTTACTTCCATTCACACTCTGTTCTTTTCAAGGAGTTAGCAGTTTCTAATGGACACTCCAGCAATTCTCCGCAAACTTCTACACATTCTCCGGCCCAACTTGCCATGCCGACCAAGATGCCCCCATTACCTGTGTGTGGCCCATACCTCTCTAAATGTTTCTTATTCATGTGCTAGCCAAGTGTTTTTTAAATGTTGTTATAGTACCTGCCTATATTAGCTCCTCTGGTAGCTCATTCCATATTCCCTTTTACGACCATTTACGGCAAGAATATTTTGTGAGTAGCAAAGGTTCGCACCAAAACAGTGACTATTGAAGCTATTGTCAGGGAAGTTTGAAAAGAAACATTCCCTGTGGATGAGTTCTAGATTCTAGAAAACTCAAGATTTCTAAGTTTGACAGTGCTAACGCGAAAAGTCACTGTCAGTTCCATTGTACAATGCCTCTGAATGCTGGGGTTTCTGTTGCAAAAAACTAGGCCTTTGTTAAAAATCCAATGCGAATATCACAGTGCTACTAACTACATCATGATCGAAAAGGTGTACATACTCTAATATTTTCACTGCAGGTTGATGCTGGCATAGGAAGAAGCAAATTTTGTGAATCCAAGAATAAACAAAAAAAAGGAATGGTTTTGCCCGTTTCTAAACATTTCATAATTAGTTTTGTGCAATGCTAAAATAAATACTTGCCAGGGACTTTCAAAAAAGTAGAATATATGTGAATAAAGCCTAGAAAAATATGTTTTAGGACAGTTTTGATTTTGCTGTTAAAATTTGCAGCAGTGTTTAAACAATCTTCAATGAGGAAACCTTGAGCAAGGCAATTAATATAATGCTGAGTGGTTAACATTGAAGGTGGGATTTCAGTTTGATGCAAAGTTGTCAAAAATTGTCATTTTCAATTAATGCTCTACCATTATATCATATCCTTGGAGAACCATATACTGCAAATGAAGGTTACATTATGTCAGCATTTTAAAGATTGTAGTAAGAGCTAAAATGTCATTCTGATTTTCTCACATTCCCAGTAGAACCCAAGGAGAATATATCAATTATCAATACATCGTACTTTATATTAGCTGACCTTTCAACCGTTGCTTGTTTTAATTAACAAATATATCTACTTCTTCCATGAATAAAATCCTTAGATACTTCAGGTCCACATCATTTAGCTGCTGATAATTTAAAATAACTGTTAAAGAATTGTGATATTATCATGCTGCTTATATAATATTGCATCCTGCCAAAGCTAGTCAGCTCATTTATGTCTCCATGAGCTTATTTCATTTGATGATTTTGTTTCCCCAAGTCATTAATCAATTGCTTCTAAGCTTAAATTATGAATTTGAAAGAATTTGAGCTAAAGTGAGATAATTGTATTTATCTGTCATATCATTATGCAGCATGAAAAAAGGACCTTCAGCCCAAATCATCTATGCCAATCAAGGCACTTTCTGGAAGTAGTCCCATTCACCATCAATTTCCATGCCCCTCCAAATCTTTCCTACCCTTGATCTTATCAAAATGTTTTTTAAACATTGGACATGTTCTAGTCTCTACCAGTTTATTTGGCAACTCGTTCCATCTACCCGCCACCCTCTGTTTGAAAAAAAAACTCCTCATGTCCCCTTTAAATCTTTCCCCTCTCACTTTAAACCTATGCCCTCCAGTTTTAGATTCCTCTGCCCTAGGCAAAAGGCTGTGACCGTTCATCTTGTTATGTTTTTATATTCCATCACCTCCTCCATATCCTCCATCAATTGGGACAGAGAGAGACAAATGTGAATGCTATTGTCTGCTTTCTCCAAGTGTTCTATGGCTGGACATTCTGTAGATCCTGGTGATCAGAACACTGAATGCATTTCCCATCTTCTGTGAAATTGCATTAAAGCAGACAGGTAAACCACTTATGGATTACAAGATTCTATCTCTTAAACATTTTGGTTAATTCCCACAGTGACAGGTTTTCTCATTGCCAGGAACAGTTCTGTTCAACTAAACACAGATTGATAATGAAAGTAAGATTTAAATTCAGGAATTAGACAATATATTTCCATAGATGATGAGCATTCCACTGTCTCTAACAACTGTGTCATTTAGCCTTTGTCCCATGTTAATTACTTCAGCTTGTAACAGTGACAACATCATAAGTTTGATAAATTTGCTTGAACTGCACTTAAACCGTGGCTATTAAAAGAAGAGCAAGGGAGTTATGAGATGTATAAGGGAAACAGTGAAAGAGCACTAAAAGGTTGATAGATGAAATACATAATAACTGAAATACAAAACTGAGAAATTTTGAGGAGAGTATTTTATCTTTTTAATAAAATGATGGTACCTTTCCAATTAGAAGGCATTAGACTATATCTAGTATAATATATTAATATATTATCGTATGTGAATGGTATTGTTAATCACAGTTGCACCCAGAATGACTTAGTTTCTGTGCTCTGCATGTTAATTCTGGAAAACATTAATTTCAAAGATTTTGCAGCAGCGAAATTGTAATTAAATATTAATGTCACATGTTATTGCAGTAGCACATTTATGAGATCTTGTCATACTTGCTCTCAGCTAATCTGTTTTCCTGTTTGCGTGCGCACTGTATTTCCCAGTGCTGGAGTCACTCTCCCCACTTTCTGTATCATTCTGGCTGTTACTCTTGGTTTGAACTGTCATTGTCACTCAGTTGAGTGATGTGGAGTTGCAAATGTCACAACAACAAAACAAAGTACAGGAAATATTGAGGTGCCTGTGTCATGGTATCAGGACAACAACCTAGCATTTAATGTCAGCAAGAGTGTCCAGTGGAGGTTTATGATAATGATCCTAGGAATGATTGGGTTAACATATGATGAGGGTTTGACCGCACTGGGCCTGTACTCACTAGAGTTTAGAAGGATGAGTTGAATTGAATTATCCTTTATTGTCATTCAGACCTTTCGGTCTGAACGAAATTTTTGCAGTCATACATATAATAATAAATAACAAAAACACACAATAAACACAAATTTAACATCCACCACAGTGAGTTCACTAGGCACCTCCTCACTGTGATGGAGGCAAAAGTCTTAAAGTCTCTGTCTCTTCCCTCCTTGATCTCCCGCTGTGCCGAGGCGAGGCGCCGAGACGATCCAGGCCTCCGATGTTGTGACCCCGCCGGGTGATGGTAGGTCCCGTGGCCGAATCCGAGCTCCGCGAACGGGCCAGCCCTGGGTGGTCGAAGCTGCCGCCCTCCAGTCCAGCGGACGAAGATGTTGCCGCTGGAGCTCCGGAAAAACAGGTCACCAACCTGTGACCTGCGAGCTCCCGAGTCCACCTCCTTGATCTCCCGCAGCCGAGTCCACCGGGCCCGCGGCCAAGCCTCCGAGGTCAGGTCGCCACCATCTAAATGCCCAAGTACAAAACAAAGTACAAGGAAGGACCTCATTGAATTTACCACATTATGAAAGGCCTGGATAGAATGAACGTGGAGAGAATATTTCCGCTAGTGGGAAAGACTTGGACCAGAGACCATATCCTCAGAATAAAAGGATGTACCTTTAGGATGGAGATGAAGAGGATTTTCTTCAGTCAGAGAGTGGTGAATCTGTGGAATTCATTGCCAGAGGCAGTTGCGGAGGACATCAATGGGTATTTTTAAGGTGCAGGTGACAGATTCTTGATTAGGAAGGGTTTCAGGGATTATGGGTAAAGGCAGGAGAATGGGGTTGAGGGGGAAAGATAGATCAGCCATGATCGAATGGCAAAGTAGACCTGTTGTGGCCCAATTCTAGCCTAATAGCCTAATTCTGCTCTTATAAATTATGAACATGAAGATTAGCATTGGTTATTTACCTAAAGAAGCGAGGGGACACAGCCCTATCCTCAACAATGGAGCTGATGTAGAGATGATCGACAGCTTCAAATTCCTTGGCATCCATCCCACCAACTACCTAACGTGGTCCCTTCACATTGATGCAGTGATCAAGAAAGCGCAACAGTGTATTTACGACTTGGGCATCTGAGAAGATTTGGCATGCCCACAGAGATTCTCTTGAACTTGAACCAACGCGCTATAGAAAGTATTCTGATGGGATGCATCCAATCCCAGTAGCAACTGCTTTGCCCCTATCCACCTGAACCTGCAAAGGGTGGAAAACATAGTCTAGTCCATTTCAGACTTTTCACTTTTTTCCATCCAGTATGTTGCATTGGGTTGGACAGACGTGTAGTTGAGCATTCCTGCCACCATGGCCATTTCCCTCTTCCGCCTTCTGGGAGAAGATACAACAACTTGAATGCCCAAGCATCTAATTTTAAGAAGGGTTTCTTCCCTACTGCTCTCAGACTCCTGAGTCAATCATCTCATTCACAGCCCATTCCTGGAAGTAGAGCCATGTACTTTTCTTGTTAAATTAATCTCATTCATTTCTTTTAATTTTTCGTGCACCACCTCAAATCTTGCAATTTTCTGCTGTTTTCCACTCAGCATTCTATTTATGGTTGTACTTATCAATACTGTATCTATACTGTTTATTTTGTGAGCTAGATGTAAACAAAGAGTTTCATTACACCCTGGTGTATACGACAATCAACTAACCTGAAATCCGAATTCTAAAAAAAATTATTCAGGCATTCACCACTGGATTTAGTTAAACAACAGAAACATTGCTTTAGGCCTTGCTATCATCTGCTTACAAGTCTAGGATTATCCCAGAGAGTAATGCATGCAATGGCCTGGAAATGTTGGTGAATTCATTAAGGTGTGCCACCGTGTTGAAGATGTCAGTGCTAAGAGGCACTTGGGTATCAGCCACTGAATTAATCTTGAATTGTGCTGTTGGGATTGTGCATTGTCCCAAGGGTGGGCTCAGAAAGTCATCGCCCATACCTCTCCTCCCCCACGACAACAAGGTCCAACATTTTGCTGGGATTGTGAATGAGCAGCATTCACAAATGGAGACCCAGCAGATTATCATTGGGAATGGGAGTAATCAATGGATAGTGGCTGTTGTGGGTGGTGGATCGGGGTAGGCGTCATGGGTGAATTGTGCTTGGATGATTTGTGGCTGGTGATACTTTGGGAGCACTAAGGGGAAATGGGAAGGGAAAGGGTGGTTGATGGGATTTTGGGAAATCACCTGAGCAGAGGGGGTTATCAGTTTGTAGATGGAAGAGTCTTGATCAGTGCAAAATTGATAGTAAGGATGGGAGAATTTCAGTCATGGGAGGGGTAGATCAAAAAAGTTGGAGATTAGAGAGGAATAAAAACAGACCATGATGGAAATAGTCAGCAGGTCAGGCAGCATCTCTGGAAAGAGAAACTGTTAATGTTTCAGGTCTGAGTGAATGGTGGAAGGATTAGGGCGAGGTCACTGTGAGAGGAAAAAATGGATGATTGACATGTCTGCAGTGAGTTAAAAGACCTTTTACTGTGCTGCAATGTCTCAGTGACTAATATTCCTACATGAAAATTTATTGAAGACCGTTTAGATATTAGTTTAGCCTCATATAATCAGCCGATTGAAAACTCAAAACAATACAGTTGAATTTGACAAGCAAGATTCCTCTCACAAAATATCTTGTTGACTTATTTTTCATGTCCTTTTAGCACTTTCAATATGTTTCCCACTGTTACCACATCAGTTGATCTCTTGGTTCTTATCATTTCTCATCTTCCTTTGTTATACAGTGACATTACAATTGCTAATCTGCAGTATAGAGTCTGTATACATTTGGAAGATGGTAACCTATGCATTTACTTTCTCCATAAGCTTCAACTTGGAAACTCAAGGATATATGGCATCATGTCTTATGAATTTGATATCTTTCAGTCTCTTTAATTTCTCTAACACTTCTTTTTATCAAATGATAATTTGCTTTATTTCACACTGGAATGTTCTTCACTATTTTCAAGAACTTTACTTTTACGCTTCTTAATTTTTCTTGCTTGACCATTCTAGTGTTTTACTTTTCTATTCTTTATCAATTCAGTGAAATATTTGTTTTATGTATTATCTAAGGAGATCATACCAAATGTGAGTAAAATAGGTAAAAGAGAGAAGAAACAGTGCAGAATATAATATTACATAGAATGTTCCTACTCAAATTTCTTTGTTTTTTGGCAATTTTCTAAGCCATTTGACATGAACTAATGTGGAAACAAGAATGCTGGTTTACCAAGGAAAAACCCAAAATGCTTGTAAAAAGGTAACTCAGTGGGTCAGGCAGCATCCCTGGAGAATGTATATAGGTGACGTTTTGGGTCAGGACCCTTCTTCAAACTTCCTTGAATTAGTTTTCACTTGAATATTATTTTTAGGTTCTCATGATAGCCAGAGTTGGAACATTGCCCTGTTTTATTTTACTGATATGACTTGTAAATTCTATATTAATTATTTAAAATTTAGCCATTGCTTATAAACTCATATCTCCTTTAAGGTTGTCTCTCAGTCTGCAACCGCCAACTAATGACTCACAGCTTCATTGATTGCTTTATTCAGAATTAAACCCTAGTTACATAGTCAAATTTCAATTTTATGTGAAGTTCTATTTTGTTATGATTGATGTTCCCTGAAGGGTCCTTAACTAAGAAGTCATCAATTAATCCTTTCTCATTACACAACACTAACTGTAGATCTAACATAGTCTGGCTCCTCAACCTACTGATTTAAAAAAAGAGCTCTAATACATGCAATCAATAGGTCCTCCACACTTTTACTGCTAATGACCATAACGTTTGCACAAATTTTGTCAGGAACAGTACAAATAGGTAAATGTGTTTTGCATGAATGAGCAACAGATTTCAAATGCATTTTTTTTTAAAATTATAGCAAAGAGCTGACTTTACCATTTGATTTATGCTGATTGTGTGTTAATCTTGAATATTTCTGTTAAATAATTTTTGTGGGAAATTTGATGTAGTCTATTATCAAGGAAGAAAGATTTAGCTGGCCATTGGAGAAGCTTAATGTCATCAATCCAACATATTTTTATGAAAGGTAAATCATGTTTGCCAAATTATCTTGAGTTTTTTGAGCATGCAACAAGCCGAGTTGAACAGGAGGGTGATATATTTTGATTTCATAAATGCATTTAACAAAGGACCACATAAAAGGCTGCTACATTAGATAAGAACTTATGGTATTTGAAGTGTCTCAGCCTGGACTGAATTTAGCTTATTCTATAGAAGGTAGAGAGTTAAGGGCCTGTCCCACTGACGCAACCTCTCAGAGATTGTCTTTGACCTTCAAGCTCAAGGGCACTTGCCGGAAAAACCTCAAGCTGGATCGACCGTCAGCGATGAAACTGCGAGCTGGATCGACCAACTGATCGGGCGCGCGCGCGCGCACACATGCAAACACACACACACACACACACACACCACACCACACCACACCACACCACACCACAAAGGCGCGGGCCAGGGAAAGCGGGGGAACATTGTCTGAAATTCACACCCGCGATGAACAGGAAGGTAAAAGATGGCTGCACAGTGTATGGTAAGTCCTTTAGAGAGCGGGGCCGGGGGGGGGGATTGGGGGGGGAGTAGGAGCGGAGAGACCTTTAAGAAGCCAGACAACATAATAAAGTTTAGCGTGCATTTTACATTACCAGTCGTTTTTTCTTGGTCCTGAAAACTCCAATGAGCCAATTAAAATGCCCGGTCAGCGAAGGAGATTGCCTACGGCTGCCCTCGACTGCCTATAACTACATAGCAACCCCACTCCACTGCACTACGTGTTCAAAAGAAACATGCCGACCAATTTTTACTTGCGGAAAATGTTTCAACATGCTGAAAAATCTTCCTCGACCAAACTGAGGCTGCGAGTATGCAGGAACCTCCCTCGAGCATGAAGGAGAGTTCCAGTGGCCTCATAGGACCTCCTAGGACAACGTGTCGACCATGCTGCGAGTTTGAGTCAAGGGCGAACTCTTCTAAACTTGCAGATTAGGTTGCCGCAGTGAGACAGGTCTTTTTCAGGCTGAAAGCATGTAACAAGTGGAGTGACTTAAAGATCAGTTATTTTGCCTCAATTTTTACAGTTTATACCAATGGCCTGAAGGAGGGGGCAGAGTGTAATGTATCCAAGTTTGCTGATGACACAAAAAGCATTGGGGGGAGGGGGGAATATTGCAAAGAAGATATTGGACTCTGCCACAGGATATATGTAGTTTTAGGGAGTGGGCGTAAACTTGGGCGTAATGTGAGTAAGTTTCAGGTCATGGTAATAAGAATCTGGGGGGGGGGGTTATTAAATGGAGAATGATTGCAGAGGAGCAATGTTGAAAGGGAGATAATCACAAAATACTGAACTCAGCGGGACAGGCAGCATCTGTGGAGAGTAGGCAGGGGTGATGTTTCGGGTTGAGTCTCTTCTTCAGACTGAGGAAGGGTCGGAAGAAGGGTCTCAACCTGAAACATCACCTCTTCCATCTCTCCAGAGATGCTGCCTGTCCCACTGAGTTACTCCACCATTTTGTGTCTATCTTCAGTTTATTTTTATTTTATTTTTTATTTTTTATTTTTTATTTTTTGTTGTTGTTTACTTTTGTTAGAAATAAGTACAATAGTGTGGTACTTGAGTACCTAATACATAAATACATATTTTCATTCTTGTACAACTTCGTATTTTTTATTTAATAATAAAAGAACAGTGAGAGAAAAAAAGAAATAAAGAGTGTCGGAATAGATAGACAAGCAAGTAGAGACAGATAGCAAAAGAAATAAAGGACAGAGATGAGAAGCTAAAAAGATTGAAAGAAAAGGAGAAAGTAGAGAAAAGAGAGATTAGGAGAGATCGTATTTCGATCTCTCCTATTTCGTATTTTTGCCCGTCCATCACCCGGTTCTAAACCATTAATTTCTAAGGTTATGTTATGTTGCACCATATGCTTGTAAAAAGGTGATAAAAGGAGACCAAGTCTTTAAGAATTGGTCTACTTAGCCTAGTAGGAGGAATCTCATTTCTTCAAGATGTAGCGTTTCCGACATATTTGAAATCCACATTTTGAATGTTGGCGTGGTTGCCTTTTTCCAAAATTTGAGTATGTTTTTTTGCTGTTATTAAACCGTAATTAAGAAAAGCTTCTTGGAATATAGTTAGTTTACTTCCCTCTTCCATTGATCCAAAGATAATCAGTTCTGTATTGGGGTTCAATTTTGTGTTAAATAGTTTTGTAAAAATTCCAAAAATGTAATTCCAAAATGTATGCAGTTTTGTACAAAGGAGACAAAGGAATGTGCTATAGTGGCATTTTGAGTTAGACATTTGTCACTGATGGGGGAAACATTTGAAAATATTTTATTCAATCTAGTTTTCGAATAATATAATTTATGTAAAAAAAAATTAATTGAATTAGGTTACATCTTACATTAATTAAACGTTTATTTACATATAATAGATTTTTTCCCATCTATCGTTCGGAATTATTATCAATAACTCTTGTTCCCAGTCCCTTCTAATTGCCTCTGTCATTTGGCGTTTCTATAATTAGAATTATATAAGTAAGATATTCAATTGCTTGATTCTGCCTTTCTATTCATTCCTTCCTCTAATAAATCTGGGGTTAGAATTTGATATCCTTGTATATATTTTTTCAAATCTTGAATTTGAAGATATTTGAAATATTGATTACTTTTCAAATTATATTTTAGTTGTAATTGTTGGAATGATAAAAAGTTTTTCCATTTCATACATATCTCTCATCATTTTAATTCCTATTCTTTCCCATTGATTAAACGTTTTATCAATGATAGATGGTTTGAATGAGGGATTATTAGCTATTGGAGAAAGAAGCGATAATTTTCTTGATTTTAAAGTTCATTTTATTTGTTTCCAAATTCGTATTATACTATGAATAATTGGATTCTTCTTATATATTATATTGTTCAGTTTCATCGGGGAAAGAAGGATCGCTCCTATATTATAAGGGGAACAATCCTCTTTCTCCATTCTTATCCAATCTACCTGTTGGGCAGAACTGTACAACCAGTAGATTATATTTTTAATATTCACTGCCCAATAGTAATACAATAAGTTAGGGAGTGTCAGTCCCCCTGAATCTTTAGATTTACACAAGTGTTTTCTGTGAATTCTGTGTGATTTATAATCCCATATGAAGTTTATAATAACAGAATCTAGTTTATTAAAGAATTTTTTTGGTAAGTATATTGGTATTGATTGAAATAGGTACAGTATTTGTGGTAAGAAGATCATTTTTATCGCATTTATTCTGCCTATTAAGGACATCGGCAGTGTTTTCCAAAATTTAATCAACCCATTTAATTTAGTTAATAAAGGCATATAATTTGCGTTGAGTAATGATTTATATTTCCTAGTAATTTGGATGACCAAATACTTAAATTTTTCTGTTGCAATTCTAAAAGGGAATTTCAACAGATATGTCGGCTCTTGAGGTTTTATCGTCATAAATTTCACTTTTGTTCCAGTTTATTCTATATCCTGAAAAAAAAACAAATTCCTCTATTAAATTTAGTATATTTGATATGCTAATTTGCAAATTTGTAATATATAATAATAAGTCGTCTGCATTTAATGAGATTTTATTATTTGAATGTTTGGTATTATATCCATGAATATTTGGATGACTTCTTATACTTTCTGCTAAAGGCTCTATCACTAGTGAAAATAGCAGGGGTGATAGTACGCACCCCTGCCTATTGCCCCTTGCTAATTGGAATTTTGGGGATAATATATCATTAGACAGTATTCTAGCCATTGGCTTATCGTATAAAATTTTACCCATGAGATAAAGTTATCTCCCATGTTAAATTTTTGCAATACTTTGAATAAATATTGCCATTCTACTTGATCAATAGCTTTTTCTGCATCCAATGAAATAATTGCTAGGTCTTCTTCAGTATTATGTGAGCACATTATATTAAACAGTCGTCTCAAATTGTTAAATGAGTATCTCCTTGGTATAAACCCCGTTTGCTAACATATTTACTCAATCTTCTCGCTAGGGTCTTTGCTAATATTTTTTTTAATCTGTATTTAGGAGTGCTATGGCTCTATATGAGCCTGGGTCTTCTAGATCTTTATTCTTTTTTGGTATAAGTGTAATAGTTGACTCAGTTAGTGTTTCTGGTAGTTTATTTTCTTTAAAAGCGTGTATATATAAATCTTGCGGGCATGGAGAAATTATCTCATAGAATCCTTTATAGAATTCATTACTAAAGCCATCTGGTCCTGCCATTTTGCCATTCTTCAACTAATTTATTGTTTCTTCTATTTCCTGAAGTGTAATCTGAGCTCCTAATCCCTCTTGTTCCACCATATTTAATTTTGGAAGATTACAATTGTCTAAGAAATTTGTAATTTGATTATTATTTGCAGAGGTTTTCCATATATATAAATGTTGATAAAATTGAGCAAATCTTTTATTAATATCTTTAGGTAGTGTTAGTAATTCCCCTTTGTCTGATTTAATTTTAGTAATTGTATTTTCTGTTTCCCATTTTTTCAGTTGGCATGCTAGGAGTTTGTGGTTGATCACCAAATTCAACATTTTCTTGTTTTGTAATTTGAAATAATCTTATTTTTCTGGCCGATAAAATTTTATTTAATTTATATTTTAGTATTGTTATCTTATTATGTTTATCTATAGTTGGTTCTTTGGCATTTTCTAAATCTAATTGTCTAATTTCTTGATCTAACTGCAATTGTTCAGTGTTATTCTTTTTAGTTTTTGGAAAGCTTGATATGAAATTATAGTTCCTCTAATAAATGCCTTAAAAGTTACCCATAATAAGGAAGGTGAAGTGTCTGGTGTATCATTTGTCTCAAAGAAGAATATCATCAGCTCTTTTAAATATGTGCAACCTTGTGAGTTGTTTAAGATTTGGGGGTTGAACCTCCAGAATGATTTTTTATCAGGCATTCCTTCTAATTTTAAAGAAAAAGTTAACGGGGAATGATCAGAAATAATACTATTATGATATTTAGAATTATATGTATATGGAATTAATTTTGTGTCCACTAAGACATAATCAATACATGAATATATTTTATGTACCGTTGAGTAAAATTAATATTCCCTACCTACTGGGTTAGCGATCCGCCATACATCTGTTATTTTGGTATTTTTCATGTATGTATTTAGGAGTTCACTAGTTTTAGATTTTATGTTAATCCTTTTTTGTTTTGCTGATTTATCCAGATATGGATCTAAAACACAATTCAAATCTCCCCCTATTATCACATTTTGATAGATAAGTTCTGAAATTGTATCCATAATTTTACTCAAGAATTGGGGGTTGTCAAAATTAGGAGCATAAATATTTATCAAAGTAAGTGGAGAGAAAATGAATTTCTCCCGTGACTATGACGTACCTCCCCTCTTTATCTGCTATGGTATTCTTTAATTTAAATGGTATACCTTTACGAATGATAATAGCCGTGCCTCTAGATTTAGAAGTAAATGAACTAAATGAAAATGGTATGTTTGCCCAATCCAATTTGCCTTCAGTCTTATCTGTGTGTTGATGTTTCAGATAGGTTTCTTGTAAAAAAAATGATATCACTGTTGAGAGCTTTTAATTAAAAGATCTTACCCCCTTTTAATTGGTTCATTAGCATCCCTTATATTCCAGCTACAGAACGTGATTCCTCCTGTTTTCTTTTGTTTATCGTCTTGCATTATGGATCATGTTAATACCTTTACTTCATATGGTGCAACCAAGAACCTCATAACTCTAGGTGAAGGATGGTCATCCCCAGCTGTTAAGTTTTGTTGGCATTTCCCTTCAGAGTTGACCTTGAAAAAGACCAGAAAGTGTAAAGTCGTGAACAGATAATTAACAAACAAAAAGTGATATTATAATATCCAAAAATAAAGATATTATAATTAAAATCAAACCACCAACAGGTGGTAGAAAAATTCTTGTTGACTTACGTAGGTGTTTTTATATGTTTCGCTCTGCCCCCTTGACCAATTATTATTAATTGGAAGAGAGAAAGATACAAAGTTAAGAAATATATATGTAAAATACATTTCTAATCTATCTATTGGAGTGTATCTTCAGAGAGGAAAAATAGAATAAAAAATAGTTTCCAACATTAAGTATATACTTATATATAACAGTAATTATGTTAGTTATATATCCATATCTTCCGATATGCCAAGAACTATTACAATTAAGTCTCAAACATTTGTATCAGACAACAGCAGGTTCCAAAGGGTTAACCAGATTCAGACCCTTGGATAACTTCCAAGTATCTGAGTCTCCTCCCCCCCTTTACGCACAATTTAGACTAGATCTATTGTATCCATAACATTTGTTAGTATATTATTAATACTTATCGATCATATTTAACTCGTTATTCTTATATTTAGCAAGTAATTAACATCATGAAATACACATCAGCCATTATTACGCTGTGCCTTAATATTACACAATTTTATTAGTTATATTTTATGTTAGTATGTAATTGTGTGTTTCTTAAATCATATATTTCTATATACAAGTCCATTGTATAGCAGTTGGGCTTGCTTGAGCCTTACATCGGACCCGGTGAGCCCTATCTATTCTCGGGGCTTCAGGCAGCTTAAGTACTTGTTTGAGTAAGTTGGCATCAAACTCCTGAAGATTTTGTCCACTCTCCTTTCCTTCTTTTACTCCAACTATTCTCAGGTTTTGCCTCCTCGATCTCGCTTCCAAGTCCATACATTTATTCTTCATTTTAACAAGTTCCCTCCCAGTGCTTTCTTGTTCCTTTCTTTGTCTCTTTATCTCCTTAGTCATCTCGGTTATCATATTATCCATTCCTTCCATAGCCGCATCAGTAGACTTAAGCATTGCATCCAGCTTTTTATTACAGTCCTTATCAACCCGCTTAATTTTTTTGTTTAAATCCTCCTCAATCTCAACCACACATTTGGTTAAGTCATCAATTTTCCCCATCAGCGTATCATTACCTTGTTTAATTTTTTCAGAGAGGTTTTTGCCCAGCGCGACATTCCCCTCTCGTATCACCTTAGAAATAATTTCAGTGACTGAAGCTGATACTGACTTTTCCAGTTGTTCCATTTGTTCCCTTTGTTCCTCCATTGAAGTCATTTCTGTAGAAGGATTTCGAGAGTCAGCTTCTTCTTCTGAGCTTCCAGCTGATATTTGAGGGGATTGAGGAGTCTTTCCAGGTTTTTTCAAGTAGGCTCTTGTAGCAGGTCTTGCAACAGCTTTTGCAGGCTTCTGGCGAGGTTTCTCTTTTTTCATTTAAAACTGCCGTTATTCTCCATTATCAGCAGGATTTCTGATAACACACAATTAAATAACAGCTCCGGTACTTATTTTTAGAACTCCCCCATCTTCCAACTCGTATTTGAGCACATTAAAGCGTTCTTCGGGAGCAGAGCAAAACAGCAGCGTCTCTCAACCCACCATTGATGCCACCGGAAGTCCGTCTATCTTCAGTTTAAACCAGCATCTGCAGTTCCTTCCTGCACACAAAGTAGAAAGGGATACAGGTGTTCTGTTGTACAAATCACAAAATAAATTGGCAAGCAGGTGCAGCAAGTGGTTTGGTAGGCAAACGGCCATTATTTGCAAATAGGATAGAGTTAAGAAATATAGGAACAGTGTTACAATTGTTCATGGTACTGGTAATGTAACAACTGGTGTGCTTTAGCATTATTTTGCATAAAGTATTTACTGTCAGTGGAAACAGTCCAAAACAGATTCAATAGCCAAAGTCCTGGGATGAAAGGGTTGTCCTATCATGAGCACCTAAACAAAATAGATCTGCATTCTTTGCTGTTTAGCAGAATGAGGGGTGTTCTTTTTGAAACATGGGAGAACAACCAATCCTTTTCAAAGACCCTTTTCACCCCAGTCATCCTCTCTTCACTCCTCTCCTGTCGGGCTAAAGAGAGAAGTTGAAAGCATGTACTCCCAGATTCAGGAAAAGCTTCTTCCCTGCTGTTATCAACAACTGAATGGTCCTCTAATATGTTAAAATGTGGTCCCAATCTGCTAACCTATCTCATTGGGGACCTTGGACTCTTTCACTGTAACTGTAATGTTATAATGCTGTAACACAATATATGCTGCATTCTGGTAATGTTCTCTTTGCACTACCATTGTAGTTTAATTTGATTTGACTGGATAGGTTGCAAAAAATGCTCCTCACTGTGACTCGGTACACACAACAATTGCTGTATAAACCAATCCCAATGCCAATACCATTTTCTTCTCCTGTTCCAGTGAATGAGTAAATTTGATGCACATTGAACTAGCTCAATTTTTGCATTATTTTAGACCCATGAAACTGGCATAAAATGGCTTGGTCTGATGAGATTAAACATGATGTTAACATATAATACAAGTGTGAAGAGGAAGCTTAATAAAAACAGTTTTAGAACACAAGCAAACATTGCTCAGTTAATGGGATGCCCTATTTTTTTTGCTATCATCACTTTATGGCTTTTATAGCAGTTGATTTTTTTTGGAATGCAAATTATTCCATTTTGTGGTTGAAGAATTTGGTTTAAAATAAACAAATATTTTTTTTTTAATACAATTACTGTATGTATGTGGCGTATAAAAATGTTAAATTAGAACTTGTGGCATTTATGTAATTGTCTGTGTCTATTCATTGCAAACACAGCCAGCAAAACCTATAATAGATAATAAACAGAAAATCATGCCCAGAGGATTCAGCTTAAAGACTTAACTTTTTTTAATCACTCATATTTAAAAAAAATCTTTCTGTGCATCTGTTTCAATTGGATTTCAAACAGCGAACAGATGCGACTCTTCTGTCTTGTACAGAATAAGATACCAGCAAGACACAAACCAATCCTCTTAGGAATCTGAAAAGAATCAATCATAAATACCAGTCATAAATGAAAATTGCTATTATTTGGGATTTTATCTTTCTCCTGTTGCTATTTGATACAGAAAGTTAGTCCTGGAGAATGTGTTGTTTTTAAATTATTTGTTGTTAACTCTGGCCTATCGAATGGAAGCTTCCTTGAAAGAATAAACTGAATAGGAATTAATTGAATAGTCAAAGTTCTTGCCTTTGGGATAATACAAATCTTAACCACAGATTGCATCATTCAAAATCAAATGTGGTCTTTTAGGAACTAGTAATCCTTCTTTCTGCATTAATATATCATGTTTACTTCCATAACATAGCAACTATGGAAATCTTGCAAAGCAATTTTCATCATGCTTTCTGTGTATCAGGTATAAATTATAGTCAATTTACAAAAATGTCCAAAGAAAGGCATAAAGATTCAGGCATCATTTTGGCCTTGTGTACCAGGGTCTTTTATGCATCAAAATCAGAGTTATGCATCCTTGTCTCATGTCATCTGCAGATGATGTGACTATTTTTCATATTGGACTCATGGTAAATAGATGATGTCTATGTCATTCTTATGTGGCAGTGACTTGAATTTTCCTGATAGTCCTAGTAGCAACTGACAGCCCACTGTTAGCCGGGCATGTAAAAAATGTTAGAGAATGGTGAACGAATGAGTCTGATTTATTGTACCAATTATAACATTGTTACCTTGTGAAACTGAGATGAAATATTCTGGAAATGTAAAACAACATTTCCAAACTAGACAAAATGAATGAACAATAGCACAAGCCGCCCAGTGGTCCGATGGAATTTTAGTACCCTTTTAGTGCAGTGGCTGGGATTGATCTGAATATTTGGGTACTATTGTGGGGCATTTATCCAAATATCTTAGTGTGATAAGATATGCACCTGAGTTTTCTGGCAGCCTGGTGCAGTAGCAGTTGGTACCAAAAAAAAATGATATCATGGGACTTGGAAAGAGCAATAATTATTTCTGTTTGCCACCGCCCCCCTCCCTTATTACATCCCCACTGCTGTCCTACTGTCAATATGGCATGATCTGGGCTGCACACTTCACAGCTGCTGTCATCACACACTGTGTTTGTGCAATATGTCTCTGTGAGATGGGGTTCGCCAGGCAAATGCTCCCTCTTTGCAAATTGCCTCACCTTGTGGTTGAGGAGAGAATTAGTTGAAATTGCACAAAGAGTGCTAGAGATTGGAATGGTATTTCAATGTAGGAAGGATTTTGTGCCATGTCCACATGCAAAACACATACCAAACACCAGGATTTGGAATTGAAATAATCACGTGTAATCAAAGAAAACAATATCTTGATAACAAAATTGTACAAACTATTCAAATGTTTGTTAAATAGTAATATCATTACTAACAATATTGATTTATAGTACATTTTTTTAAAAGTGAAGACATGTCACAAATTGCTGCACAGATGCTAAATTGGCCAAATAATTCTTAATATTTAGGGCCCCTAATAATAATTCTTTATCCAACATGGCAGCGTAAATGAAGGGTCGAGAGTGTTTAATTGTCATACCATTGGGAACAGAACAATTAAATTATTTGCTAAACTTTTACAGGCACATTAATACAACAACACAACATTTAAATGTACTATAAATAAAAATCCAATAAATTATCAGTTATACTCGGTGACCAAACCATAAAAATGCAAGGGGAAGTACATAATGCGACCTATACAAAGTCCATAGTAGTAGTTCGTTGCTGGTGCAGGGTTGGGATTAGGATTATGCAGAATAGTTCAAGAAGTTGATGGAACAAATCTGTACTTTAACCTGAGGTAACAGGCTCTTGTACCTTATTTCCAATGGTAGCAGTGCGATTGTAAAGTATGCAGCATCCAAGCTCATTCATTGAATGTTATTCTTCCCTTTATTTACTCATTTTGTAAATGCTATTTCTTTTTATAACCTCCCCATATTTCTATAATCCCTCATTATTACCTGTAAAGAATGATACAGAACCTTGCAGGCAACTGCAGACCACATTGCAAAGTAAAATAAGCAGTGATTTGTCTTGATAAATGCAACATTAGATCATATTCTAATCTGGCATCTTCCAACATTGCTATTGATATTGTAATTGTTCTCTATTCAAGGCCCAGCAGCAGAACTCTCACTACTAAAGAGTAGATTGCTGTCCCCTCTCCCTCTCCCTCTCCCTCTCCCTCTCCCCCATTCCCCCATTCCCCCATTCCCCCATCTCCCTCCCCTCCCCTTGGCAGATGATCTTAATTGATACTTCAGTTTAATGCTGAATGAGTTCTGCATGTGGGAGTTAGACCTTCTGGATGAAAAGCTAAAATACAATTCTGACTGCCCTTTCAGGTTGTTGTAATGAAGGAGCTGTGAGGTTAATTCAATAGCCTGATTCTCAATAACCAGCCCCTTAAAAAGATAAACTGGCCATCAATATCATTGCTGTTAGTGTCCATTAGCTGGGTGCAAATTGGCTGTAGTATTCTTACATTAAAATAGTGACTTGATTGTAAAGCAACGTGAGTTTCTTTTGCTTATCAACTTCAAAATAGCTTTCTTTACTTATAATGATTCCCCTTAGATTGGGTACAAAAGCCGGTAGGCTATTGCATACAATTAGACAAAAATATTAATGACCCTTTAACAGACGTGAAGGGTACAAGATGACAGAGCTGCTGCCTCATGATGCTAGAGATCCGGGTTCAATCCTGATCTTGGGCGCTGTCTGTGTGAAGTTTGCACGTTCTCCATATGATCGCATGGATTTCCTCTGAGTGCTCCAGTTTCCTCCCACATCCCAGAGACATGTGGACCTGCGTAAAATTTACCTGCATAAAATTGACCTGCGTAAAATTGCCCCTAATGGCTAGGAAATGGAACTAATGGGAATGGCGGATGATGGTCGATGTAGACTCGGTGGGCTAAAGGGCCAGTTTCCATGCGGTATCTTTAAACTACAATAACCTAAACTAAATTAATTCATAAGATCAAGTTTGACAGCTGCTATCCTTCGTGTTTTGATTTCAGTTTTTTAATTATCTTCAAATGAGCATTTTTTGTATTTTAAATTTATTTTAACATTCCTACCTATTTAATTTAAGTCACACAATAATTTTATTCCTTTCCCTCCCTTGCTGTAATCTACATCTGGCCTGTAACCTCTAAAGCATCTGATCTGCTATTTGTGCTCCTAACCTTTCACTAATTTGATCACTTTGCAAATGGTATCTGTACTTTCAGCTGCTGAAGCCAAAACTCTGAAATTCACTTACCAAAACATGCTAATTCTCTTCCTTTGCTTATTTGAGACAGTCTTTAATCAAAACATAATTGTTCGAACCTTTAGTCATCTGCCTTAATATTTACCTTTGGGGTTTTGCCTCATTGTGTTTGGTAACACTGAGCACCTTAGCACATTTTGTTTCATTAAAATAACTTGCTGCTATTCTTTATTTTCTTCATGTTTTGTGTATAAAAAGTTATTAATTACATTTAAAAGAAATAGAAAACCAATGAATACCTTGTTAATGAAAGTTTGGAAACCTACACAGCTTTAAATTATATTATGAAGAAATTAGTTTATTTAAAAACAACATTAATTTCTGTGAATCCTGACCCTTCAAGCTGTGCCATTCTGCTCATCTGTCTTTCTGGTGCAGGCCTTATAGACCGCCAGCATGACTCATGCAGAGAAAGTCATTAGGCAACAAGACATCATCTTATTTGAAAACAGGAATGCATTCTGGTGTCTCTAAAAGCCTGTAATTATTGTCATTAGTAGAGACAGCATTGCCTTGCAAGGTAATTTAATAACATTTATATTGCACCTGGGAAATCCTTCTCCAGAGAACCAAGGTGCCTCAGTGCCATACATTCATCAAGACCTGACCTTTAATGGTTTCTGAGAGAACAGTTGGCATAGAGGAGTGTGCTGGGGAGCATTGGTAATGTTGATTCTTTGTTAATTGATACTTTGTGCAATCATGCATCGCAAAATGAGAATATGGAGAGATAGCCGCACAAACTTGAAATGTTTTATATGCCCTGTGGATGAAAATGGGATATGTTTATGATATGCCATCAGAAACTAAATTTGCAACATGGCTGGAATCGAAGACCAGCCACACCATCAGCCCCAAACTTTGTTTTGGTCTGAAAATCTTTTACAGGCAATTATTTTATTTAGGGAAAGAAAATGTGTGAAATGAAAATGTAATCAATAATGCATGATGTGTTAATGAATCATTCAAAATAATATGTTACTGAATATTTTTGTGTAACTAATTTTTTAAAAGTTTACATTTTAAAACCTATGAAGAAAATTTAGGAGAATGTTTAAATCCTTGTGGGAAATCTAATTTTACAATTGAAACGGAGGAAATAACTATAGATATTTTAAAATAATATAAAGGGATTATTTATATAATGTTTATGAAGCAGCAGAGGATATCCAAAAGAGAATATGTGAGGTATAGTTACCACAATTCCCAAAGATGAAATGAAAAATAAAATAAAATGAATCATTTAAGAAATTATGATTTATAAATGTACTGCCAACTACTTTGATGCCATCGCTTAATGAATTGTATTTGAATATAGTTGTCACAAATCTAGATGAGCTTTTATCTGCAAAATTAAGTGTTTATTTGGGAAAAATATATCAGCTGAACTCCATTAAAAATGATGTGTTTTAATAAAAGCAGACATTAAACAGTTAAAATCCAAATCTTTGTAAAACAACTGCACTAGTCGTGTGAAACCAGCTGTTCATTTTAACATAATTCAGAATGTGCACAAAATAGAAAATAAACATTTGTGAGCATAATGGGGAAATTCATTTAAACAACCGTTTTTTAGACAACTAGATTTCATCAACTGCATGAAAAGTTTCCGTTTCTTCTGACTCTCAGTTTGAAGAAGGGTCTCGATCCGAAACGTCACCTATTCCTCTGCTCCAGAGATGCTGCCTGTCCCGCTCAGTTACTCCAGCATTTTGTGTCTATCTAACTGCATAAAGAAAGTATGTTTCCATCGATTTAGAACTCCTCATTGAGTGTTGAATGTGGAGTATAGCATGATATTTGCCTTGGCCCCTAAAACAAGCACTTTTTTTCATATTAGTAGCCTGTAATAATAACAACCATGTAATACTTTTTGTGATTATAACCAAATGAAAAAAATATCAGTTCCTTCGTTATACTTTTACAAACAATCTCTGAGTTCACTAATATGTCCTTCAAAACAAAATACACATTTCAAAAAAGTCAAGAAGCAACTTTTAATTAAAATTATTGCACTATTCTGTCCATGAGGTAGCTCCTATGAGATAGTCTTTTTTTTTAATCATTCATTCATTTTGCTTTTAACCCCAGAACAATTTTGGAGCTCACAGCATAATGCTCAAATTTGATTTATTTTTTTCTCTCACTCTCCTTGTGTACAATTTAACTAAAATTTATGTGTTTGCCAATAAATAATAGATTGACATTCATGTCATTAATAAGGTAATGCGTGGATAAAAATCCACTTTTCCCTTTAGTAGGAACAGTTGGATTTTAATACGCAAGGGTATGGAAGAGAAAATGTCAAGGTTCTCTCTGTCCAGTAGAAAGGGGGCACAAGAACTAGAGTTCAGTTTTAATGCCCCTCTTCTCCATCATCAAAGTAAGAAATCCCACAAGTATTTATCACCAAGATTAAGCAGAATGAATAGAAGAGGGTCTGCATGTCTGTAATTTCCAAAGATTCAACATAAATAAAATAGACAGTGTAATATAAAAGCAACATAAATGAATCTAATGAGACCAGAATCTCTTGTGTCTCCATAAATAAACCCGATGTTCCTTCTGTGTTGTGAAGCCAAGGTTAGTTGTAATTGTTTAGGCTAATCAAATTCAACTGATCATGACACACTAAAGCCATAGTTTCAGAAGAACTTTGATTTTGCTTTAAAAACATATTTGCATTCATATTCTGCTTTTTTTTAGCTTTACAATAAATTTTAAGTATTTTACTTAAGCTACTTTACTTAAGGCAATGTAGCTTTGGGTTATTGCAGCTAACATATTGTACGTGCATGCTCCACTTTGTCCATAGACAAAACTGAGACAATGTTCCATGATGTTCATTGATGATTGAATACTCGCATAACACCTTGAGAGCTCCCAGATAATTAACTACAGATGTGAAACTGTACGCCAATCATGTGTCAATATAATATTGCATTTGAAAGGTTGCAACTCTGATAATGTGGCATGACTCACTGTTGCAGCCTGGGTGACTTTCTCAAATAATTGCATGGGATTTCAACACAAAGTCTTCTAACCCAAAGGCACCGATCAACCATTAAACTAAACAAGCTCTTATTCACCTGACTATTGCTTTGGAGACTGGGATCAGACACCGATCTATCCAATACTTTCTTTAATATTATTATTGGAATGTTTTCATTGATTATTAATTATTGGCTCTATGTCAATCTCAATGATTTGTAAGTAATTCCAAGTCTATTGTAATCATATCGCTGAAGATATAAAGTATATATTGACAAGTATACAAATATGCTTGTAAAGGGGCTCACTGAGTCTATACCTGTAGTGCATATAGATTTGGTCTCCATGCTGAAGGAAGACTATGCCTGCAATGGAAACAGTACAGAGTGTATTACTTCAGTTACTACCTGAACGAAGGGTGGTCTTATTGAGAAAGGTTGAGTTGGTTGTTTCTATGTACATTGAAATATAGAAGAATAAGTTGTGATCTTATTGAATCATAAGATTCTGAATAATAAGGTGGTATATGCTGAAAGAACATTTCTCCTGGTGGGACTATCTAAAACAAGGGGACATGATTTCATAATGAGGAGTTAACTATTTCAGATGGAGATGAGGAGACAATCTCTATATCATACTAATTGTATCTGATCATCACCTCCTCCAGCATTCACCACCATGCGCCAAAACCTTCTCATCGGAGCTCCTTTAATGTACTCCCCTCTCACCTCAAAACCTGTGCCCTCCAGTTCTAGACTTCCCAGCCTTTGGAAAAATATTCTAGCTTGCCACCCTCTCTAAGTCTTCCTTAATTCTTGTGAGAAACAATTCACTTTCCGCCTAATTCACAAAATTTATAATAAAATTCAAAAATATTATCAGATTTTAGAAAACGTCGGCATTACAGTATATAAGCAGCAGAGCCTTATTATTGTGATTGTGGGTACTGATTGGTACTGATCGGGTACTGATTGTGGATGATCAGCAATGATCACATTGAATGACGGTGCTGGCTTGAAGGGCCAAATAGCCTACTCCTGCACCTGTTGTCTATTGTCTATTACAATAGTTACTGCTATGTTCTAATAAACTGTTACATTTTGATTTCTGGAATGAAGGAATCAAGTTTGTGCATGTTGAGCCTGCCCATTGTCTTATAAGAACAGCAACAATAGGTTACTACATTATTAACTGGCTCCTTCACAACCATAAAACAAATATTAGGTAAGGATAGCACAGGTCAGGCATGGTGTAATGGATAAAAATTGATCCTTAGTCACTCATGCTAAATGAACAAGATTGTGATGACTGTACTTTGTATTCCATTTCTGAAATTCGTCAGATTGTGGTCCCTGGAATACAATGTCAGGAGTGGATACAATGCATTACTATATTGTAATCTCAGCATGTGGCTTAGAAAAATAAATATATTTAATTGCTTCATTTTGGAACTGTAAATTCATCCAGTTTGACATAGACGCAACGTGCTGGAATAACTCAGCAGGTCAGGCAACATCTCTGGAGAACATGTAGAGGTGATTGAAATCATTCTGAAGAAGGGTCCCAACCCAAAACGTCATGCAGCCCATTTCCGTAGAGCTACTGCCTGATTTGTTGAGCTATTCTGGCTTTTTATGTCTATCATTTGTATAAACCAGCATCTGCAGTTCCATTTTATTTCATTTATCTAGTTCGACTTCAGCAATGGGATGATGTTCTGTGAGAATTCAATTGACTTTCTACTGTGTACCTGGAGGGAGGTCAGAAAGGAAAAAAACCCAAAGAAACAGTGGAACATGCAATTTTTCTGTCATTTTCCAAAAGGTTTCTCTGGTCACCCGTTGGATATATGGATGGAGTTCAGGGAACACAGGCAAATTTTTAACCCTAAAATATTCATGGTGAATCTGTGATATAAAAGTAACAAAATGAAATCTCCATGCTACTTTCAATATAAATGAAATGTTATGTTGTACAACACACAATAAAGTATGTTCTGCTGCAAAGGTGAAACTGTGATCCTTTAATGTCTCTGAGGAACTCAGAGCTTAATTACTATTCAATATCCAAGAGGAGGCAGACATTCTGACTGTGGAATTTTCTCTTCATGGAATGTCTCTCTGTACATTTTAAATGGTTGTCTGGGATTTTATTTCCCAAATGTGACATTGGCATGTGATATAAAAAGATGTGTGTAATTCTTGATCTAATAGATAATTTTATCATTTCAATAATATGGATAGATAGCCAAGTAAATCCATTTATTGTAGTGCTTCTAAAACTAGGATTTTATCACTTTGTCAGACTGATCAGAAGTGGCTTTGGAACTGAAGTAAAGCTCTCAGTCATGCCTGTGCATAGAAGAGATGGTGTAATGATGTCTCATAATCTACTACCATCGGAAGCATAAATAACTGTTGCTGGTGAAATTCTGGGTCTTAAAATATGAGATGACCTCCATAGTTTTGTGGTAAATACAAATATTTCACATGCAAATAATGGTGTGAATGGTGACACTTTCCACAAAAAGATCTTTAAACATTGGAGCTGATTGTGCATTGAGTTATCCAGGATGAATTAAATAACTAGCTAAATCATAGAAAAGGCAGCTAATGTACTAAAGGTCATATGGGAATGTGCATGCATCACAAATACCGCATGCAATTCATCGATGGGCAAACTCTAGTTTTCGTAAGATATGAGTGGTGAGAAGGCTGAAAAAGCTGAATGTTTCTACTTGTGCTCTTATCTGGGCTCTTGTCTCTGAGATAATGTACTCTTATGTACAACAGAAAAAGTTCCGAAAGAACTCAACTGGTCCCGACATTTTGAGTTGGGACTCTTCATCAGACTCAAGAAGTCTGAAGAAGGGAGCTGACCTGAAATGTTACCTATCCATTCCCTCTGCAGATGTTCCCTGAATTCCTGCATTCCTCCAGCACTTTGTGGTTTGTTCAAGATTCCAGAATCTGTAGTTCCTGTGCCTCTACTTCCTGAGAAGATTACGGAGAGTCGGTATGTCAAGGAGGACTTTCTCTAACTTCTACAGGTGCACAGTAGAGAGCATGCTGGCTTGATTGCATGGTGGCTTGGTTCAACAACTTGAGTGCCCAGGAGCGGAAAAGACTACAAAAAGTAGCAAACACTGCCCAGTCCATCATCGGCTCTGACCTCCCTATCATCGAGGGGATCAATCGCAGTCGCTGCCTCAAAAAGGCTGGCAGCATCATCAAGGACACAAACCATCCTGGCCACACACACTCATCTCCCCGCTACCTTCAGGTAGAAAGTACAGGAGTCTGAAGACTGCAACGTCCAGGTTCAGAAACAGCTGCTTCCCCTCAACCATTAGGCTATTGAACTCAACTCAAACAAAACTCATTATCTGTTTATTTGCACTTTATCTGTTTTATTTATTCATGTGTGCATATATTTATATAATGGTCTATGGACACATTGATCTGTTCTGTATTCATGCCTTCTATATTCTGTTGTGCTGAAGCAAAGCAAGAATTTCATTTACCTGTCTGTGACACATGACAATAAACCCTCTTGAATCTCTTGAATCTTGAATCTTGAATCCTCTTCACATTTAAGTACAGTGGCCATCCCTAAGCTAATTGCAAATCAGTATCCAAAGGTATAGGTAACCCATTGCCCATTCTCAAACTGTTTGCATTCACTGCTAATCTAAAGTTGTTATTAATTTAGGTTTAGGTGTCATGAATGGAGGTTAATCCCTTCATTATTTGATTGGGAGCAGCCAAATTTCCTCTAGATAATATGATTGAAGAAAGCATGGCAATGATCTATGGCATGGTTATTTTTAGGTTTTGAGTCATTAAACAAGGATGTATGCATAAACCCGTCCCAATCTTAGTTTATCCTTCAGTCAAAAGGTTATGGCTTCAAGCCCAACCCACAACTGGACCATCTCAGAGGATCCATCAGTCAAATGAGATTGTAACCTTATTCAGATGGATGCATAGTTTTCTAATATTCTATTATTGCATAATTCTGCAGTTTTTGAAGAAGACCAATGAATTGTAGTCAATGGTAGTTCCACCAAAATTATAATGACAATAGACAATAAACAATAGGTGCAGGAGTAGGCCATTCGGCCCTTCGAGCCAACATTCAATGTGATCATGGCTGATCAACCCCAATCAGTACCCCGTCCCTGCCTTCTCTCATATCCCCTGACTCTGCTATCTTTAAGAGCCCTATCTAGCTCTCTAGTGAAAGTATCCTGAGAACTGGCCTCCACCGCCCTCTGAGGCAGAGAATTCCACAGACTCACAACACTCAGTGTGAAAAAGTATTTCTTCGTCTCCGTTCTAAATGGCTTATTCTTAAACTGTGGCCCCTGGATCTGGACTCCCCCAACATCGGGAACATGTTTCCTGCCTCTAGTGTGTCCAAACCCTTAATAATCTTATATGTCTCAATAAAATCCCCTCTCATTCTTCTAAATTCTGGAGTATACAAGTCCAGCTGCTCCATTCTCTCAGCATATGACAGTCCTGCTAACCCTGAAACTAACCTTGTGAACCTGCGCTGCACTCCCTCAATAGCAAGAGTGTCCTTCCTCAAATTATGGGCCCAAAACGGCACACAATACTCCAGGTCTCACTAGGGCCCTGTACAACTGCAGAAGGGCCTATTTGCTCCTATACTCAACTTTTGTTATGAAGGCCAACATGCCATTAGCTTTCTTCACTGATTGCTGTACCTGTATGCTTACTTTCATTGACTGATGAACAAGGACCCCCAGATCCCGTTGTACTTCCCCTTCTCCCAACTTGACACCATTTGGATAATAATCAGCCCTCCTGTTTTTGCTACCAAAATGGATAACCTCACATTTATCCATATTAAACTGTATCTGTCATGCATCTGCCCACTCACCCAACCTGTCCAAGTTACCCTTCATTCTCATAGCATCCTCCAAACACTTCACACTGCCACCCAGCTTTGTGTCATCTGCAAATTTGCTAATGTTACTTTGAATCCCTTCATCTAAATCATTGATGTATATTGTAAATAGCTGCAGTCCCAGCACCATGCCTTACGGTACCCAACTAGTCACTGCCTGCTATTCTGAATGGGGCCCGTTAATCCCTATTTGTTTCCTGACTGTCAACTAATTTTCTATCCGTCAGCACTCTACCCCAATACCATATGGCCTAATTTTGCCCTTGGTTCTCCTATGTGGGACCTTATCAAATGCTTTCTGAAAGTCCAGGCACACTACATCCACTGGCTCTCCCTTGTCCATTTTCCTAGTTACATCCTCAAATTAATGAAGCATGCTTTCCCCTTCATAAATCCATGCTGACTTGGACCGATCCTGTTACTGCTATGTGCCACTATTTCATCTTTTATGATTGACTCCAGCATCCTCCCGACCACCGATGTCAGGCTAACTGGTCTATAATTCCCTGTTTTCTCTCTCCCGCCTTTCTTAAAAAGTGGGATAACATTAGCTACCCTCCAATCCACAGAAACTGATCCTGAATCTATAGAACATTTGAAAATGATCACCAATGCACCCACAATTTCTCGAGCCACTTCCTTAAGTACCCTGGGATGCAGACCATCAGGCCCTGGGGATTTTTCAGCCTTCAGTCCCATCACTCTATCCAACACCATTTCCTGCCTAATGTGGATTTCCTTCAATTCTTCTGTCACCCCAAATCCTCCGGCCACTAGTACATCAGGAAGATTGTTTGTGTCCTCCTTAGTGAAGGCAGATCCAAAGTACCTGTTCAACTCATCTACCATTTCCTTGTTCGCTATAATAAATTCACCTTTTTCTGTCATCAAGGGTCCAACTTTGGTCTTAACTATTTTTTCCTCTTCACATACCTAAATAAGCTTTTACTATCCCTTTTTATATTCTTGGCTAGCTTACCTTCATACCTCATCTTTTCTCCCCGTATTGCCTTTTTAGTCATCTTCTGTTGCTCTTTAAACATTACCCAATCCTCTTGCTTCCCGCTCATCTTTGTTACTCTTCTTCTCTTTTATTTTTATACCGTCTTTGACTTCCCTTGTCAGCCATGGTCAATCCGTACTCCCCTTGGAATCTTTCTCCCTCTTTGGAATGAACTGATCCTGCACCTTTTGTATTATTCCCAGAAATACCTGCCATTGTTGTTGCACTGTCATCCCTCCTAGGATATCTTTCCAGTCAACTTTGGCCAGCTCCTCCCTCATGGCTCCATAGTCCCCTTTGTTCAGCTGTAACACTGACACCTCCGATTTACCCTTCTCCCTCTAAAATTGTAGATTAAAACTTACCATATTATGGTCACTACCTCCTAATAGCTCCTGAATCTCAGGTTTTCCTATCAAATCCGGTTGATTACACAACACTAAATCCATAATTGCCTTCTACCTGGTAGGCTCCAATACAAGCTGCTCTAAGAATCCATCACGGAGGCACTCCACAAACTGCCTTTCTTGGGGTCCAGTACCAACCTGATTTTCCCAGTCCACCTGCATGTTGAAATCTCCCATAACAACAGTGGCATTACCTTTACGACATGCCAATTTTAACAAGCAGAATATCATGCTAGGTATGCAGACTTTGAATAACTTCAATTCACATGCTGTTTAAAGCAAGTGTTAGTATCTCCTTTGGATGTCCAAAAGTACTTAATAATGAATGGATTATTGTTGAGGTGAGCAAATATTAAATAAACGACTGTTATGGACAATTTGTCATTAACTATTCCCCAAGCACTCATAACAGACTAACACATTGGATGTTTTCTGTTTCCTTTTAAATAGTAGGACCACATTTGCTGCTGACCCTTCTGCAGAGACCAATGCAAGGCATAATGGTGTCTATGGTGTACCCAAACAAACTTATGCTCAAACAATTGTTAGAAACAAGGAACCGCAGGTGCTGCTTTATACTCAAATGTGCGCAAAGCGATGGAGTAACTCAGCAGCCACAAAAGGACACAAAGTGCTGGAGTAACTCCAGTATGGAGTAAGAAGGGTCTCAACTTTTATCCATATACTTCAGGGATGCTGCCTGACCTGCTGAGTTACTCCAGCACTTCGTGTCCATTTATGCTTAGACAACATGGGTGTTGCATACAGTGCTAACATTAAATTGGAAGCTATAGAGAATTTTGAGATTTGGGTAACCTTGTTTTAAGAAATCATTATCAGTGATTTGCAATCATACCCAAGGTTGCCACACTTTGGGAATAGCTTACCTGACATGTGGGAATTGGAACATATATTGATAACAGAGAATCAGTGAGAATTGGATACTTTAAACACTATGATAGCACTATTTGTTATCATCATGTATGGCTTGATAGTACTCCTGTATGGATGATTTATTTGAATAACAGGCAAACTAAGATGTTCACTGTATCTTGGTACATGTGACATTAATAAAACATGTTAGATTTTTATATGCAATTTTATGCACACAAATCAGGTGGTTTACTTTCAAGGCAATGCTGCTAATCTATGCTTCTGAGTAAAATTTGGATTTTATACTCATGGATGGCAAGTTTATCGGCTGCTTCTCAAGTATTGAAACTACAATATAAATGCTTTTAGAATTATTTAATTCTTCTTTCTAAACATAGGTTAATTTTTGTTCCTTTCGAATAAAGTCCACTTGACATTTTATTCATAGTTTGTTCATAAAAGGATCATGTCATCGCAATGGTATTAATCCTAACAACATCACTTTTGGGATTGTTGTTAAAGAAGGCAATTACTAATTTCATACAAATAAAGATAGAAGAAATCATCCCCAATTATTTATCTGTTTCAAAAATGAGTACTGTGCAACCATTAACTGTGACGTGCAAAGTTCTGAGTCAAGCAAGAAGTTGATTAACTGCCGTGATTCTGCCTCCTTGGATCAAAGAATGAATACGCTATAACAAACAGCTAGCTAGCCATAAAACAGAGAATTTTATGGAAAGACTGTATTAGCCATGAATATAGCAGGTGCTCATAGCTTATTTTATTTATTGCATGTGCACAACTCAGAACAACACAAATATATTATTCTCTCATTACAGTGCTTTGTGATGCACTGCAGTATCTAACCTTTGACATAACTTGCATTGTTTACGACTTTCTCACGATAAACACTCACATAAAATTTCAGTCAAGAGCATTTCACTCATTATAGCATCCAGTGTGATTTGCATTTTAAATTTTATCTAATAAATTAATTCTTCATGCTGAAGATTGAGATTTTATATTATGTTGGTAAATTGGTGGGGCATTCATTTCGACGGGTTAGAAAACTCATTTAGAAAATGAATGATCATCTCAGGATGATCATTGGAAATATCGCCAAGTGCTTATTTAAAACTGTTGAAGCTTTATTTCCCCATAGTCTATTTTATTTTCTGTGACAGTGCGCATGATTATGGCATTCCTGCACCTCTAAAAAGATAAATGCCATTATTTTGTTTTCCAGGCAGGTGACACATATGTTTATTAAAGATGCAAACTGGCACTTTTTGTCTGCAGACAAAGCATTACACATAACTGTATGACTGTATGTCTTCTTTCCTTTTACTTTTTCTCTCACTATTCTCCACAGCCTCATTGGTTGTGGAAGTGATCATCATTAATTGATTCATTCTTGTTGACTGCCTGCAATTACTATTCCAAAGAATGACCAGCAAGCTTTGTATCCATTCTCCCTTCACGTGGCATCAGCCACCTCATGTTCTGGACCTTTATATTACAGGAGAGCCAATGAATATAATGAAATCTGTTTGAGTGATATGGCTTCTAGTTGAATAACTGGAAGTGTGCCGGCTAAGAGATGCAGCGATGAGACTGGCAGGAGCCCTAAGTGAGAGTACGATGGTACCATAAGAGCAGAATTAGACCATTCAGCCCATTGAATCTGCTCTGCCATTCTATCATGGATGATCTATCTTTCCCTCCCTACCCCATTCTCCTGCCTTCTCCCTGTAATGTTTGACGCTCTTAATAATCAAGAACGTATCAATCCGCTTGAAAAATACCAATGTCTTGGCCTCCACAGCCGTCTGTGACAATTAATTCCAAGATTCACCACCCTCTGGCTAAAGAAATTCCTTCACATTTCCATTCCAAAATTCGGTCCTTTTATTTTGAGGCTGTGCACTCTGGTCCTATACATCCTCTCTACGTCCACATATGATTGTTAGGCATGTCCTCTGAATGATTAAGGTGGATGGTGATATGGCAGACTAAGTCTTGTGCAGGGTAGTAATGCAATTGTCAGAACAAGGTTTTTGAAGATGAATTCATTTATCTCGCCACATTGAGGGGAGTTAAACTAATGCTGTCCTGTTCTTCGGGCTTATGTTCTGACCCACTGCCTTGTGATTGTGTTTCCATGCTGTATCTTCTCTGCCACAACATCAAATTTTGGTGTCCGTTCTCTGCAAATTCTGCCATCCTTCAATGTTTCAGGCAATTTTCCATTTACCAACCTTTGACTGTCACAGTATATCTTCTGTTCATCCAATTAGCTTTGACTCATAATTGCTATTCACAATGTTGACACTTGATGCATCCAGCCCAAGATCAGCACGGTTTGCATAAGCAAGTGACAGATAATATTCATTTCTGCAGGAGCAGCAAGTTGTCAAGGCTTGGGTTAAACATTCATTGAGAGTCTTGTGCCCGTTTTAGGGGGCTATACATTTTAACTATCAAAATCTTTTCTCTGCAAACCAATGCATTCTGAACCACAGAGATTTAATACTTGTGCATTTTATAGATGGAAAAAAAATGGATACTCAGTAAATTACAAGGTAATAATCCAATCAAAAGCTGCAGATTGGATTATAAATCACTCCGAGACATCTTTCTTTATTAATATATAACGTATACTGTTGATTTTATGTAGGGATTATTACTTTGCAATTGACTTAGCAATATATAATATTTTGTATCTTATTTTATTTTGTTCCTTTCCCCTCCTATCCCAAAGACACTAATTCATACTGAGATGACACAACCTCTTCATTACTTTACCCAAAGCAGCTTTCTTCATACGTCAAGCTGTTCAGCCCAGATTGCCAAACATTATATGTATTGTGCAGGGAGGCTGGTGGTTGGCGCAGGTAAAGAAACATGGCAGAGATTGGTCCAAAGTACACCTCGATAGCTAGATCCTCTTTGCAAAGTGTCATAAGTTTTTATTTTCTGTATTAATATTCCTGGATGATTTTGAAAATATAAATCTTGGTTTCATATTTCCACATCTGCAGTCATTGTGAAATAAATAAGAAAATTGGGCGACACAGTGACAGAGCAGTAGAGTTGCTGCTTTACAGCACCAGAGTCCCGGGTATGATCCTGGCAATGGGTGCTGTCTATATTGAGTTTGTACGTTCTCCCTGTGACTATGTGGGTTTTCTTCGGGTGCTGCAGTTTCCTCCCACATTCCAAAGATGTGCTGATTTGTAGGTTATTTGCCCCTAACATGTGATGCAAACCTGAGATAACATGTAACTAATGTACAGGTGATCATTGGTCAGCGTGGACTCGGTAGGCCGAAGGGCCTGTTTCCATGCTGTATCTCAAAACGAAACCAAACTTGTGTATGATCGTTGGTGAATTAAGGTGTGTTACATTTTAAAAAGCAGCCTCGGGTGGTGTAATGGAATTATTTGTTGCCATCTTACAGTGAGAATACTCAATTATTTTAACCTGCTATTGACTAATAGGTAGAGTGGCATACTGGTTGAGTTATTGGATTAGCAGCCTGAATTCTGGATTTTGCCCCAGAGACTTGGTATTCAATTCCCACGTGATAGTTGGAAACTTTAAATCAAGTAATCAAATACATCTGGAATTTAACTGTAACCATGGAGTGATCAGACTGTCATAAAAACCCATCTGATTCTCTCATGCTTATAATGGAAATAAAAGGTTCAATCTGAACTTTTTCTGTCCTCAAGCCCACCAACATTTGTGAATCTATTTCCTCCTCAAAAGCAATTGGGGATGGCCAATAAATGCTGGCATTGCCAGAGATAGCCACATCCTCTGATTGAATAAATACATGAGAAATAAAGAAAACTTAATGTCTATTTTGGTTATAAGCTAACTTAAGGGTCTGGAAGAATTACATATGAGAAGGAAATATTTTACTGGCACTCACTGAAATGATAAGGTTACCTTTCCTTTTCCTTTGACTGTGTTGCCAGAGCTCAAGTTATAAATCTCAGTTATGAGTTTAACTCTTTAAGCCACATTTGATTCTTTGCCAGTGTTTCCATAGAAACATTTGTCGACATAATGTTAATAATTTCACTGAATTCACCAAGGATCTGTTTGCCATACACTTACATTTATTCATTTCACACTTGAAGTAAAGAACATATACTGTAAAATGATCTTTATAAAATGTTTATTTGAAATTATGAAGATCATGGCATTTAGTGTGTTGTCATCTGTTGTTATCCACACTGAAAAAGTGACAGCACAGAGCCTCTAAGGTGGTGTGGGTTGTACAGAGCAGAACATACATGTTTGGAGGTGAATTCATTTATAAACAAAAACCTGTGCATAAAAACACTTTGTGTACTTATCTTTCAGAAATGTTTATTTCATTAATTTGAGATAAACAACTGAGAATTGTTTCTCAGTGAATCACACATTTATGATGATGGCAGAATGTTGTTTTAGTTTATAAGACAAAGATTAAAGAAATGATGGGAGGTTCTGCCAGCAATCAAAGTGGTTGGAAAAAAACTGAAGAAACTCCACCATATGAAAATGTTATAAATAATCATAGAATCATAGAAAATGTGTGAAAATAAGTGCTCAGTTTTGAATGATTCAGGTTTTCCATTCAGGTTGCATTACATCATCTGAACTCTGTTCAGATTATAACCTTGCAATTCTTCCTCCATTTCAGTGGCTCTCTGTTTATTTAAACTGGCTGAAATTTAGTTCCAAACAGGAAAGCACAACAGTAACATGACATGCGGAGATTTTTTTTAGTGCAATCTGTTTTCCATATTTAGTTATTACTTTTAATCTCTTGCCCTGATTTCTTCCAAAGTGCAGTTAAATTCTGCATTGGCAATAAATGGTAACACATCTAACTGCACTTAGTCCTATCCGGAGAAAGGATTACATGAGTGAGTTTATGAATAATTGATACATGGGAAGATGATCTTAACGTAAAACCACTGTTGTAATTTAATCAGGAGTATTATATGTTGTATTTTGTCAGTTGATCATTGTTCCTCCACCCAGACATACAGGAAAATTGACGCAGTGTTGTTTACAATTTTCTTCCTGAGCCAGGTTGGAAAAGGTTCTAGGGAGAATGGCGCCCTGGTCCTTGCTGCAGGCTATGCAGGTTGGCCCAGGCTCTGCTGGGGAGCAGATGGTGAGCCAAAGCTTGTAGTCACACTTACCTTATTCACTAAATCCTAAATCCCTTGGTGACTGCTCAGCCAACACAAGCTTTGTGGGGAGGGGGGGATAAAACACACACACACACACACACACACACACACAAAAAGAGGCCACAATCTGGGCTTTTAAGTTATCACATCATGTCGAGAGAATTTTAAAGGTACAGATGTGAAAGAAAGTTATCGGCAAAGGTGAAACATTTTGTGAACTTGTTTCTCAGAATTCAAATGTTTATATATTTTTTTTTAATGTTGAGAAACATCACAGGGATGAGTGATTTTTATCAAGTAGCAATGGCAGTGTTAAAAAGCATCACATTGATGCCCTAAAGCACACCTCTTGGTTCCTATAAAAATCTGAATATAAATTGATGTAGTGTAATTAGTGGCAGCAGCAGTACCTGGTGGTGCTTTGCAGCCTGACAGTAGCAGATTTATCCCAGGAGACGAAGCCTGAAGAATATGTCAGTCATATGCTTTTTCAGCCAACTTTGTGTGAGAGAGAAGGAACATACACCAATTATTAGAAATGAGTGAGGTTTATATCAGGCGCAATTATGTTTGATAGTATTTATAGGCTGTGAAATATATTTGTCAGACATCATTTTGTTTTCATATCTGATATTTTCAGTCAATGGTTTCTCCAGATTGTAAAACGTGCAGTAGGCATTTAGTCACAGGAGAATCACAATGTCTTTTTATATTCATTGAATTGTTCATATTTCATGCAATATGTTTTACTATATCTATATCTATAAAAGGGGTTTCCTCACTGATAACAAAAAAATATTATTATTAACCAAATAACATCACCTGCCAAATGTCCCATATTTGTCATTTGTAGAGAAAGAAGATTATCTTGTAATATTTTAACCCACAGGATGATTTCACAGGAATTCCCCCTGGAATTCCTTTCCTATGAAGGAAAACATTTTATACGCTCTACAATTTTCTTTTCACAGAACTTGTGTTCCTGATTAAAAAGTGCGCTTCATTATTTTCATATATTATCTTAATTATCTGGGAAATTATGTAAAGCCAGTATAGCTCAGTCTAACATTAGATATATCTAAGTTTAATATTTGGAAAACATACATCATAGTTACACTGGTATTTGTAGAAGAAAGTAGCATAGGCAATGACAAAACTAATTAGAATTGAATGCATTCACCTTCATTTCCTCATCTCTTAGAAACTTTTTTATGACCACAGGTAAGCATTGCAACAATCCATTTTATCCATCCCTGCTTAGGATAACAAATGTATTAAGAATGTTCCTATGCTTCAGACCATACAATCAGCTGTCACTCTTCCCCCTTTTCCAATAATCAACTCAACCAATTTGTTTTAGTGCACGCATAGCCTAGTCCTGATTTCACATCTTGCGTTTCCCTTTAATTTGCCTCTCTGATTTTTACCTTACCTATAACTAGCATCTCCTGCACCCTTGACCTTATAACAATGAACAACTGATGATCTAATTTCTATTTCCTCACACATGCTTTTCCTTGTGAACTGTTTCTTTCCCAGATTCTGAACACTCTGCCAAATATGTGCTGTTATCACTCCATCTGTCCTTGCAAATCTGTCCTCCAACATCCCTTTTTACTGAACGTAGTCATCTAATCCATGTCAAACTATGCATAGCGTGATTAAAATCTTTCAGCCAGGTTTTGATCCTGTCACAAAAATAAAACCAGAAAGATGTACACTCACATAACATATTTCAAAACCCTTTCTGAAAATCTCAAAGCTCTTTACTTTGTTGAGTTTTAAAGTATAGTCATGATTATAATCTGAGAAAAACAACAGTCAATTTACAGGGTTACACAAAAAGCTGGAGAAACTCAGCGGGTGCAGCAGCATCTAAGGAGCGAAGGAGAAACAGCAAGTCATAATGAACAAATAATGTGCTTTAGTCGCTGAGGGATAAATATTGTCCTAAACACTTTCTCCATGTTTTTATCAATCAATAATTGATCACAGGTTCCTAGACAAAGTAGCCTGTTTAATTAGCACCCCATGTTTTACCCTTAGCATTCACACCATCCATGACTATGCGCAGTATTCACGATCTACAAAATGCAATACCATAACAATCCAAGCCTACTCCAATAACCACCAAAAACTATAATTACTACCACTTTAGAAGTGCAAGTATAGTGGCTCACAAAATATCACAGTTTCCTTCAACTATTGCATATCAGATAGAAATATACTGCCGTTCCTTCATTATTATTAGATTAAAGACCTTGAAGTTGGGCCGATGGGCCTGATTCCACGCTGTATGACTCTATAACTCTCTTCCTTTCCATCTTTTCTGCCAAGCAATCCAACTTTAGTGTCCATTCTCTGCAAATTCTGCCATCCTTCACTGTTTCAGACAATTTTCCATTTACCAACTTTTGACCGTCTCATAATGTACCTTTTGTTTATGAGATGAGCTTTCACTCATGATTGCCATTTGCATTTTTGACTCCCCATATCAACATTACAATATGGATGCATTCAGCAGGACTGTGGTAATTCAAGAAGGTGATTCACCATCACATACCTACAAGCAATTATGGATGGGAAATAAATGCTGGCTTTGAGAAAGAGGTCCTGTTACTGAATGCATATGGATATCTTTGTTATGCACTGTTTATTTTTCAGACAATCTGTTAAAAGACAACTTCACTCACCATTTTACAATCAATTTTGCTGCCTAGCTTTTGAATTCAAATATCTTGACCTTCCTAAATCTCTTATGTCACAATTTAGTGTAGGATTTATCTTTTGAAGAATTCATTAACGTTATTTGAATAAGACTTCTTTTGAAATCCATTTTGACTCTCTCAGTGTAGTTTGTTATCTCATAATAATTTATTTTTGTACATTTCCTGGTTTGATGTTATCTTAAATAGAAATTAGAAACATTAAAACATCGATGGATCTTTTGTCGGAAAATAACTTTGTGATCAATAATCTTGAATCATGTTCTTAATAATTTATATAAATATAGTTGATCTTTCCTCAGCATTGATAACAATAAAGATAGTGTCGTAAAGTATGTTTCCTCAGATCCATGTTGTATGATAAATGTTGGATTACTAGTAGTTGCCTATAGGCATGACTTTCTGTTTTTCCTCTTTCTGATCACAGTAACGCATTCACCAATGAAGTATACTTAAACATGGCAATGCTGTCAGTCAAACATATTGTTGTGATTCAGTTTAAATTTACAACATCAGGAAGGACTGCACAGCACAATGGCTGATATAAGGTTGTATAACAGACAAGGATTAAAAGTGGATTGCATGTGATTCACTAATCTTCCCATTGCTATTGTAGAAAGGCAGAAACAATATCCTTAACCAAAATATATCTTCAAGGATATATTATGCTTAAGCAAAGACGCAGTGGGAGCTATATTTGGTCTCAGGACTTTGGGTTAGGGAGGGAAAATCAACCAAGTCCTGATTGCTATCCACTAATATCCTACTTAACATTACATGTGTTTTTGTGTAGGTATTAGGCAAGAAGCGGATTATACTCATTCCTACATTACAGCAGTGATTACACTTCAAAAGTACTTCAATGACTGCAAAGTGTATCGGTATGTCCAAAAATGGACATGAATGTTCATAGATCAACATGAGGTTTGCTTTTATTATAGTACTTTGAGGTAGTTAAATCAGTTACCAATGCTCACAATCTATTTTATGAATAGTGATGGGGATGGGATGGCTTCCATTGGACAACAACCTGGGAAATTTAAGGATAAAGTTAGTAAATAAATAAAATACCTTTGAATTTGCTTCTCTGGTATACTAGCTGGTTAAAACAGCTCATCACTTACTGAAAAGAAAATCACAGTGCTGGAGTAACTCAGCAGGTTAGGCAGCATCTCTGGAGAACATAGATTTATGCCATTTTGGTTGGGACTTGCTGCCTGACCCGCTGAGTTACTACAACACCTTGTATCTTCTTTTGTAATAAAACAGCATCTGCAGTTCTTTGTCTCTAAGAAAGTAGTAAGCTTTGTGACTGGACGTCAGATTTTGAAGATATTTGGTTGTGTCTTCTGCAGACCCCAAAGCCCTGTGCTAATCAACTTGCTATTATGAAGTTTGAAGGCCATTTACGATTACATTAGAAATTTAGAATGCAAGTAACTCTGACATTATATAACCCCTGCACTGGAAAATTTGTTTTTGTGAAAACACAATTTATATCTCTGCGAGGGGTTTAAATATCAATGAAAGTAAACGTGCTTCTCATTCTTCACTGGAGAATTTACTTATTTTTGGACACCTATTTATTAGAGGTATTATGGTAGAGGGAATTCTTGCTATTTTCCATATATTTCATAATGATCCCCTTTTTGGGAATGGCTGATTTCAAAGAGAAATGTGTTTGTTTTGAGAAAGACATATAGGATCCATAAAATAATAAATGTTCTCTTGGTTGGGAGAAGTGGGAAAATTTGAAAATCAGTATAATTACAGTCGGCAGGAAAAGCTCAGGATTCAGGTAATGAAAATACAATTAAACTCCTGCAGAGCCATAAAATGTAGTGCTCATGCCGTTTAGAAAATTGAAAATAAAGTAATTATAATTTTCTTCCTTCACCAGCAATAGTATAGGACCTATATTGTTTAGGAGGGAATAAACCTGCCAAATACTCATCAGTGTAGCAAAGAATACATTGCTTTTAAATTGTTGAACCAGCAACAGTGCCATTAAAATATAAAATAAATATAAAAATATCTCTCAATAAATAAAGCAGATGTTATAAATAATAGACGTGTTATTAATTCAAACTGTTCAGATAACAATAACATAACCTTTAAGACTTTAACTATCTGAATATTCTATTCTTATTGCTCCAAATGCAACCTTTTCAGAGGATGGAACAAAGATATTGCAATGGCTCTCATTGCCCCGTGTAATGAAGATAAAGTGATTCTGGTCTCTCACAGTCAAAGGTGTGAATGTGTAGCTGTACACATCATTCTTTATTTTTCTGTGACATCAGCACGTACCAAGCCTGGCGATGCCCGCTAGGCTTATAAATGGAGTGCATCTACCAGAATGTGGCACAGGAAGTTGCCAACACTCTTAGAACCAGAAGACCAGCAAATACCTCATGAAATCGGAATAGACATTAGGATGGCACAGTGGCACAGCTGGTAGTGCTGCTGCCTCACTGTGCCAGAGATCCGGGTTCAATCCCGACCTTGGGTGCTGTCTGTGTGGCGTTTGCATGATCTCCCTGTGACTGTATGGGTTTTCTCCAGGTGCCCCAATTTCATAGAAACGTAGAAAATAGGTGCAGGAGTAGGCCTTTCGGCCCTTCGAGCCTGCACCGCCATTCAATGTGACCATGGCTGATCATCCAACTCAGTATCCTGTACCTGCCTTCTCTCCATATCCCCTGATCCCTTTAGCCTCAAGGGCCACATCTAACTCCCTCTTAAATATAGCCAATGAACTGGCCTCAACTACCTTCTGTGGCAGAGAATTCCAGAGACTCACCACTCTCTGTGTGAAAAACCCCCCCACATCCCAAAGATGTGCGACTTTGTAAGTTAATTGGCCTCTGTAAATTTCCCCTGGTGTGTAGGGAGTTGATGCGTAACTGGGATAACATAGAACTAATGTGAATGGGTGGTCAATGTGGACTCGGTGGGCTGTATGGCCTGAGTCCATGCTTTAAACTCTCTAAACTAAACTATCTCTAAACTAAACAGAATGCGAAGATGGACACAAAAAGCTGGAATAACAGCGGGTCAGGCAGCATCTCTGGAGAGAAGGATTAGGTGACGTTTCGGATCGAGACCCTTCTTTCAGACTGAGAGTCAGGGGAAAGGGAAACGAGAGATATAGACAGTGATAGAGATGAACAAATGAATGAAAGATATGCAAAAAAGTAATAATGGAACCAGGCAATGTTAGCTGTGGGCTAAGTGAAAACGAGTTACAGACAGTGAGATTCAACAAGACGACTTTGATTCTTGTACAAAGTTTCGGGTGAGGTAGTGTCGGAGAGAGAGAGGGCGCAAAGTTTACTTGAAGTTAGAGAAATCAATATTCATACTGCTGGGTTGTAAGCTGCCCATACTGAATGTGAGTTTAGAAATGGTGATTTTCCATGAGTTCAAACATTAATTTATTGAGAATCAAACAGTTCATACACACTCATATTTATTTATTTAAGGAAGCATGTGTCCCTGTACAATGTACACACATTACAATTATCTTTTCAACATTCAAGATGGTTCCATATTCATTTCAGTGGTCTTTGTAAATTTATTGCAAAGCCATGGAGTACCCATGCTCATAAAACCATACTGAGCCTCCAGTTTAGAGTGATTTGAAAAATCTATGTTCAGAATGCACAGATTTTGTGCTGTGAGGTACTTTCTCAGTTTTCAATTCAGAAAAGAGCATTGAACCAAGGAAATATTTAATTTACATAAGTGTTTCCAATACTATTTTCTTAATCTTATGTGAAAGAAGAAACAAAAGTTTAAAAAAAATCTTAGGGAAAGCAGATTCCGATAGGAATGCAATATTCTGTTAGCTTTATATAGGTTATTTAAAATTTAAAATTGAGTAAAGTGTTCTGTAGTCTATGTAAGTACTGTTTGAGTCAGCACTCATTCTAACCATAATAAAGATGGTGTAATTCAGTCATGTCTGTAACCCCCTGTGGTCCTATTGCTAAAGATGATATCTGGGACCCTCCAGTATGTACAGTCCAAGGGATTGTGATCTTAAAGGGCCTGTTCCACTTTGGCGACATTTTAGGTGTGTGCAGGAGATTCTGCGCTAGCCACATGATAACCACATGTTCGCTGGTGGTATCTGGTGAGTCTCCTTCATGGTCGCGAGGAGTTCCCGCATTCTGAGAACTAGTCGCGGCCTCAGTATGGTTGCCGCAAATATTTCAGCATGTTGAAATATTTTCTGCGACCAAATATTGGTTGCCATGAAGAAAATCGCTAATCCTATAGTGGTAGGTGCAGTTGTAGTGGGGTCACCATGTAGTTATGGGTAGTCGATGTAGTCATAGGTAGTTTTAGTTAATCGCCTTTGCTGAACGGGCATTTTCATTGGCTCATTGGGGAAAAAAAATAAGCACAAGTTTTCAGAACCAAAGGTAATCGACTGGTAATGTTAAATGCCCGCCAAACTTCACAGCAATATATCTCTGCCTTAGTAAAAGTTGTCTGGCTTCTTAAAAGTGTCTCCACTCCTCCTCCTCCCCTTCTCCCCCCCCCCCCCCCACCCCTCCTCTTTTAAAGGACTTACCGGATACTGTGCTAGCCGTCTTAACCTTCCTGTTCATCGTGGTGTGTGTCTGTATCAACTTGGCTTTACACTGTGTGAATTTCAGACAGTGCTCCCCCGCTTTCCATGGCCCCCGCCTTTGCGATGTGTTTGTGTGTGTGTGGCCACTCTTACAGTCGCCATTCCAGTTCAGAGTTTTTCAGGCAATACAGGGAACTTGACAATCGCCGGCAGTCCGCTGTAAAATTGCCTAAGTGGGACAGGCCCTTAATTCTGTTCACAGTCATAGAGGATTAATATCAGCACCACAATTCCTCAATAACATGCATCAATGGGACGAAGGCAGTCATGGCATTAAAACAATGATATTGAGCCACTATCTTCGAATGATGAAAAAAAATCTATATGAAACTTCTGGAGATGTTGTACTGTTGGCAGAGTAAAGCTTCTGAATACAGTTGGCAAGTCAGGGATGCTGAGTTTAAGTTCCAGTCCAGAGACATAAACACAAAACACCAGGTTGTTCACCAGTCACTCCACTGTTGATGGAGGCATGTACAATCTTAGGTACAATCACTTGGATAAGAAATCAAGATAATATCGTGTGAGCTCTCTTTGATGGATGTAAACAATGCAAGGGGCTACTTTGAGTAAGATGGTTTGCAGGAATTTAAATATACACGCATTTGTAGAGTCAAGGTCACATATCCTTATTGCAGTGGTTCAAATGCATCTGGGCTTGTCTATAGCCTTGCAACTCACATAGCTTCTATTAAATGTTTATTATATCAATGAGGGACAGAGCACAAGTTCAGTTATTTAGCTCTTTCCCAAATTTGTTCAATGATACAATTAAGAAATACAATGATAAAAATACATCTATTGATGCTCCAGAACACATCATCAGTGATGTAACCTGGGGTCATTGGATATTTCAGGTCTTTCAACATCAGACACCCTCACCCAGGTGACCCAGCCGTGGTTGTTCAGGTGGCAGTCGCTCCACTCCATGGACCTCCTCTCCTGATCCAGAGCCATCTCGAGGCTTTCTCTGCTGCCTCTATGGTGTTTTTGATGCCTCTTCTCCTCTCCATTCCATTGATACCATGCAGTCAAGGCTTTGTAGAGACTTTGCCCTGCAAAACCTCTGTAGCCAACCTTGATGGGCATACATCTTATCTTCCAGCTCTGCTTATGGAAGTCTATGACCAGATCTTCGTACTTGGTCTTCTTCCTCTCGTGGGCCTCCTCCAGACGGTCTTCCCACGGCACTGTCAGTTCCAACAAGACAATGTTTTTGGTCGCTTCTGAGACCAGTAGGATGTCTGGCCTCAGTGCGGTTGTAGCAATGTGCTGTGGGAACTTCAGTTGTTTCACCAGGTGTACAGAAAGCTGCCAGTCCTGCGCAGTCACCAGGATTCCTGATGGATTCCTGTCTGCTATAGTTCTTGGCAGCTGCACACCGGCCTTCACGAAGGTGATCATCTGGGTGGTGGGCCGTGCTCGTCTACAGCTGCTGATTCCCAAGCTGATGGCTTCTACAATGGGTTTAGGAACCTGGTTGTGACGCCAGGTGTACCGGCCCTGCCCAAGAGCCTCTGGGCAGCAGCTCAGGATGTGTTCCAATGTCCCCTTGCCTGAGCATTGCAGGCAATCCGGAGATTCTGCTTTGCCCCAGATGAAGAGGTTTGATGGCTGGGCAAGAGATCGTACACTGCACGGACCAGGAACTTGATGCACTATGGTTCAGTCTGCCAGAGCTCAGTCCATGTGACTTTTCAGTCCATGGCCTGCTCCCACCTTGTCCAAGCCCCCTGCTGCCTCAAGCCAACCACTCTGGTAGACCTCTCCTCCTCCACCGCTGCCCTCACTTCCTCCTCGACCAGCCTGCGCCTCTCCTTCCCCTTGGCCTTGTCAAACTGGGGAGTTGGGAAGATTCCCGGACCAGCTCCTCCTCGAATCAATGCTCCCACCAGGACTCTGCGGCGGATCCGAGACTCCGCTTGCAGCACAGCTTCGCCGGCTTTCCACTTCCTCCCAGTTTTCACCTCCACCCTAGACTGAGCCACCTTGGGGTCGCTGGAGTCCCTGTACAGAATCACCTCCCTGGCCCGAGTCACCTTACATTCCTCCTCCAGGGACTTCAGGGGCAGCTGGAGCTTGGTGTTATTTCAGTAAAGGGCGTGGCTGCTAAGACTCTTGGGCAGTCCCAAACACCTCCTGAGAAAGCTGTTGACTTTCCTCTCCAATCTCTCTATGATGGAGATTGGGACTTCGTAGACACGCAGTGGCCAGAGTATCCTTGGCAGGATACCATGCTGGTAAATCCATGCCTTGAACTTGCCGGGAAGCCCTGACCGGTCCACTGTTCTCAACCAGCTCTAGAGCTCCTGACAGATTGCCTGGACTGATGCTGTATCGTTCAGGCTGCTGTTAAACACCTTGCCAAGACTCTTCACTGGCCTTTTGGAAACAGTTGGGATTGGTGTCCTTTCGATGCTGAAGCGGAACCTGTTCATGACTTTGCCCTTCTTCAGCACCAGTCATCTTGATTTTCCTGGCTTAAATCTCATCCTTGCCTATCCAATCAGTTTCTCCAACCCAAGCAGGATCCACCTGCCTCCTGGCACTGACTCAGTGGTGACAGTCAGGTCGTCCACGAAGGCTCTGATTGGTGGTTGGCGCATTCCTATATTTAATATATTTAGCGGCATGGACATTCTTCCATGCTGGAAAATGGCCATTGAATTGGCACCGAGCAAGATACGCATCCATGCTTTGATTATGACCACCAGAGATCACTGTTCTTTATTACATGATATCCAATGTATGAAAATCAATTGTTCAAAAAAATGTACCTATGAACCGTATTGTTGCATTAATATATCCTTAATGCAATACCCCAAATGTGTTTGTTCCCATCTATAGCCTCATGGTGCAGATAGCTTTTGTTTAAATGTTTATTGGGAGAAAGGACTGAAGAGGATCTGAAGAAGGGCCTCGACCCGAAACGTCACCCATTCCTTCTCTCCAGAGATGCTGCTGTCCCGCTGAGTTACCCTAGCTTTTCGTGTCTATCTTCGGTTCAAACCAGCACCAGCAGTTCCTCCTTTCACGGGGTTAGAAACATAATGGGTTTGAACATACACTGGCCAGTACATTACCTTCCAGGAGTGGTTTGTCCTACATTTGATGCATACAAGATTTCTGGAACCTGTATTAGTGTGACAGCAGTGCAGTTGCAATGCCTAAAGATCATTGCATGCTGATTGATGTTATGTCTACTGGTTACATACTTATGAAGAACAGTGAGATGTACAATTGTTTCTAATGATTAATTTTCAGTTTCCTAACTGTGTCGCCATAGGTGCACTGGGTGTGGAAGAAGGCATTTGTCACTCTGACCAATGAGTATTGAGTAAAGAGCAATGAGTGTGGAAGATGGCTTGTTATGTTGCAGTTGTACGCAACATTAATGAGGCTGCACAGAGTATTGTGTTCAATTTTGGTCATCCGGCTATAGGAAAGATGCCATTAAGCTGGAAAAAGTGTAGAAAAGATTTACAATACAATTTTCAAGACTTGAGGTACTGAATTATAGGGACAGGTTGGGCAGGCGAGGACTTTATTCCTTGGAGTTTCAGAGACTGTGGTGTAATCATTTAGAGGTGTGTAAATAAAGGGGGAATAGATAGGGTGAACGCACAGTCTTTTACCTGGGGTTGGGGATTCAAGAGCTAAAGGATATTAGTTTAAGGAGGAATAAAATTTAATAGGAATCTGAAGAGAAACTTGTACGCATGTGGAACAAGCTGCCAGAGGAAGTGGTTGAGGTAGGTAACATAACAACATTTAAGTTACGTTTGAACAGGTGTATGGATAAGAATGTTTTGGTGAGATATAGGTCCAGTTTGGGTAAATTGGATTAGTGTAAATGGGCAGCTTAATTGGTCTGAATGTGTTGGGTTGAAGGGCATATTTCTGTGCTTTATGATTTTCTGACTATTGGATGGAATGTAAAACATTTGAGCATTTAATTTCTTGCCTAGTACATCCAGTTCTTGTTTAGTGGTTGAACGATAATTTGATTTAATTTAAAATATTTCCATTGACTAAGATAAAAATGTAATATTAAGAAAAGAAATTCAAGAAATAATATCCTAGACCTAAATCTTTTAACATTAAAGATTTATGTTATCAAGAGTGTATTTTATAACTCTCATGCGAATGAAGAATCAAATCCATCCCTCACACCTGCAGGAGCATTAGGTTTGATAGGAAAGAAGTGCGTGTTCCTTTTAAAAACCAGAGAGATTGTTTTTCTGACATCGCTGATGCATGCTTGGTTGCTGCCTCAGATTAATGTGAGGGCCCCAGTGATTCCTTTTCGACTTTATTTTATGAAATAATACCTGTCAGCTGCTGTCTGATCCCAGAAAAAGGGGCAGGTTTTCCAGGTCATTCTGCCATCTGTCAGATAAAGCTCATCTGTCCTTCCATATTACCACCTGATCCGCACTAACAGGCCTCAGAGGGAGTCCTGTTTTATAGGCCTACTGGGAGCCCCTGGAAGAATCTGTGCTAGGACATCACCTGTGATTCAGAGAATTAATTATCACTGAGTAGATGAAGATGTCCTGTGCAGCCTGGAAAATGATTTTACCCACATGCTGTGACATCGTTTTTCTGACTTGCTTGTTGAGCAGCTGATGGGGGAGGTAGAAACCTGACATGTAATACACAGTAGAAAAAGGTGCAGATTTGTTTTTCCCTTCAAAGCTGCTTACACTCAATGCATCATTAATCAAAACAAAAATGTAGTTGCTAATCGCCAGTCTGAGGAAAGGATTTAAGCAAGGAACAGCAGATTTCCTCGCTGATTACAGTCTGAAAACCAGTTTCTCAGGCTAAATCAGGATAGTTAACCTTTCTCAAATCTGTTAAGTGTACGCAAACCTAACCAACATGATTAGTCAGTGATTAGGTGAACTGATTTAATCAATGCTCCGTTTATAATCTCTGGTCCACCTGTAAGCCATTGAAAAGCAGCATCTGTTGTACAGATAAACATTTGGCCCTTATTTTTACTGAGCAATGCAAAGTCCCACTCAATCTGCATCAGATGTATCACAAATCCTTAAAATGATAACATACAGTCCATCATTGCCTGGAAGCCATATTAACGACAATTTATGACTATTACATTGTGTGGCATTTGAAAAGGGGCCAAATTAGGACAGTGAAAAGTACAAAATGTTATTATCCATCCATTAACTGATTATTAGTCACAATTCACTGATCACAAAACATGTAATTGTTGTACACATAATAAAACATGAAATCAAGTTGGCAGCGAGGGCATTTTTCTCATGTAACTTTATGACATGAGGTGAAGGGAATTTATTCAGTTATCCTTTCACAGCTGTGGAACTACAAGACAAGGAGTTGGTTATTTTATTTCTGACGCAACAGTTCAAGGATCACACTTTAAAAATAATTGCATGGAAGTTTAGAGTTAATTTTGGAATTTAATTGTGGTCAAATTAAATAATGCACATAAAATGCAATCAACCCATTGCAGATCCGAGTAGTAATGTTATCAGATCATAATCCAACTTTTCTTGTTTCATTCTTTACTTTTTCCTGTACCCATAAGAGAGCAATAATAAGTAATATAAGGAAGGGATAAAATATTTCATGAAATGTTATGTCACTTAGACCAAAAAATCCCTTATAAAGATCATGTCACTCAATTCATGCTGAGGTTAATGTTTGTTTGATGAAGCCTCTAGTTACAGGGGAAGTGAGTAATCTTCTCATGTCCATTGGAGAGAGGAGCCTCGTGCTTTGCACTTGTTTCCTGTTCCCAGTCCATAATTTCTGTGATAAGTGAGGTTGATTTTGTGAAACTAGTATTTCCTGAGAATGTCCTGTTGGATAATTCAGCTATTTGAGCCGTTCAAACTCCAACTAACTCTGCAAATTCTGTCAAGATTGACCATAATGTCTCTTTGACCAAAAAAAAAACACAACCTATGAGTTCATGTTCACATCTTATGGCATTGAATGAATTAACAGACATGCCAAGAATACACTGTCGACAAGCAACAGTAGAATTATGGTGGGATGGCTAGCAAGGGTTGTATGCATCACCCTGATAACAAACATGAGTGCTGACCTGAACAATCAAAAACAAAAACCTACCGAGGGTGTTCAATCAGTGAGTGTGCAAAGAGTCTTGAATTAATTTCACAAGAAAAATTATTACAGTAATTTCCTGAGGGCATACGGTGATATTCAACGGTAGTGCAGTAGAATTGGCTTCAAACAGATCTGCCTATATTCTGGAACAGTGTTAGCATAACTTTAAAACATCCTGCATCATGAACGGATATGCTATAAAATGAACTGAGACTTACTGTACTCAAGCACGTTAATTGTAATTGTAGGCCTGCAAAGTATATACTGTATTGTGTTGCATAGTTACGGTGTTCAGGGGCTAAAGAAGCAATATAGAGAGATTTAGTTCTGCTGATTTAATACCACAGGTGCAGACAAGCCAAGCATAACAAACTGGTTTTAAAAGTTAGAACATTGTTGGCACACTTGCCGAAGTCAGGCCATTACATACAGTGAGAATTTTGTTCTGAGAGAAAAAAGAGTTACTGACCCTTAAGCCTTTCAACTGAATATAATTGCCACTTATCTCTTTAGAATGAGAAAGATTATAAACCTCATGTGATGGATAATACTGGGGTATGAGTTACTTTCTTGTAAATCTTTCTGCGACTTGTCAAAGTTTATGTCAAATTGTGGAGTGCATAGATTGCCATAAATCACAAGTGGCACAGATGCAAATATATTCAGGCCATTCTCACAGGTGAAAGTAGCTCAGTTGAGCACTGTTCTGATCTAACATTTAATTTATTCCACAGCTGTTTTTATTTAAAGAGGCATTGCTTTATTGAAGAAGCGCTAAAACTACTTTCCTTTAGTTGAGGGGGCAGAAGAGCATTATGTGTTATTTTACTCTCCATATGTTGCAAGCAATCAACAAATTAATGAATCTCAGTGGGATTTAATCTAACTATATTTTTAAAAGCAAACAAATGAATAACACTGAGCAAGACTCAATGGGTCAGGCAGCATTGTAGAGGGAATAGTTAGGTTCAATGATTCAATGATACTTTATTGTCACGCACCTAGGTACAGTGAAATGGTTTGTTTTGCATACAACCCGATAAAACCATGCAGCAGACTACACCCAGGTAGTACACAAGCGTCGCCACGTTTTGGTGCCGACAAATTTACATGTTTTGGGTTCTCAGATCTCAAATGGATAACATTCATTTTTTTGCAAACATAGATTTTATTTAAATTTGGGTGAGTTGGGATTTTTTTTCTCAATTTTAAATGTTGTTGTCAACAAGTACAAAACAGTTAATGCTAGAAATTCTCTCGAATATAAGACTTACTGTTGAGCTCTTCCCAATATATCACAGTAGATTGAAAGATGCTGTTTTGAAATATAAAGTGGCGGAAACACCCTGATCTGTCAAGAAAGCTGGAAATGGTGGAATTATTTGTTGAGCAAAGATCACTCTGGAAATGGTGATTTACATTTCAATACTACTTCGAAGACTCTAACAGCTATTTCCCATCAGAAATTCCTTCCCTTTCCTGAATCTCAATATAATCCTCACACATTGACTTTTTGGAATGTTGGCAGTACATTAGAATCATCTTACAAAAACCCAACTTTAATAATATTATGACATGTGAGCTCAAATACATTACACAGTTTGACAATATCAATTTGTGTAAGGATTCTCTGCCCTTATTATTGTCAAACTGTAGAAATGTATTGAATGATATCCTGCTTCATGCCATTTCAATTGATTCATGGACAGGATACGGGATATACAGGCTAAATGAATGCAACACCGGTTCAAGGCCATCCCCCAGGATTATCTTGATATTTAGAGTTTCTGAGCATGGAAATAGGCCTGTGTGTCTTGATATCAAACACTGATCCTACAATAATCCTTTTTTATTCTTCCCACATTCAAAGCAATTCCGCCCTGATTCCATAACTCACAACATATATGTTTGGGGCAATTTACGATAGCCAATTACCCAACCAACTGACAGTTCAGTTCAGTTTAGTTTAGTGATATAGCACAGAAACATGCCTTTTATCCCATTCAGTCCACACTGACCAAAAATCACCTGTTCACACTAGTTCTATGTTATCCCGCTTTTGCAGTAACTACCTTCACACGAGGGGCAACTTACAGTGGCCAATTAACTTGAAATCTGCACATCATTTGGATGTGGGAGGACACCAAAACACCCAGAGGAAACCCATGCAGTCATAGGAAGAAATTGCAAACTTCACACAGATAGCACACGAGGTCAGGTCTCTAGCGCTGTGAGGCAAAAGCTCCACCAACCACATCAATGTGCTGCATGTCTTTGGTATGTAGGAAGAATGGCTGGCAGAAACACATGTCATGGGGATATGGTGCAACCTCCATTCATTTTAGTAGTAATGTGCTTTGCGGGAAGGTCTACTACCTTAAATGTTGAATCTGTTTATTCATCCCACGGATAAAGCCACACAAGCTAAATATTTCCAGCAATTTTCTGTTTTCGTTCGAGAGATTTTGGTATAACTAAATACAATGGTCAGCTTGGACATAGTTGGCCAAAGAGCTGTTTTGTGCACAAGGGGTGGGGAAATGAGGAGGAGGTTCGGACGGTTTACTTGAATTTGGAGAATTCACTGTACATGCTGTTGTCTTGTCGGCTACCCATGCAGAATATGTGATGCTGCTCTTTCAATTAGCATGTGGTCTCACACTAGCAGTGGTGGACTCTGAGGACATTCCCGTTATGGGAATGGGAAGATTGAAATGGTTAGCAGCAGGAAAATCCTACAAGCCTTGATAGACCTGGGCAACTGTACAGGTTGAAGCTGGAACGTCACACTGTGGGGGTATTCGACTCATACCAAGCTATTTGTTACAGGTCTGTTTAGGAACCTGATCACCATAGGCATTACGTCAAACACTTGGGCTCTTTCCACCAAGGCCTGCTGGAGCTCTGGGTTGCTAGCCATTTTAACGCCCCTTCATCGAGTTGAGCTGAAGGACCTGTCTCTATGACTCTATGACACTGTCTCTCTCGAGGAGACAGATAAAAATGTTGGTATGGATCCGATGGGTCTAGGGACCGATTTTATGCTGTGGAATTCTAAGACTTTTAAACGTTTGAGGAGTTTGTGCTCAAAGGATAAATCTTTTTCTGCTGTTTAACCAAACAATTATGTCTAGAACTTTCTTTGTCTTGCTAACTCTACTTGGCATAGTTTAAATTTTCATCCATGTATTCGAATGAAATCCCACTATTTATTAAGAAGATTATATTTATTATCTTTGTCAATAACCTTCCTTTTAGCAATACCACGTGAAAGGAATTAATTGATTGGGAGATGTTACTGATGAATGTGGCTGGTGAGATTTCCCATAAAAGAAAGTACTGCTTTCGTTGAAACACCAAAACGTGCTGAAATGTTGCATATTTAAAATATTTTATTACGGTTTCTAAGACAACATTTGGACCTCGCTCAATGTAAATGTAGTTCATTCTGATTTGTTTTGAAGGACTTAAGTGAAGTTTGCGTTCCAGCATATACTTGCAGTGATTAATATTTGGAAGCATTTGGCAATTTGAGAAAATATTTCACTTCCTTTCAATAGGACTTCTGCTGATGCAGGTTCTACCCACGTATTTAATTCTATGTTGTCTTCATATTTCAAACACCAATTCCCTCTAGTTCAGATTTCCAGCACTTGAGGTTTATGAATATATAGCTTTCTTAAATTAGATTTTATTTTACTTTTGATTAGATGAGTTGACTTCTTGGTAGTTAAAGAGTGAGATGTTGGAGCATTAAATATTAGGTGTGTGTGTGTGTGTGTGTGTGTATTTTTTCAAGGTTTGAGATTTTGCATAGCTCAAGTATTGGCCAGTTTCAATAAATCAAATGTCCATGGTTAAGTAGTTACGAAAGTAAATGTTTCTCTATAAAATATGTGTACCTAGATTAACCTAGTACTGACCTCTATCTTATATCACCCTGCATCCGTGCAACTAAAATAATCAAAAAGTTATCAGTAAATCCCTTCAGCTACCAACATAGCTGACCCGCTGTTATTCCAGCATTTTGTGTCTATCTTCGGGGTAAACCAGCATCTGCAGTTCCTTCCTAAACATACATGTTTAACTGTTTGTTGCACCCCTAACAGCGATTAAATAGAATCAAAGATCAGTTTACTCAATAATAACAATAATTACCACTCCATATCATTTGTATTTCAACTTCATTGCATTTAGCAATTGTTTTTATCTATAGCCAGAGTGAGAATGATCTGGGCAGTTTACCACTCAATAGCTTTACAAGGCGTGAACTAGCTGTGGTTACAGAGTTTCTATTATCCTTCAGTCCATGCCCACAGAATCATTATTCATGTTACAAACCACAATGATCTTTGAGAATAGTTTAATTCAGGAGATTTCCAAACGGGAAGAGGTGATGCTTTCTCAGACATTAATTATTAAACTGTAAATTGTGCATTATAAAAAATGAAAATGTGGAAAAATAACTTGTAAATTATTTTCTTATATTAGTGTGAAAAGTTAAAAACTTGAAGATTTTGAATACCTAGAAAACTGTTATTTACAGACATCCTGAAAGTACAGATTTTTATTTAAACATTATAATAACAAGTACAAAATGGAGTAAAAAAAACAAAGAAGTAGGCACCTGTGAGCAGTGGTAAACTTGTATATTCATCTTCTGGGCAATAGACTGGGATTTTTAACCATTTCAGAGACTTGCCACAGATATACTCACTCATCTTCAACAGACCATGTTACAATGAGTTTGTGGTAAAGCAATCTACAGTCCAGATTAGCAATCGGTCCTTATCTACAAGGGTACCAAAATATAAGATGAAATTGTGACACACTGGGGAGGCACTTACTAGTGGCCAGAATGCAAAGGTCTTGTTAAATCTAATGGCCTGGCATCATTCTCCTCATTTATAATAGTGTTCCTGCCAGTGAGTGACCAGATCAAGAGTCTGGGTGACTGTTGAGAAATGAAAGCTAGCAGATGGATATATAGTAAAGATGGCCACAAATAGGTTAGGCAATTGGAGGAAGCATAACATGTGTCAGTGAGGAAGGAGGGAGAACTCAGAGACTGGTAATGTGAGCAGATGAGGTGGGTTTGGATAATTGTGAAAATGGATGGAAAATCTGGAAGAGGTTTCACTTGAGGAATTGGGGAAGATGTGATGTTCCCATCCTACAGGGTGTTCTATAATGTATAATTTATGGTGTATTTTTTACTTCCATTTTGACCGCAGCTGATGATCCAAGCCTAAAGCTGTAATGTTTAAATGGTGGAAAATATGAGAGGAGTCTGATTTCAAAGAGGAAGAAAGATTCCAAGGGGAGTAAGGGGTGACCTTGGCTGACAAAGGAAGTCAGGGACAGTATAAAAATAAAAGAGAATAAGTACAACGTAGCAAAGATAAGGGGGAAGCCAGAGGATTGGGTAATGTTTAAAGAGCAACAGAAGATAACAAAAAGGGCAATACGGGGAGAAAAGATGAGGTGCAAAGGTAAGCTAGCCAAGAATATAAAGGAGGATAGTAAAAGCTTCTTTAGGTATGTGAAGAGGAAAAAAATAGGTAAGACCAAAGTTGGATCCTTGAAAACTGAAAAAGGGGAATTTATTATTGGGAACAAGGAAATGGCAGATAAGTTGAACAAGTACTTTGGATCTGTCTTCACTAAGGAGGACACAAACAATCTTCCTGATGTACTAGTGGCTGGAGGATCTGGGATGACGGAAGAACTGAAGAAAATCCACATTAGGCAGGAAATGGTGTTGGGTAGACAGATGGGACTGAAGGCTGATAAATCCCCAGGCCCTGATGGTCTGCATCCCAGGGTACTTAAGGAAGTGGCTCTAGAAATTGTGGATGCATTGGTGAGCATTTTCCAATGTTCTATAGATTCAGCATCAGTTCCTGTGGATTGCTAATGTTATCCCACTTTTTAAGAAATGCGGGAGAGAGAAAACAGGGAATTATAGACCAGTTAGCCTGATATCGGTGGTGGGGAAGATGCTGGAGTCAATCATAAAATAAGAAATAGCAGCACATTTGGATAGCAGTAACAGGATCGGTCCGAGTCAGCATTGATTTCCAAAGGGGAAACCATGCTTGACTAATCTTCTGGAATCTTTTGAGGATGTAACTAGGAAAATGGACAAGGGAGAGCCAGTGGGTGTAGTGTACCTGGACTTTCAGCATACATTTGATAAGGTCCCACATAGTAGATTAGTGGGCAGAATTAGGGCACATGGTATTGGGGGTAGAGTGCTGACATGGATAGAGAATTGTTTGGCAGACAGGAAAAAAAGAGAAAGGATTAACGGGTCCATTTCAGAATGGCAGGCATTGACTAATGGGGTACCACAAAGCTCGGTGCTGGGACCGCAGCTATTTACAATATATATCAATGATTTAGATGAAGGGATTCAAAGTGACATTAGCAAATTTGCAGATGACACAAAGCCGGTGGCAGTGTGAACTGTGAGGGCGATGTTATGAGAATGCAGGGTGACTTGGACAGGTTGGGTGAGTGGGCAGATGCATGGGAGATGCAGTTAAATGTGGATAAATGTGAGGTTATCCACTTTGGTAGCAAAAACAGGATGGCAGATTATTATCTAAATTGTGTCAAGTTGGGAAAAGGGGTAGTACAATGGGATCTGGGGGTCCTTGTTCATCAGTCAATGAGAGGAAGCATGCAGGTACAGCAGGCAGTGAAGAACGCAATAGGCATGTTGGCTTTAATAACAAGAGGAGTTGAGTATAGGAGCAAAGAGATCCTCCTGCAGTTGTACAGGGCCCTCGTGAGAACCACACCTGGAATATTGTGCACAATTTGAGGAAGGTAATTCTTGCTATTGAGGGAGTGCAGCGTAGGTTTACAAGGTTAATTCCCGGGATGGCAGGGACTGTCATATCTGAGAGAATGGAGCGGCTGGGCTTGTATAATCTGGAATTTAGAAGGATGAGAGGGAACCTTATTGAAACATATAAGATTATTAAGGGTTTGGACACACTAGAGGCAGGAAACATATTCCCGATGTTGGGGAAGTCCAGAAACAGGGGCCACAGTTTAAGAATAAGAGGTATGCCATTTAGATCGGAGATTAGGAAACACTTTTTCACACTAAAAGATGTGAGTCTGTGGAATTCTCTGCCACAGAGGGCGGTGGAGGCTGTTTCTCTGGATACTATCAAGAGGGAGCTGGATAGGGCTCTTAAAGATAGCTGAGTCAGGGGTTATCGGGAGAAGGCAGGAACGGGATACTGATTGGGGATGATCAGCCATGATCACATTGAATGGCGGTGCTGGCTCGAAGGACTGAATGGTCTACTCCTGCACCTATTGCCTATTGTCTATTGCTGTAAATTGTATTGTCCCAAACATTTTGCAGAGTGAGTTTTATTAAAAAAAAGTAACAGCAGTGTCACATATGGACAGTTGGACCAAGAAAGTTTTTATTTTTCTGAGAATTTGTGGAAATTTGATTTCTGAAAATTGCACCCAGGAAACAGAACACAGAATGGAAAACCTCCAAAATCCTGAGAAAATATTTTTCAAATGTAAATATCATAACAAATAGGACATTTTTTCAGACAAATTTAGTGAGTCAGAAGATTTCCTCCTCTTGCTCTTGCGCACAAATACATTCTTATACTTTTATGCTTACACATTTAACTGGTGTTTTTATTGTTCTGCCATTAAAATCTTGATTTGCTTGTTGGCGATAGTTATGAAGGCTTTTAATTTGGATGTGTATTAACATTTCTTTTAAAAATGAATAGGGTGGAAGCGCAAGCATATAATATTGTTTTAATATCTTACCATATTTCCCATCTTCAGAGCAATGAAAATTAAACTGTGTTTGTTGGCATTACAAGGCATGTACTACTGTTAAAAAATGGCTACTCTGGAAAAAAATGAAATTTCGTTAAAGAGCCAGCTCTTAGGAGGCTCAATAATTAATCGATTATGCTGAGTTTAAAGAAGGATGGGAGGGGAGAAAGTATAAGAGGTTTATGGAGGCTTTTCAAAAGCTCAGACCCAGGCAACTGAATGTATCATCTTAATAGACGCTTTGAGGCTGAGATGATTGGGGGAGGGGGGGTGGGGGGGAAGGTTGTATTTCAGGGCAGTGTATTAGAGGGTTGAAATTGTGGAGTATATATATTTTTAAGGGGTGCTTAGTACTGGAAATGTTTTCAAAGATCAGAAGGGATCACACCTTGAAGGAGTTTTGATATGGTGATGAAAATGTTAACTCTGTAGGCCCTGCCGAAACCAACATAGAATGATAAGCAAAGCTTAGTTTTGTTTAGTTTAGATGGACAGCATGGAAACATGCCCTTCGACCCACTGAGTCCGTGCCAACCAGTGATCCCTGCACACTTACACTATCCTACACATACCAGGGACAATTTACAATTATACCAAGCCAATTAACCTACAAACTTTTACGTCTTTCAAATGTAGGAGGATACTGGAGATCCCAGAGAAAACCTACGCAGATCACAGGGAGAATGTACAAACTCCATACATGCTGCTGTTAAGCAGCAACGCTACTGCTACTACACCATGACACCCTTTATAAATTGTTCTGATATCTTACCCAAAACAAATGGCAAGCAAATGTAATTTGGTGTGAGATGTAGCAGGGCATCATGGATCTTTTTTTTGAAATCCATAGGGATAGGGGAGCATTGAGGTTTAAGTTGATAAAGAAAATCAATGCAGATTTTCAGGGAAAATAAACCAAGGGGCAGAGTTGGGCAATATTATTGAGGTGGAATAAAAACTAATCTGAATGATAGGTTGTAAGATCAAATCACCAATTTGTCATCAAATGGAATGGTGGAGTTTGATTCAGCCGAAGGTTCAGGTAAAAAAAGTTTGATTCAGCCCAAGGTTCAGGTTTTTGTTTCAGATCCTTTAAGGACTACAAGAGAAATTGTGAAATTATTGCAAATGTATTAGAAGGAGACATTTGGTCTCAGAAGGAGGACATTTGGACATTTTTTTAATGCCATTATTATGAGTATCCCAGTCTATTATTGAAGGCACCTGCTGTGGTCAGGGAAAAAATAATGTATAGATCTCCAATATGAAGCTCTTCATTAAATCATTGCATCAGGATCTTTCAGTAGCTTAAATTAATCTATAAATAGGATAATCTGTCAAATGATTTGAAATTTGGTGGCAGTTTGACATATTCATGTCGAGAGCTTACTATTCTTAATCTGATTTTTTTTCACAGAATTCAGATTTATTGCAACGTGCATTGGTTAGTGCATATTATAATTAGCATTTGCTGAATTTTAACTCATTAAAATAAAACAAAAAATAGTTTCCTTTTAAATTGACACATACTGGTTGGCTTAGTTTTTCTTAACATTTTGGAAGTTAAGCAAGAAACCATGATGCTTTTGTTACTGGGCATGAGAACGGCACCACTACCCCCTGCTGCCATTAATGAACATTGGATGGTGCTGCAAACTGAAGGATTGTGCTTCCAAAACTAATCTAGAAAACATGGCAATACTAAATGTTCTTTCTATAGACCAAGAACTGTAGATTGGGCCAATACAATACACCAAAACAACCCAACTTAGGCTCTCGGATCATACTAAAGCTATTTTCAAACCTATCTTGCGTTAAAAGATATTAAAAACAGTGGATATCTACAAATGTGTAATAGTTTAGCAGATAACTCGGAGAATGCAGATCGGATTTAAATTAAAATAATCAATTTCTTAATGGATAGAAGTTAAGCCCTTGAGGAGCTAACCTAGTACCCACTGAAGGAAACACAGCCACTTTTGACCTGAGGGTTTTACTTCATCATGTGCTTTCTTCATTCTTACTGCAGGCTAGAAGACACGTTGGTACCTGACAATTTTTACTTCAATTAATTGTCCACGCAAAACTCTTAGTTTTCAACATGAGGCTCAACTTTCATACAGACGTCACTTTCCTGAGAAAGCAGGAACAGCCTACTCTGAAACTTCAGCTTAATGATGTAATTGTCCCTTTCCGTTATTGATTCATTATCTTCTGCAATCTCAACAAATGCACACTCTTAAGTGTTTAGTTGAATTGTATGTGAACTAAAGAGTAAACATAAATTGTAGCAGATGCTGTTGGTTAAATACTTCTGACCGTGAGGCATATTTGAATGTGTGTGGAACCTTCACGTTAATCAGGTTCTGAAATATGCCACCTGGATAATTGTAATAATTAACCATAACAATTCATTTTACTAATAATGAACAATAAATCTTTGGATGCCACTTTATAGGCTTAATTTATGATATTCTAGGTTAACTTCTCAATAACACGATTGGGTTTATTGACTGACTGTTTAATTCAGTGCAATTCAGAGAAAAAGCATGGAAAAAGGCCCTTTGGCCCACTGAGTCCACGCCGACCAATGATCACCATACACTAATTCTATCCTACACACTAGGGACTATTTACAGAAGCAGATTAGCGTACGAAGCTTCACATCTTTCAAGTGTGGGAGGAAACCGGAGCACAAGGAGAAAACCCACTTGGTCACAGGAAGAATGTGCAAACTCTGTAGACAGCACCTGTAGTCAGGATTAAATCTGGGTCTCTGGCACTGTAAAGCAGCAACTCTACCGCTGCATTACTATGCCACCCTTGCTTTCAGGATGGGATATCCTTAATCTGTTATCTAAACAGTTTTAAAATCTGAACCTTTGACCCAGTTTACCTCAGAATTATGCTCTACAGTAATGGAGTACTTAAAATGCTGATTTGCTGATTTGTTATTCAGCATTTATTTTGCTTCTGTACACCAAATAATGAGTTTTGTTTTTTATATTGTACTAGATTTTAATCACTGGTTTGGCGGATGCAGACAAAAGTCAGATTTTTTAATCAAGTTTTATTCACAAACTGAAGAAGGGTCTCGACCCGAAACGTCGCCTATCTCCTTCGCTCCTTAGATGCTGCTGCACCCGCTGAGTTTCTCCAGCTTTTTGTGTACCCTTTATTCACAAACTGTTCAACGACAACGACAAACGCTTTGAATACAGGTCTAGCCACAATGGTGGTCTCGATCAATTAACTGGGAATAGTCCAGAAAACGCGTGAAAACCCGACTCCTCCAGTGTTCGAGGAAACCAACTTCAGGGTTCAATTACATGCGAGCATCAGCAGGTACCGCTACATGGCTCTCCCAGAACCCTAGGTACAGAACTGAGCAGGGAGGGCTGAACGGCTGGCAGACGACCTCTACGCCGCAGTGTAGCTACAACCACCGGACTGTCACCGTCCACATGGGCAGGCTTTAGGCGGCCGACAGAGATGAACTCCTCCCAGCCACCAACGTCCAACGTGAACGTGGCGACTCCGGCCTGCAGCACTCGAAACGGCCCCTCATAAACCCGCTGCAGTGGCGAGCGGTGATCGTCCCTGCGTAGGAAAACATAAGCACAATTCTGTAAAACCACAGGCATGTGCACCGCGGATGACCCATGTCTGGAAGTGGGAACGGGAGCCAACGTGCGCACCTGTTCACAAAGCTCAGCCAGCAACACCAAGGCCAAAACCTGACCACGGGCGGCAGGCAGGAAATCGCCAGGCACCCGTAAAGTCAAGCCATAAACGAGCACGGCCGAGGAGGCAGCCAAATCCTTGCAGTACAAATTCCCAGGAGGACCCAAGGCAGCGGGTCTACCCAGCCCGGACCCATAAGCCGGGCCTTCAGTGCCGACCTAAGGTGCCGATGGAACGTTTCGACCAGTCCATTAGCCTCGGGTGATAAGCTGTCGATTGTTACAGCCGGGTGCCGTAGAGCTCTGCCAGTGTCGTCCACAGGGAAGAGGTGAACTGGGCCCCATGGTCCACGGTGATGTCGGAGGGCACCCCAAACCTGGCTATCCAGTGGGTTGTCATAGCCCGGGCGCAAGCCTCGGCCGTGGTATCGGAAAGCGGGATCGCTTCCGGCCACCTCGTGAACCTGTCTACAATGGTGAGCAGGTGTGCGGCACCTCGAGAATGTGGTAGTGGCAAAATCCTGCACGGGTTTCGCACATGACGTTGGAAGTCTGGCACAGAATGCAGGCGTGGGCCCAAGCAGCCACCTGCTTACGGAGTCCGTGCCAGACAAACCTGGCAGCTGCGAGGGCGTCTCTCGTAAGGACGGGTGGGGTAAACCATGCACATCGTCGAAAACCCTTCGCCTCCAACTGACGGGAATGACCGGGCGGGCACGTCCTGTGGAGATATCACACAGGACCAAGGTACTGGCAGTGCCACAAGGTACCTCGGCTAGCCGGAGGCCCGAGTCGACGGTGCGGTAGTCAGCCATACTGGCATCAGCCTGCTGCACCGCTGCCAGCTCACCATAGTCGACGCCTTGGTTGAGAGCCGAAACTGAGGGAATGGCGGGACAGGACAAGGCGTTGACCACGACGTTAAGCTTCCCAGCTACGTGCCAAATATCAGTCGTGAATTCATAGACATGGGCAAGGTGCCGCTGCAGCCTGGCGGACCACGGATCCGCGATTTTAGTAAGGGCGAACGTAAGAGGTTTGTGGTCCGTGAAAGCGGTGAAGGCGCGGCCCTCTTGGAAATACCTGAAATGCCTGACAACCAGGAATTCCCTATCAAAAGAACTATACTTACACACAGGAGCCGGCAGCTGCCGACTGAAAATGGCAGCGGCTGCCAGCGGCTACCTGCGCTTGCCAATGAACTGCTCCAGAACTGCACCAACGGCAGCATCGGAAGCATCCACGGTGAGTGCTGTAGGGGCAGACATACTTGGGTGCACCAGCATAGTGGCATTAGCGAATGCTTCCTTGGCACCCTCGAACGGCGCCTTCGCCTCATCGGACCACACTAGGTCCCGCGGCTTGCCTGCCAGGCACTGGAACAGGGGGCGCATGACAACAGCGGCTGACGGCACAAACCGGTGGTAAAAATTCACCATACTGATAAACAGCCCTTTGACGGTCAGTGGCCGGGGAAACTGCTGAATGGCCTCTACCTTCGCTGGTAGCAGCGTGGCACCCTGCGGGGTAACCCGATGTCCCAAAAAAGGAAATGGAACGTAGGCCAAACCGACACTTTGCGGGGTTAATCACCAGGCCGTGTTCCCATAGCCGCTGGAACAAAAGGCAAAGGTAGTTAACGTGTTTCGCCTGCGAAGCGCTGGCCACCAGGATGACTTCCAAATAAAGGAAGACCAAAGGCAGGCCCCGACCTGGTCTATTAGCCGTTGGAATGCCTGAGCGGCTTTCTACAGGCCGAAAGGCATATGAAGCCATTCAAACAGGCCGAACGGGCTAATGGTAGCAGGTCTGAGGAATGTCATTGGGGATGGGGATTTGGTTATAACTCCGGACCAGGTCCACTTTCGAGAAGAAAGTGGCACCCTCGAGGTGCGCCGAGAAATCCTGTATGTGAGGTAATGGTCCACCGTGGTCACCGTGTTAAGGTGCCTGTAATCGCCGCACAGCGTCCACCCCTCAGATGCCTTCGGGACCATATGGAGCGGGGAGGCCCACGGGCTGTTGGATCGCTGGACAATTCCCATGTCTTCCATCAGCTGGAACTCATCCCGGACAATTCGCAGCTTGTCCGGCGGCAGGTGGCACGCCCGAGCATGCACCAGGGGGCCCTCGGTGAGGATGTGGTGCACGAACCCCATGGTGGGGATGCTCCCCACTAAAACGGGGCATAAGGAGCTCGGGGAAATCGGAAAGTAGGGCGGCGAGCGGGCCCTCGACTTCGGTGATGGCGTCAGGCTACGGGATGGGCTGAGGCGGGCTGCGCAGCGCAGTAGGGCCAAAGACTGACCGCAGGACCATATGACCGCCCCGCAAGTCGATGACGAGAGAGAACGGGCGCAGGAAATCGGCTTCTAAGAGCGGTTGGGCGACGTTCGTGACGATAAACTTCCACTTATATGAGTGAGAGTCGAAAGTTAGGTTAAGTGTCCACGTACCATACGTTCGAATGTCACTCCCGTTAATGGCTGAGAGGACAGTGCCCTTCTTACCAGCATGGGTATCATGGCCGGTTGGGGGGAGAATGCTGATGATCACGCCGGAGTCCACCAGGAAAAGGCGGCCGGAATTGCGGTTGTGCACATAGAGGAGGCATTAGTACTGGCCGATCGCGTTCGCCTCTACGGACGATCAGCTGAAGCATTTCCCTGACACGTGCAGGGCAAGCGGCAGTGTCGAGCCTAGCGCCGAAGTGGAGTGGGTAGTAGCACCAATGTAGCCTACTGCGAGTCTAGGGACGCTGCTGCTCGGGAGGTGTCCATCCATTAGCACAAGCATCCTGGCCATCAGGGCGGACGGGCATCAATCTCCCAGGCTGTCCATGTGCAGGATGTGGGCGGCACGGTTCCCGTCGGCTGAGTCCAAACGTATGCAGCAGGAGGGCCTTAAGGGCATCGTATTTGGCCGTTGCAGGCGGGTCCCGGAGGTAGGGCAGTAGGCGAGAGGCAGACTCCTGTGGCAGGTGGAAATACCTGGTCTCATCCGCTACAATATGGTACAGATGGAACTGCGCCTCCACGTGTGTGAACCACACTTGAGGCTGATCGGGCCAAAACGGGGTCAGTCTGAGACTGACTGCATCCTGCTGGGAGCCGGCCGCATTGGTGGGGAAATAATTGTCCTGCATATTCTTCTTCATCCAACTTCGGCTGGACACGTCGGGGTCACCAATTTGGCGGATGCAGACAAAAGTCGGATTTTTGAATCAAGTTTTATTCACAAACTGTTCAATGACAACGAGTCTGACAAACGCTTTGAATGGTGGTCTCGATCAACTAACTGGGCACAGCCCAGAAAACGCGCGAAAGCCCGAACCCTCCCAGAGTCATCACGTGTTCGAGGAACCCAACTTCAGGGTTTGATTACATGTGAGCACCAGCAGGTGCCGCTACACTGGTGTATTATCCTGCTCTTAGTGTGCTAATGCCTGTCTAATGTTTTCCATAGTTCTGAGGTAAATTTCAAGAAGCAATGCAGATGTTGTAACTGTAGAAGTAATTACCCAGGTTGGACTCCAAACAGTCTCTGAAAGAGGCAGGAAAGAGCTCCGTCTCTATCAGCATGTGGCTCAAAGATCAGAGGATCAGAACCTGAGGCTTACAGGGGGAAATAATGGGTGGAAGGACAATGCAATACCTTCATTAAACTTGTAGATTAACAAGTAGCAATGCCATTCTAATGCTACCTTAATTAACAGTTTACTAGATTTCCTCGGAGGATGACACACCTACTTTGATTTGCCATTAGCTCTGGTATTAGACAATACTATGGGCATATGTTGGATCTGTGTGTGGAATGCAGGACGGGAGCTGGAACTCCTCTGTAGGAAAAGTACAGTGATAGTGTGCAGAACTTCCCTTCTCACGCTGAGTCAGGTTATTAGCCCATGACAGCTGTTGCAGAGATGGTTTACGTCTGGAGCCTTTATTATCCGAATCGGAGATTCCTGACTTTACCTCCAAACATTTTAACACAGTTCATGTAATAACACATTCTTCATCATACTTTCCATTAATTAATTATTTATTGCTTGAATAACTTTGACTTTAACTTTTGTCCCCCCCCCCCCAAATTTATTTATATATATATATATATATATATATATATATATATATATATATATATATATATATATATATATATATATATCCTCCTGGAAATTAACTCAGCTATTTTTGGAGTGCTCAAACATGGTTTCTTTTAGTGTTAACCCTAAATTAGGTTGTTTGCAAAAATCAAATTACACAACTGATCATGAGGGCATTTAAATTATACCAAGATACAGGAACCAAGGCTGTGTAAATCCCGATCAGACCCAGCTCAATTAACACAACTATTAACACTTTGCTGCCCAAGAATCAGAGAAGCGAATTGACCCAAGGAAGAATAAGAGGCTGGAGGAGGGAGAAGAGATTACCCATATTCACTCAAAGGGACATGGAAATCCTAATTTACAAGATAACTGTTAGGAGAGAGATCCTGGGCACCAGATGCAATAGATTCACTCGGGGCAGCAGATATACTCGGGTTAACATGGGAAGAGACTGGCAGGAGGGGGTTGCAATTGTCTCTTTCATGAATAATTGTTTATGCACATTACAACAACGTGAAAAGAAAGTAGAAACAAGGAACTGCAGATGCTGGTTTGCATAAAAGGACTCAAAGTGCTTGAATAAAGGGCCTGTCCCACTTGGGCGTCATTTGCACGTCACGCAACTGGTGTGCAAAGATTTTGTGAATCAAAAAATCCTGGGACGCCGAGTGCGACCGCGCGTCACTGCCTACACCACCACGCCTCAACACGTTCCATGCGCTTAATGCATGCCATGCGCGCATCACGTGCACGTCACGACACGATGTGTAAATTATATCACCTAAATGACGCACAAATAACACCCAAATGGGACAGGCCCTTAACTCAGCGGGTCAGGCAGCATCTCTGGAGAACATGGATAGGTGACGTTTAGGCTCAGCACCCTTCTTCAGGTTGAGTGCGGGATGGGGGGGGGGGGGTAGAAAGCTTAAATAGAGGGTAGACAGGACTAAGTGTAGCAGGCAGTGGAGAGAGGTGAGGGGATGGGGGGGTTGATGGACAGATGGTTGGAACAATGGCCAGAGATTAAAGCAGGTGCGAGACAGAGAGATTGAAGTTGCAAATTAAGACAGCAGAGGAAGGAATGGGTATGAGTCTAGATGGGGCACAATGGAGGAGGGGGGGGGAGAAAGAAATTGGGGTATAGGGGAGAAGAGAGAGGGGAAGGAGGTTATCTAAAGATGGAGAACTCAATTCAAAATTCAATGTTGTGTAAAGAAATATACAATGTCTTATGTTGATTTGGATGCCGCTCTTCACACCTACGAGTGCATGCTTATATAAACTAAAGGGCCTGTCCCACTTGGCCGTCATTTGCGCGTAATTTACGCAACATCATTTATGCGTCACGACGCACGATGCGCATGACGTGACACGCACGTGATGCATGCACAGAGCGCATTACGTGCGCATGGTACGTGATGACATACGCAGTGATGCGCGGCCGCGCGCAGCGTCGCAGGATTTTGTGAGGTACAAAATCTCGCGCAGCATCTGCGTGACGCACAAATGACGGCCAAGTGGGACAGGCCCTTAAAGTTTTCTTACTTAGTTATTGTTTAAGAATGTGAGCATCATGAGCTGGCTGGCATTTATAGTCCATCCCTAATTGCTCTTGAAAAGGTGACTACACTCATCATGAGGAAGTTTATCTCATGGTTTACTCAAGCTGTGTGGCACAGAAGGGAAAATCTTTCAGGTTAATGAAAATGTCTGGGCACTTCATGTGAACTCTTGTGAGAAATCGAGAGCAGACAAAAATGTCAGTTTATTGGAAGTCAACAATACTTGCAAATCCCAGTGCCCAAGGTAGCACCAAATTCCTCATTGAAATCTGATTTGATTAAAACATTTGTTTGTGAATACTCTGCTTGATTTGTCTCTCTAATGCAGAGGGGAGAGTAAGTTGAGCAGCAAATTGTGGTTCCTTGGAAATATTTTCTCTCTAGGAAATTGAGAACCCATGTGACATTGACTAACTTTGGAAGTGCTGTTTAGAAAAAGGTCTTCCAGTAGAATGTCACATATCTTAATAGTGACAACCGAGGAAAACCTGATCCTAGCAATGCATTATTCATCTGAGAAGACTAATAGAATGCAGAGAAGAATCTCTGGCAGTAGGATATGTGTTACTGACCACGTATTTTCTACACATGTTCTGATGTTGCTGACTTCAGTTTGTTGCCTACCAAGAGAAAATGCTCGTTGTTAGTTTAAGCACACTTGGTGGACTTTGAAATAAGACAGAGCAGACTGCACATTGTTCTGAGGCTACCCAATCATGTATCCCAAAGTCAGCCGAGTGTCCCTTTAAATGGCAAACAAAGCAACAGATGAACACTGGTTCTACGGACACTGTTCAATTGTGATACGATATGATACGATACTATACGATCAAACTTTATTTATCCCAGGAGGGAAATTGATTTGCCAACAGTCATAAAAACACAAAATATACAAAACATGAAATTAAAGTGATGAGTGGAAAAGATTAGGGATGTGCAAAGATTGGAGGGGGGTGGGGGGGTGGAGTTGGTCTCAGTCTACCCCACGACAGAGGGAGGAGGGGGGAGGAGGGGGGAGGAGTTGTACAGTTTGATAGCCACACGGAAGAAGGTCACATGTGGCATTCTGTTCTGCATCTTGGTGGAACCAGTCTATTGCTGAAAGTTGATCAGTGTGTCATGGAGGGTCTGAGCTGTACTGTCCAGGATGCTCCGCAGTTTGAGGAGCATCCTCCCCTCCAAGACCACCTCCCATGAATCCAACTCCACCCCCAGGACGGAGCCAGCCTTTGTGATGAATTTGTTGATCCTATTGGTGTCTGCAGCCTTTGCCCTGCTGCCCCAGCACACGGCAGCGAAAAAGATGGCACTGGCTACCACCGATTGGTTGAACATCTGCAGTATCTTACTGCAGACGTTGAAGGAGCAGAGCCTTCTCAAAAAGTACAGCCAGCTATGTCCCTTCTTGTACAGGGCATCAGCATTCCTGGACCAGTCCAGTTTACTCCAAGGTATTTGTACGCCTTAGTAAACTGCACATCCACACCATTGATGGAGACGTGGACAGGGGTGTTCCTTTCCTCCTATAATCCACCACTAGTTCCTTAGTCCAATTACAATTGTAGTTTGCAGGATTCAGATTCAAATTACATCAGTACAGGCATAAATTATCATTACATGAAAAATAATGTCACGGTCTGTTCTGATGCCACAAATAGGTGAGGAACATGAATCGTGCTCAGACATTTTGTGGTTGACAAGCTATCGCAAAAATATTCAATCTACTCTAGACAATATCAAATTTTGCAAACTATCACTAAGATTAAAATATAAAATGTGATTAAGTTTCCAGGTTATCAAACGGAACTAGAGGCGTTTAAGTAGACACACAGATATACAGGGAAAGGTGGGATTTGGATCTTGTGCAGACAGATTGAGCAAACATGAAACTCTGCATTCTGTAACTTTCCCTTCATTAGATTGTTTTCAGAAGGGAATGGATTTTATTTCTCATCTGATCACATTAATATTGAGAAAAAAAAGGTTCTCGTACCCATCAAACTTATTGTAAAACAGACAGAGGAAAAGCCACTATATGAATTGTCTAGAATTAAAGATAATTTAAATTGAATAAAATGTGGATATTAGATGATGAACTCACCACTTGGCAGTGTGCATGTTCACATACTTGACACCCTGTGTGATTGGTTTGCTTGATCATAGGTTTTAATCTGATGGCAGAAGTCCTTTTATGGTTATAAGATGATACTATTCCTCACGTTGAAACAATGATTATCTAAAGGGACAATGATTATCTAAAGGAGTAAACCTAAATATGGATAAATTCATTTTGTGTTAAATTGTTCTGAAATAGGTAGTTTTGTTCTGGTGAATTCACTGCATGACCATTTGCCGTATTTTGAAATGGATGTATTGGTATAAACCCCAAATTTCCTTTGTGGAAGAGCAACATTTTGCTGCAGTGCAAATTTTCTGTGACAGCCAACAAGGTAGCTCAGCAACAGTTTTGGACCGAGTACTTCTGGCCGCTCCAAGATTTGAGTTTGCCCAAACTTTCCTCTCGTGTAACCAATCCTCGAAATATAGCAGCAAATCTGCAGCTCTAGGTGATGTGGTCTACAACTAACAGTGCATAACATGAAATATAAGTGTGAGTGTTATTGCATGAGGTTTCAGGTAAATTGGATGGGTTGAAGAACTGAGTCTATGTCGAGATATCCAAACAATATTATCAACATGAAATCTGAATAATTTTATCCTTGTGTAGAACCAGTTACCAAACTAAACCAGGCAGTTACATTGGTAGAGATTTTGTTGCAATGCATTGTGGTAAGGATATTAGAAGAGAACTTTAGGTTTAGGACAACTTGGAAGAAGGGGACAAAGGTGAGGATAGTAGGGGGAGCAGTTATGGTTCCTGTTGACTGAGTGCTGGGGATATAATGAAATGAATATGCACTGAGTGTGCAGGAAGGAACTGTAAATGCTGGTTTATACCAATGTCTGAAGAAGGGTCTTGAACCAAAACATCACCCATTCCTTCTATCCAGAATTGCTGCCTGTTCTGAGTTACCCCAACATTTTGTTACTAACTTGAGTATGGACTGAGCTGAGTGGTACACAATAGAGAATGCCACTTAAAGAATCATACGATGACTTTGACCACTAGTCTATGGTATTTCAACTCTTAGGGAACAGCATTTAGGTCCATTGGCCAAACCCTTATATCTGCATCTCTGGAGGGTTCCCAGTTCTTTGCGGATATGTGACATTCCTCTCACTTCTCTCTCCCTTTACCTAGATCAGCATCGAAAATCCATTCATGTTCTGGCCTTCATAGTTCTGCATGCCAATTCTGTTTGTGGATTGCTTGCCAGCAATATTACCCTTCACTAGTGTTAGCCATGCACATGATTGATACCTTGCTGAAGCATCCAGCCAATAATCAATGCAGTTAGTGTTTGATGAATGCTGAAATAATTCTAACGAGGAAACAGCACAAAATTAACATGAAGGCTACATTCCACTGGACGGCATGGGTTAACTGAACAGTTCAATCCCAGGATCTATTTACAAAGCCTATTGAATATAGCCCCTAGATGTTGACACTCTGTTATAATCAATAGCATTGGCTTACTTGTGTTTTGCTTTTTAAGACTCATATGTCAGATGTCACACTGCATTAAATGCAAATAAATCAAAAGTGTATACATTTAAAAATATACCAAAAGTGAATCAACCTCACAGATTATTTAGACTCTGAAAGATTCAAAATGCACAACATAGTAATCATGTTCTGCTAACCCAAAACCCAGAATAATTTGAATTTGATTTGTCAGAGGGTAAGTTTCTCATGGATTTACATTTTTCGAAACAGAGTATTCCATAACAAGTGCAAATACGCCTGTTCACTCACTGATTTTGAAAACTACGTTCCTTATTAACTGGCAGATTTACCACAAGCAATGCCTCAAGAGTTTTGAAGGCTAATTATTCGATGCGTCATAATTTGCATCAACATTTTTCTACCTTCTGGCTATTGTTTTTACATAATGAAGATGTATACTTTTGACTTTTGCTACTCTCTACGCAGCACATCACCAGCAAAAGGATTGCTTTACCTAAGTACAGTAAAAAGAAATGAGCTCAGGAATATGATATGAAGATAAATTGCCTAAGGAAATGTTACACTGCAAGTTACAAGGATTTTCCATGTTTGGTTTAAATTATGCTGAATCGTAGGATGTGTGATCAACAATAACATTGTTAATCTCCACTAATAAAAACAAGATTGTTTGAAATGGATAGTTTCTTTTGCAAAATGCAAAACAACTTTTCACACCATAACGGAAGAAAGAATTGTCTGCGATTATAGTTTGATGATGGTTTAGGTGGCTGATGCAACCATTAAATAACAGTATATAGTTAACAAAATATATTGACTGTAATTCGTGTTTTAAAATCATAATTGTAGGTTAAACTAATCAGTGCAACACAACCAGTAAAGTTTTTTTAATGTTTTCTTCCACAAGAAGAATGAACTTTTAAAATATGTGCATTCTCAAGGATATTGTTTTTCCCTCTAAATTAGTTTCAATATTACTCATTAGTTTGGGAATATCTCAGTGCTGAAAAAATTTCTAGAATATTACTACAGTACCTAAACATTCTAATCTGGCCCCACTCTCAAATGCTTTTTTTAAGCATGTATTATTTTAAATCATTTAAGTCAATTGACATCAATATGCTGAAACATAATTTAACCAGCATAACAATTAATTCATCATGCAAATAACTAAGACCGATTTTCAGTTCTAACCTAGAATAGACATAAATGATGTCAATCCATCCACATATCCCTACTTAAACACATATATGTGTGTAATTATATGAATGTATGTATGTAGATCCGTACATATATATATATGAATATAAGATTCAACTGGATTACAAAACTAACAGAAATCTATATACATAAGTAAGTACAGCAAATATAATTATGTTTAAAAAGATATATAGAGGATACACATATTTATTTAAGTGTACGATTGTACTTAAAAATGGATGTGCTCACAATTTTTTAACTAGGGGTAGTCAAACACGCAGATTTGTTTGAATAATTCAAATATATATCAAGAAGTATTAAAGAGCTGTAAGTATGCATGCATATGTTTTAAATGGGATGCACTTTTAAGTGCAAATTTATTTCTGCACTGATAGCGAAGTAAACATCAACTAAACAAGCCACAGGAACTTCTAAATCATTAACATATGAACAAACCGAATATGTTTGTGCTTATTAAAAGCTTGTTGATTCTATAAATGTAACATATAAAGTACTCTTAACTTGGGAAATTGACAAAATATCTATCTTCAGAATTCTTCAGCAAAAACTGTTGAAATGTTTTTCATTAATCATAATTTTGTATATGTATATAGAGTTGGAGGTGTCCATGGTGATTGGGATGATTGTAGTGAGGTCAATGCTGGATGGACAGTGATGTATGCAGTATTGGATGTGAGGGGTTCAGCAAAAAGATTTCTGAAAAATTAATTCAAGAAAATTATCTTTTGTATGGGGGAACCCCAAAATACTTTCCATAAACATTACATTCAAGAGTAAGTGTTTTTGTTTATTATTTGTTATTTTGATTTCTGCTTCAGTATATGTTTTTTAAATTATTACATCAATTAAAATGGAAGTCTTGCACCCTGAAGCAATATTTCTCTGAAAGTTTTTGTGCTATAATGTGAAGCACTGCAGGGAGCTCAACTGCAGTTTTGAATCAAAGCAGTGAATGCCAAGTAGGTTGGGAGATTACAAAAACAAATTTTTACTCCACTTGTTCTGAACACTAGCATGTGGTACAAAAAGCAGAACAACCTTCTGGCACCGTCTTCTGTTTCTCAGGCTGGCAGCACTCAGGTTGGCAAGCAAAAGTTTCCTAAGAGGATTCAAATGTGACTGACAAAGCCCTCAGTATGACAGGTGTCGAAAAATTGAAAACACAGTTAATGTCCTGAACCATTTCCCTACTTTCATTCTTAGTGTTAAGCTGCCACCTGACACTGGAGGGCTACAGGTGCTAGCCATATAGTGTTACAGGTAAATAAATGGATAATTTGGCTGATTGATATGGGAGTACCAGCTGTCTCTACATTTTTTTGGGCTGGAGAATGTTTTTCACATGCGTAACAAAAATGCTTACAGGACTGTGTATAATGGTCTTCTCATCAAGGATCTTGTGTTCCTTTTTTTCACTCTGTATAAGAGGACCATTTTTTTCAAAAATGTATTACTGCAAATTTCACTACCACTGGGCCTTTTTTTCCCAAAACCGGGGAGCATTTTATGACAATTATTTTAACAGGTTAGTTTCTATATTTCAAAGGGGTGCTAACATTAAGTAAGTATGTTTGGAAAAACACAAAAGGTGAAGACAGATTATTCATTGATTTACATTGTAACAACACTTCAATTAAACGTTACCCAAATGAAGAATATTCACTATTCTGTTGGCCTTCCTAGCTCCAAAACTGGTGAAATCCAACTTATCTTTAATGTTTAAAAAGTGTGAATTTCCTTTATTACTCTGACCTAAATCCATCCATCAAAATACAATTGGTACCAGATTTTCTGCACCGGCTTTCTGATGTCTTCTTATGAACGTACTCTCTAAAATAGGAAAAGTTAGCTTTTACAAATGTTGAAATATTTCTTGTATCCCTCTTTACTGAGTGGATCATGCTAGATTGATCACTGCAGCTGACAAAATAGCCAAAAAAACTAGTCATTTATGGAACAGTTTGAAGCAAAATGTAACCAGGTCATAAATTTCCAATCTATGTACAATAAGAATATTTATTTCCCTATTTTCCTTGATGTATGCCAGTTGTCCTCACAAATAAATAGCAGCCAGGTAATGATGGTTCAATGGGCTTTATTGTTGTCATTTCATGATTATCTGAATGAAGTTCAGACCCAACACGTTCCCATTAGATTGAAAGCTATTTCTGACAGTCCAAGGAACATTGGATTTCAAGTGATCACAAAGGTTGCAAAATACCCAATGGTATTTTAGAGCAGGTATAGTATTGAGATGCCCTACAAAATATAAAAACCTGTGCACGGACCCAAAGGATATTGATGTCTTGGGTAGAAGGAGCTTGTAGATGGAAAAAACAAGGAAGGTGGCAATGCAATTCTAGGTCAAATTGCCATTGAAAAGCAAATTGTGTTGATTGTAGCAGGACTAAATGTGAATCAATTACCCGGGACTGATAAGTTTCATCCCTGATTGCTTTGCCAGGCTGGGAATTGGACTATTGGGGCTCAGACCTAAGACGAGGTGTCAGGACAGAGAATATGGCATTAAAATAGATTAGTTAGTTATAGGTTCATGAGTTTAATATATCTGGTTGCAAAATTACTGGAAAAGATTCTGAGGGACAGGATTAATCTACACTTAGAGAGACAGGGGTTAATCAACATGGCTGATTAACACGTCATGGCTTTGTTATTGGGAAATCCAGTCAGACTAATTTGATTGAATTTTTCAAAGAGGTCGCTGAGTGTGTCAATAAAGGTAGAGCAGTTGATGTAGTTGACATGGACTTTAGGATGCCTTTGACAAGGTGCCATGTGGGAGATTGGTTCAAAGGAAAGAGCCCACTCAACTGCAATTTAGCAAATTAGATCCGAAAAAGGTGAGCTGATAGGAGTGTGAGGGTCGACGATTGTTTTGCAATTGGATGCATATGACCATTGATGTAATGAAGGGATTGATGCTGGAGCCATTGCTATGTGTTATGAATATCAACTGGATGGATGTGAATTTTTGAGTTATGATGAGTAAATGTATAGAGGATGCAAAGGAGATTCACCAAGTTGGTAGACACAAAATGCTGGAGTAACTCAGCTGGACAGTCAGCATCTCTGGAGAGAAGGAATGAGTCACTCCCCTGACATCAGTCTGAAGAAATGTCTCGACCCGAAACATCACCCATTTCTCCTCTCCAGAGATGCTGCCTGTCCTGTTGAGTTACTCCAGCATTTTGTGTCTATCTTTGATTTAAACCAGCATCTGCAGTTCTTTCAACACATTTTGTCCTTCACCAGGTTGGTGCTTAGTTATCTCAGCTATGAAATGAAACTGAAATGGCTGGGTTTATTTTTCTTCTTGAGAAGGCTGGGGCTTCAGATTCAGACATATAGATATGGACAGGATAAATAGTGAGAAATGCTACTACTTAATAGAGATATCCAGAACCAGAGAGCACATGTGTAGGACAAGAGTTAGGAAGTTAGGCAAGGAGTTGAGTTTAATCCAGACGGGTGCAATGTTTAGTTACACAAAAAGCTGCAGAAACTCAGCATCTAAGGAGCGAAGGAGATAGGCGACATTTCGGGTCGAGACCCTTCTTCAGACTGGTCAGGGATCAGGGAAACGAGAGATATAGACAGTGATGTGGAGATAAAGAACAATGACTGAAAGATATGCAAAAAAGTATCGATGATAAAGGGAACAAGCCATTGTAAGCTGTTTGTGGTGTGAAAATGAGAAGCTGGTGCGACTAGGGTGGGGGAGGGAGATAGAGATAGAGGGAATGCCAGGGCCCGAGGGCTGAGGGAGAGGTGGGAAGGGGAGGAGACAGCAAGGGTTAATAGAATTGAGAAAATTCAATGTTCAAGCCCAAAGGATGCAGACTCCCCAAGCGGAATATGAGGTGCTGTTCCTCCAACTTGCGGTGTTGCTCACTCTGGCCGTGGAGGAGGCCCAGGACCGAGAGGTCGGATACGGAATGGGAGGGGGAGTTGAAGTGTTGAGCCACCGAGAGGTCGGGTTGGTTTTTGCGGACCGAAGGAAGGTGTTCGGCGAAACGATCGCCAAGCCTCCGCTTGGTCTCACCGATATAGATCATCTGGCATCTGGAGCAGCGGATGCAGTAGATGAGGTTGGAGGAGGTGCAGGTGAACCTCTGTCGGACCTGGAAGGACTGCTTGGGTCCCTGAAAGGAGTGGAGGGGGGAGGTGAAGGGAAAAGTGTTGCATTTCTTGCGGTTGCAAGGGAAAGTGCCCGGGGAAGGGGTAGAGTGGGAGGGGAGGGAAGAATTGACAAGGGAGTTGTGGAGGGAGCGGTCTTTGCGGAAGGCAGACAGGGGGGGAGATGGGAAGATGTGGCGGGTGGAGGGGTCACGTTGGAGGTGGCGTAACTGGCGAAGGACTATCGGTGAGACCAAGCGGAGGCTTGGCGATCGTTTCGCCGAAAAAATAGTCCTCCGCCAGTTTCGCCACCTTTGGGCTTGAACATTGAATTTTCTCAATTCTGTTAACCCTTGCTGTCTCCTCCCCTTCCCACCTCTCCCTCAGCCCTCGGGCCCTGGCATTCCCTCTATCTCTATCTCCTTCCCCCACCCTAGTCGCACCAGCTTCTCATTTTTCACACCACAACAGCTTACAATGGCTGTTCCCTTTATCATCGATAACTTTTTTGCATATCTTTCATTCATTGTTCTTTATCTCTCCACAATCACCGTCTATATCTCTTGTTTCCCTGATCCCTGACCAGTCTGAAGAAAGGGTCTCGACCGAAACGTCGCCTATCTCCTTCGCTCCTTAGATGTTGCTGCACCCGCTGTGTTTCTCCAGCTTTTTGTGTAACCCTCGATTCTCCAGCATCTGCAGTTCCTTCTTTAATGCAATGTTAGTTGCTTTTCACTTTAGTTGATCATCATTTTGTGTGTGTGTCATTTTGATTGTGTTTTTTTTTAATGTCATTTAGAATCTATACATAATGGTAATTCTAAATGTAATATTTCTTCCATTGATTGAGTATTATGGGTTTTTTAAAAAGTGTTCATTTAGTTCAACTCTACGTATTTTTTTCAAACAAGTTATTTTAAAGAAAAATAACTTCACTGGCATATTCCAGTGCAATAGTAATGAAACCAATATTCAAACCTTTCACATGAGCCACAATCTTAATGCTATATCCCACTCTTTGATATAACAAAAAGCAGCAAAATATACCAACAAATAAACAAGAATGACCTGTTCCCATTCAGAGAGGTCATAGATTTGAAATAATCTATGACCTCTCTGAAAAATAATATGGAAGATGTGGTAAAACTCTTTAGGAATATGGAGAGCATTGTTGAAAGTAACACAGGCAGAAACCCGCAGTATACCTAGAACCCACTTAGGGAGGCCATTTGAACACCTTTGATCATAAGGGCCATGGACTTGGTACCAGAAGATGCAATTAATGTTCAGGCTCCTTTTTCATCAAAGACATGAAGGGCCAAATGGCCTCCATCTGTTTTATACATCTATAATTACTCTAATAATCTAAAAATAACCTCTTGATATATAAGTTTTAAAATGTGCTGGTATCGTCATATAACTCAAATGGAGTATGTTCTGAATATTAAGACTTTGCAGTGTTTTGTGTATATTTAGCTTAGTTTATTATTGTCATGTGTACCGAAGTACAGTGAAAAACCTTTTTCTTGCATGTTATCCAGTCAGCGAAAAGACTATACATGATTACAATCAAAGAGTCCACAGTATACAAATACAGGATAAAGGGTATAACATTTAGTGCAAGATAGATTCCAATGAAGTCCAGTTAAAGATAATAGACAATAGGTGCAGGAATAGGCCATTTGGCCCTTCGGGCGAGCACCGCCATTCAATGTGATCATGGCTGATCATCCCCAATCAGTACCCAGTTCCTGCCTTCTCCCCATATCCCCTGACTCTGCTATTTTTAAGAGCCCTATCTAGCTCTCTCTTGAAAGTATCCAGAGAACCGCCCTCCACCACCCTCTTGAGGCACAGAAATTCACAGACTCACAACTCTCTGTGTGGAAAAAGTGTGTCCTCATCTCCATTCTAGATGGGTCACCCCTTATTCTTAAACAGTGGCCCCTGGTTCTGAACTCCCCCAACATCGGGAACATGTTTCCTGCCTCTAGCGTGTCCAAACCCTTAATAATCTTATATATTTCAATAAGATCCCCTCTTTTTTTTCTTTTTTTCTTTTTTTAATATTTTTAGTTAATAGACATAAATACATCAGTGTACATCACATATATATTGTTACAATCATTGTACCCCATAATTTTATGGCTTTTAAGAAAAAAGAATAGAAGCAAAAAGAGTAAAGTAGGTGAAAAGAGTTGTGAAAGTGAAAGAGTGCCAAATGGGAGAAGAAAAAAAACCCTTGGTCCAAGAATTAGAGAAAGGGTATTAAGAGATAGACCCTAGAAAAGAAAAAGCAAAAAGAGAGAAAGAAAATGAGAAAAAAAAGCCAGTTACTATATTATATATATCACGCAAAAGGAATCTACCAACTCGATAGTTTTTCATCCCCCCCCCCGTACCAAGACCTGAGGTACTCTTGCACCCTATCTTTGTAGCAATTCTATAAATGCAGAGCACGTCTGATAGAAACGATCTGATTTTCCTGCCAGGCGAAGTCTCATATCTTCCAGATGTAGTATTTCAAACATAGTTGAAATCCACATATTTAATGTTGGTATAGGAGCATTTTTCCAGAATTTTAAGATTAGCTTTTTTCCTATTATTAAGCCGTAATCAAATAGATTCTTTTTATATGATTTTAATTCCAAACTACCTTCTGTTATTCCAAAAATAATCCATTCTGGCTTTGGTGTCATTTTTATTTTAAACAATTTTGTGAAGATTTCAAAGATTTCAATCCCCTCTCATCCTTCTAAACTCCAGAGTATACCAGGCCAGCCATTCCTTTCCCTCAGCATAGGACAGGCCCGCTGTTAAACCTAACCAAATTGGAGAGGCTAGGACCCTACAATTGAGTAAAGGCTTCTGGGCTGCTAGGCCATTTGTTCAAATTAAAAGTGCTTTCTGTAGAAATGGGACAAGCTACAGAAGGGTGCCAGTTTGTCTAGAGCCTAGATCAGAGCTGCAGGAAGAGATTGGGAACATTTGCAGATCCTGACAATTAGGTGCAAAATGAATTTAATGAATGCAATCCAGACATACACATTGTCAATAATGTTGCAAAGCTTTAATTTGCTGGTTGTTGATTGGATTAAGTATTGAGCCTTGTCTGTTTTTCTTGCATATCAGGGCACATGTTGCCTTGTTTGTTTCCTCTGAGAAACACTCTTTGAATACAATGTATTAGCCACTGTATTGGATTAGGAAAATGTCTGTCATGTATGGGGTTAATCGATATCTGTTATTGGATTGTAAAGAGATCACCCCCATGTGGTTCGGCCCCTCGAAGTCCGGGGACCTATAAAAGTCCGCTATCACGAGGTCCTGTGTCGATGTTCTGGGAGAGTGCTTGGGGCTGCATGACCTTCTGGAGTGTCTCTGTTTGAGCGACGCCTAGAGGGCTTGATCAGGCAGATACGAGGATCGAATCCGCAGTGGTTAGGTACAGTTGTGTTTTGTCAAAAAAAAGTTTAGATGCACAAGTGCTTGACTTAGTGATTTTTGACTGAAACGAGATTGGGGGGAAGCTTAGAACGAGCAATTTACACCGTCATCCCAGGAATTAACCTTGTAAACCTACGCTGCACTCCCTCAATAGCAATAAAGTCCTTCCTCAAATTAGGGGACCAAAACTGCACGCAATACTCCAGATTGTGGTCTCATTGGAGACCGTCAAAGTTTGTTTGAAGGTCTCCAATGAGGTAGATTGTAGCTCAGGAGAGTCAGCACTGCACTCTAGCTGGTGAGAGAGTTAATTTTCACATATCGAAGTAAATATTTATCAAAATAAAGGACTTTAATTTAAAGGTCTGCCATTTGCGTAGTTCAAAACTGTGCCCCACTGTTAAATAAGGCAAACTTAAAGAACTACAATTACCATGGCAGGCAGATATCAGCCTTTTCAATAAACTGAGCTACATAATATATTTAATCATTGATGTTCATTCCACCTAGTGTGCTTTCATGACTTTTATCTCAGAGTACCATTTGCAAGCACATGGAGCAATGTTCCCTCTAATTTTCAGTAGTTCGTATGCGCAGAAATCTTTTATTGTGCAATTTTTTTATGCTATTCCAAATGTGTGTGTGCACTGAATTCTTGTGCAAATATATGACCTCACGAGCTTTTGGTGGAGCAGTTTTTACTATTTCGTTAAGCCATTCAAATTTAAACCAGCTTGCAGTTCTTTTGCGTTTCACACCCTTTGCATCCTTTGAATTTGATGTGGTGAATCAAAATTTCTTTCAATAAAAACTCAATAAGCCAACTACAGAATTTGAAATGGATCTTCGTAAACTGTACAATAAAGTCAATATGATTATGAGATTTTTACAAATAAGTAGAAATTATATACTATGATACTGTATAATTAATGGCTACTAAATTTTAGGTAACATTGTAGTGTCTATGACATACACTCTTGAATGCTTTTGTTTTTCAAATGCAACAGTTCTTTATTTTAACACTGTAACAAGTCCTCCCCCTCTCTCCTCTCTCTCCCCCCTCTCTCCCCTCCCCTCTCTCTTTCCCTTTCCCCATTACCTCTCCACCCCTCTCCCCCTTTCCCCATCCCCTCCCTCCCTATCCCCTTCTCCCTCCTCTCCAAGGTCCAGTTCTATCCTTTTACTGCTGGGTTCCTGCCAGCAGCGCCACCATCTTAGGCCCTGGCTCTCCCACAAACTGGATGCGGCCCGTGGACTGGATGCGGCCTGCGAATGGGTCCATTTGATGATTTCCCCGATGCCAGAGCAGGCTGTGGCTGTCCCCGGTGCCGGACTGGGCCGTGGATTTTGAAATTCGGGAAAAAAAAAAAGCCAAAGTTTTTATTTTCTGAATTTCAAAATCCTTTTGTGCGCACATAAATTGTCTTTGTGCGCTTGTTTCAGAACTTGTGTAAGCGCACAGCTTAGAAGGAACACTGACATGCAGTGTAATGTATATCCATCAGAAAACCATGACAATCCACTACATTTATTCACACAGATTTAATTGTTACTTCCTCACCTCTTTTTATATGCAAACAATATCATACTACATAAATATCTCAGGGACCTTTATTGTCTTAAAATTGTTAATTATCTGAAGTATGTGTGTAAAAGTGCATTCATCAATGATAGAAAGAAATATTAATGACATTATTATTATTTGTAATGCATTATGTCAATAAGATGGGAATGGAGGGACATGGAACATGTGCAGGCAGATGAGATCAGTTTATCTTGACATCATGTTTGGTGCAGACATTGTTGGCTAAAGGACCTATTCCTGTGCTTTGCATTTCTATGTGTTATGTTCTAAGATCCAGGATATAAGTTTTGACCTGTGTCCATCATTTTGTGGACACTATTTATTTTAAACTACCCACAATAATAAAATGTCCATTGAATCATTAGCAAATTATATATTAAAGATCAATAAGGACTGGAAATTTCTCAGCAGGCATTAGTGCTCATGATCCTAATCTTAGTGATGTGATGTATGGTTTTGTTCTCCAGAGGAAAGGAAATTGATTAATACCCATTTTCTCATTTTCTATTTACTTTCCTCCCTAAATAAAATTACTTTGATATTTACCCCAATGTTATTCATCTTTCCACATAAAAAGTAAATGACGAATTGAGAAGTATTTTTTCTCCAGCTTTGTTTGCTCATATGGTACTTATTCTGTGGTTCACAGCTAACTTATTAGGCAGCCCACATAGCCTGTGGCTTGGTTTTAAATTCAGTTTTTTGCTGAGAAAAAAACCCTTTTGATTTTGATATATTTATTGTCTGGTAAAAGAAATACCTGGTTCTGACAATCAGGATAATTAAGTGAGGAAATCAGGTCATTTTTAGTTATATAATTTGTTAATTTACTAACAGGAAGATGAAGGATGAAATGAAAAAGATCAAAGTTTATGAGGGGAATAGATAGGGTAAACACAGTTTTTATCCAGAGCAGGGGGATCAAAAACCAGAGGACATAGGTTTAAAGTGAGGGGGAATAGATTTAATAGGAGCCTAGGGGGTAACATTCTTTACACAAAAGGTGGTAGGTATATGGAACGTGCTGCTAGAGGAGGTATTTAAGGCAGGTACAATCACAATGTTTAAGAAATATTTAGACTGATACATGGATGGGAGGTTTATAGGGATATGGGCTAAATGTCGGCATTGGGATTAGTGTAAATGGGACATGTTGGTCGGTGCAGGTAAGTTGGGCCGAAGGGCCTGTTTCCATGCTCTATAACACTATGACTCTAAGTATATAATTCCATCCTGGTTGGAATTGAGTGCCATGATAAACTACATGTGCACAGCCAAATCTTTCCAGCAAAACGCCTAATCAAATATCAGAAGTTTAATAAGTAATATTTCAAGCCTATAATGTAATCTAAGATTTCAAGAGCTTCTCAATTCTGCTGAGTTTAATGTCATTGACTCACCCCATGTTCTGAAAAGAAAAATAACAAGTTGAAATCTAACCAGCTATCAGATAACAAGTCCTATTGCATGCTGCTTAACAGTTTTTGAGACCTGCATATACCCCAAATGGGGTAGCTTAACATAAGTCTGTCATTTACCATTAGATTACTTCTTTGTGTTTCTTCAAGTATAAAAGTGCCTTGGCATAGTTGACGCACAATCTTTGTACAATGAATATTAAAATAAAACATCATATCAAAGAAAACAAAATAAAAATGGGTGTTATATAATCATCAGGCCATATGCAGTGTTTCTTAAAACACTTTTGAGATTCTGAAGATTAAATGATTATTTATGCTTATGCAATGATTGAGAATCCCAAAGACCTTTAATCTATGAATTTGATACGTGCAACCAGCACTTAAGGGGTTATATGCTCTGTAAACACATACTATTGCAATGAATCAGATGCTGTAAATCTTCCAACATGCAACAGCTGGGGACAGACCTGCTCATGTAGGATCTCATACTATGGCCAAAACCTGGCTTTTTTTAACAGGGCTGCTGAGCTTTCAGTGCAGGCAGTTTCAGCACATTGGGTGATGTCATTAACTCTTGTTTGTTCCAGTGTTACCAATCCTATGAGAATCTGGTTTATGGTCCTTAGTCTGAGTTCATGTACGATGATTTTGTTTGATTTTTGTATGTCATTTGCACTGCCATCGGTTTTATTTCTGGATGTTATAACCTGCTTTTCGACCGACTGTGAATTGATTACATTGATTAATAGCTATTTTATTTAAGTAAAGATGAGAATAAGTTTTTCCTTCAGTATGTATATCAAACAATTATAATGGATCGACATGAAGCTTATTTTTCAACCTCTAGTGATTTATTTTTGAATGCCATTACTTAAACAGTGTTAGTAATCCAACTGTAACTGGCCTGGAGGAGTTACTGAGCTTGACAGTGTGTGGAAGTTGAAGTAAAATGTGCAATTAAAGTTAAAATTGCTTGATATGTTAGTTCAGTGACTTCACAGTATCAAGGGGCAATAACTCTCTGAGTCACTTTCCCTCCCTCGTAATAACATCATCTATGTTCACATTAAAATAGGAAAATTAAATGAATTATAACTTTCATTGTCTTAGAAGAGTATGATAGTTCCATTATTTGAAAAGAGCTCTCTTTACTAACACTCGTTTTCAAAAGCTGAGTTACTGCTGTAAATTAAGGTTATGTTTAACATCTTGCTTTTCTTTTATTCATCGATGTTCATTTACCCAGTACTTTCCTTTTAATTGTCTTTGGGGAACTGGCTGGTAAAAATTGCTCAATCTCAGCAGTGCAAGGGAGCTATATGTCAGGCACAATTGAACTGACACAATCCCTGAAGTGTCCTTTGTTAATAATTACATTTCTACTTGAGTTAATACAGTCCCTTCTGCTGTCAGGAAGGTGTGGATAAGTAGAAATATAACATAACTCCCTTACATTACCCTGACTGCTGTGATAATCCGAGGCTGAGGAGGAGATCCTTTATAAGCTTACTTCTTCCTTGTTTTCTCTGATCCCAGCATCAAGCAGTCTTCAAGCTGGAACTGATGAAAATATCAGGCTACAGTCAGCTCACAATAAAGATCGCCCAGCAAAAGCACTTCTATCATGCAACCCAAATCATTGTGTAAATAAGTTTCAAAATATAGTAAATCTATAAGTATTAGACACAGTCAAATGTAGAAGAGGGGGAAATCTTATTTTAGAAATATTAATATGCGTTGAACGCAAAATAAGAACATTATGTTAGTGTCCATAAAGTAACAGTAACATTTTCCACTCATGATGTGATACCATGCCGAGTTATTTGCTATGACTTCAATTTTGGTCTCTGCAGTGGTTTATTATTGTCACGTACACCGAGATGTGGTGAGAAAACATTGTTTTGCGTGCTGTTAGGCATGAGTACTTAAGAAGGAACTGCAGATACAACAAATAGTCCTCCGTCATTTTCGCCACCTCCAACGTGACCCCACCACCCGCCACGTCTTCCCATCTCCCCTCCCCCTGCCCCCCCCCCGTCTGCTTTCCGCAAATACCGCTCCCCCTGTAACTCCCTGGTCAATTCTTCCCTTCCCACCCGCACCACCCCCTCCTCGGGCACTTTCCCTTGAAACCGCAAGAGATGCTACACTTGTCGCTTTACCTCCCCCCTCGACTCCATTCAAGGACCCAAGCAGTCGTTCCAGGTGCGACAGAGGTTCACCTGCACCTCCTCCAACCTCATCTATTGCATTCGCTGCTCTAGATGTCAGCTGACCTACATCGGTGAGACCAAGCGTAGGCTTGGCGATTGTTTCGCCAAACACCTCCGCTCGCATTAACCAACCTGATCTCCCTGTGGCTCAGCACTTCAACTTCCCCTCCCATTCCGAATCCGACCTTTCTGTCCTGGGCCTCCTCCATGGCCTGAATGAGCACCACCGGAAATTGGAGGTGTAGCACCTCATATTCCGCTTGGGCAGTTTGCACCCTAGCGGAATGAACATTGACTTCTCCAATTTCCGGTTGCCCTTGCTGTCTCCTCCCCTTCTCAGCTCTCCCTCAGCCCTCTGGCTCTTCCTCTTTCTTTCTCATTTCTTCTTCCCGCATCCCCCCCCCCCCCCCCCCCCCCCCCCCCACCGAACATCAGTCTGAAGAAGGGTTTTGGCCTGAAACGTTGCCTATTTCCTTCGCTCCATAGGTGCTGCCGCACCCGCTAAGTTTCTCCAGCACTTTTGTCGACCCAGGCATGAGTATGTCAGTTTGCAAAAAAGACAATAAACAGAATGCGAAATATACCATTACAAAGGTATAAAAAAACATGCAGATAAAAAAAGTGGAAGGACTGCGACAAAGTAGATTGAGAGATTGGGAATGCATCCTTAACATATGAGAGGGCTGCTCAAAAGTCTTTAACATTAACAAAGAACTCGGTCTTGAATCTGTCTGTGTTTGTGTTCAAGATATTGTTTCATCTGACCTACAGGAAGAGAGGAGTGTAGGGGGGGTGTGAGGAGGGGGAAGAGGGAATAACCGGGATGTGCATACTATTTCATGTTCGTTATTTTCCCGTGGCAATGACAAGTGTAAATTTGGGAGTGGGGGGTGGAAGGGGGTTGGGAGGACAGTTTTGCCGTTTCTTGTGGTGTCTTGGGAAGAGCAGTTGCCATACTAAACTGTAATGCACCCTACTGGGATGCTATCTGTGGTGCATCTATAAAAATTGGTAAGAGTCATTGGAGGAATGCTGAAGTTTCTTGGAGACACAAGGAACTCAAGTGTAGTGGGTGAGGCAGCATCTGTGGAGTGAATGGACAGGCCAGTAACTTGACAGGACTCGCAAATAATTACAATTTTCATGAGGTACTGAAACCATCCTTCAGACATTCTCCTGTTTGAAGCAAGTTCCTGACACAAAACCTTGTCTCTTCATTCCCTTCACAGATGCTACCTGACCTGCTGAGTTCCTCCAGCACTTTGTGTTTTGTCAAGTTTCCTTAGGAATCTGAGGAAGTACTGGTGTTGGTGTGCTTTTCTAGCATCAAAGTATTGAACCAGGACAAATTGGTTGTGATATTTACACCAAGGAATTTGAGGCTCTCAACCATCTCCATTTCACCACCATTGATACATATTGGGGCATGTCATCTCCTCCTTCCCTTTCCTGAAATTGATAACCAGCTCCTTCATTTTGCTGACATTGAGTGAGAGATTGTTGCTTTGACAGCATGTGACTTAGGTCTTTATCTTTTTCTCATACTCTGTCTCATCATTGTCTGAGATCTGGTTCATGGTTGTTTCATCTGGGAACTTATAAATGGAGTTAGAGAGGAATTTAGCCACACAGTCATATGGGGAGTATAGTAAGGGTCTGAGAATCACATCTTTGCAGGGCACTTGTACTGTATCGAGACTGGTAGGATCATGCAAGATGGTTTGTTGCCTATCCTCACTAATTAGGAAGTCTTGGATCCATTTGCAGAGGGGGTTGCTGAAGTTTGAAGATGAGTTTGGTTGGAATTATAGTTTTGAAGGCTGAAATCGTATCCATGGATATGAATCTGATGTAGATGTCCTTGTTATCCAAATATTCCAGGAATTAACCATATAACCATATAACAATTACAGCACGGAAACAGGCCCTTCCAGTCCGTGCCGACCATTTGTTTTCCCCTAGTCCCATCTACCTGCACTCAGACCATACCCCTCCATTCCCTTCACGTCCATATACCTATCCACTTTACTTTTAAATGTTAAAATCGATCCTGCCTCCACCACTTCTGCTGGAAGCTCATTCCACACAGCCACCACCCTCTGAGTAAAGAAGTTCCCCCTCACGTTACCCCTAAACCTCTGTCCCTTAATTCTCATGTCATGCCCTCTTGTTTGAATCTTCCCTACCCTCAATGGGAAAGGCTTATCCACGTCAACTCTGTCTATCCCTTTCATCATTTTAAAGACCTCAATCAAGTCCCCCCTTAACCTTCTGCGCTCCAAAGAATAAAGACCTAACTTGTTCAACCTTTCTCTGTAACATAGTTGCTGGAACCCTGGCAACATTCTAGTAAATCTCCTCTGTACTCTCTCTATTTTGTTGACATCCTTCCTATAATTAGGCGACCAAAATTGTACACCATACTCCAGAATTGGTCTTACCAATGCCTTGTACAATTTTAACATTACTTCCCTACTCCTATATTCAATGCTCTGATTTATAAAGGCCAGCACACCAAAGGCTTTCTTTACCACCCTATCAAATGCGATTCCACCTTCAGGGAACTATGCACAGTTATTCCTAGATCCCTCTGTTCCACAGCATTCCTCCATTCCCTACCATTTACCATGTACGTCCTATTTTGATTTGTCCTGCCAAGATGTAGCACTTCACACTTATCAGCATTAAACTCCATCTGCCATCTTTCAGCCCACTTTTCCAAATGGCCCAAATCTCTCTGTAGACTTTGAAAATCTACTTCATTATCCACAACACCACCTATCTTAGTATCATCTGCATACTTACTTATCCAATTTTCCACCCCATCATCCAGATCATCGATGTACATGACAAACAACAGTGGACCCAACACAGATCCCCGAGGCACCCCACTGGTCACCGGCTTCCAACCTGACAAACAATCCATCTCTCTGACATCTCCCATTCAGCCACTGTTGAATCCATCTTGCTACTCCGCCATTAACACCCAAAGATTGAACCTTCTTAACCAACCTTCCATGAGGAACCTTGTCAAAGGCCTTACTGAAATCCATATAGACAACATCCACTGCTTTACCCTCATCAATTTCCCTAGTTACCGCTTCAAAAAATTCAAGAAGGTTTGTCAAACATGACCTTCCAGGCACAAATCCATGTTGACTGTTCCTGATCAGACCCTGTTTATCCAGATGCTTATATATATTATCTCTAAGTATCCTTTCCATTAATTTTCCCACCACTGACGTCAAACTAATAGGTCTATAATTGCTAGGTTTATTCTTTGATCCCTTTTTAAACACTGGAACAACATGCGCAGTACGCCAATCCTCCGGCACTATTCCCATTTCTAATGACATTTGAAATATTTCTGTCATAGCTCCTGCTATTTCTACACTAACTTCCCTCAAAGTCCTAGGGAATATCCTGTCAGGACCTGGAGACTTATCTGGACCTGGAGAATTAGTGTAGGGCCTGGGAGAATGTGTCTGCCGCGGACCTCTTGCAGCAGTAGGCAGATTGCAGTGGGTCAAGTCTGTCTGAGAAGCTGGGGTTGATGTGTGTCTTGAGGGATGAAGATTGGCTGGGAAACAGGGAGAACTCAAGCTGAAGCCATTCATGATGGTGGTTATGAGTCTCAATGGATGATAGTCATTATTGCACTTGTTATTCTTTGGCACCAGGATGATAGTGATCTTCTTAAAGCAGGCGGAACCTCAGATTGGAGTATGGGGAGGTTAAAGTGGTCTGTGAATATGCCATCCAGCTGGTACATATGGGTTCTGACAACATTGATGTTGAAATTGTTCTTATAGGTTTTGCTAATTAGTGGAATTTGTCTCAAAGATGTGAAGGACGTAATCAATTCATAGAGTAGAATGCCACAAAAAAGTCAGTTTTTCTCAAAGATGATAACATAAATCACAGCTGCATAGAGTAATCAAGCCGATATGTGGCTCAGAGCCAACAGAGGTTGAACTAAACGTTAGTCATATAAGTCTCATGAACAGATTCTGAAAAATGGTCCCAATTTAATTAGTCAGAAGTCTCTATTCTTGGGAAAGATAGGGTGAGACAAGCAGGCATTGCATGGCCTTATCTTCTGAATCACATTTGTAACTATGCAATACAGAACCCCTGATTAATCCCTCAGCTTTGAACCCTGCTCCTAAAGGTTAAACACGCAGTTCAGGCTGACAATTTTATGTGATTCTGAGTGAATGCTGGGCTGCAAAAATAATCTTACTTTGAACAAGGCATTACATTGAGGCTCTCATGCCCCTTACAGGTGAAAGCCACAGATTCTGGGTGAAAAGACTTGAGTTCTCCCTGTTTCCCAGCAGCACGGTAGCGCAGTGGTAGAGATACTGCCTTACAGCGCCAGAGACATTGGTTCGATCCTAACTATGCGTGATATCTGTGTGAAGTTTGCACGCTCTCCCAGTGACCTGCATGTGTTTTCTCTGAGATCTCCTGGTTGGTGCGGACTTGGTGTGGCGAAGGGCCTGTATCTCTAAACTAAACTAAAACAAACAATCTCTATTCTTCAACCAATAGCACCAGTACAAATTATTTGGTAATTTATCTCTTGATGCTTTTGATGGCTAGCCAGATACAAACTGTAACTTCCTTGGTTATGAGTGAACCAGCATACTTCAACATGGTGTCCTTTGCTGCTTCATTCATAGCCCAGAAACTGAATATCGCAGCAAGATATGTATTGGTGTTGGTTCATTTTTCTCATGAGTATCAAAATGCAGTGGAAAACATTATGTGCTATCCAGGAAAATAATATCATGCATGATACGATACGATATGTATTTATCGTATCGTATCGTATCGAACATTATTTATCCCAGGAGGGAAATTGATCTGCCAACAGTCATAAAAACACAAAACACATGAAACATGAAATTAAAGTGACTAGTGGAAAAGATTGGGGATGTGCAAAGATTAGGGAGGAGGGTGGGGGGGTGAGTCACAGCCTACCTTAGTCTCAGCCTACCTCATGACATAAGGGGGAGGAGTTGTACAGTTTGATAGCCACAGAGAAGAAGGATCTCCTGTGGTGTCCTGTCCTGCACCTTGGTGGAACCAGTCTGTTGCTGAAGGTACTCCTCAGTTTGACCAGTGTGTCATGGATAGATGAGTTGTATTGTCCAGGATGCTCCGCAGTTTGAGGAGCATCCTCCCCTCCAAGACCACCTCCCATGAATCCAACTCTGCCCCTAGGACGGCGCCAGCCTTCCTGATGAGTTTAATATTTCTATTGGCGTACATCAGGTTGTGCACTGGATCTTGAGAACATTTAAAAGTGTACAATACTAGTTCACCAATTCAAAGCTGAAAGCGTTAAATTATAAAACCAGTTTGCATTAAATCGATGCACATTCTTCTGTTGTACAGTTTAAGAAGTGATGACCAAATGGTTTAACAACTAACAAAAAAACTACAAATAGCCCAACTAAACAATCTAAGATTAAACTCGTACACTTAGAATCTGATGAGCAGACCTCAATGTTAGTGTATAAATTCATGGAAATGAAGCACCATTTTCTCTTTTAGAAAATGAAATGAATGCTGAAGCAAAACCGAGTTTTTCAGCTGTTCCACTTCTTGAGAGATACGGCTGCAGAGCTTCGAGGGTTTTGAGCGGGTATTTAAGAAATTATTGTTATCTTATCGATAATTTCTTGCTGATGTTTCAACTGAGCGCAATGACCTTACGATGACCTTGCAATGATTCTTTATATGAAAACATATTTTTTATGGGTTTAACATTAGTTTGGAAATAATGTAGAAACAAGAAACTGCAAATGCTGGTTTACAAAAAAAGGACCGAAAGTGATGGAGTAACAGCGAGTTTGGCAGCATGCCCGGAGAACATGGATAGGTGACGCTTTGGGTCAGGACCCTTCTTGCGGGTCTGAAAAAGGGGCCGCTGAGCTACTCCACCATTTTGTGTCATGTAATGTATTCTCTTTTCTTTTTTTTCCCATACTGTTTGGCCTACTTGTTTTATTTATTAAGTGGATTGTTTCAGGTGAAGTACATGATAAAATACTATTGAGCACCATTGTAATAAATCTGAGTCATGTCTGTAGTGTTAATAAAACAGAAACTGGCAGGAAGCTGTAGGATGGTGATCCCTTTCACATCCACTGATAGCGATTTCTTGATTCTTTTGTTTGAGAAAGGATCAATATCACATTCCTGTTCACTTGTTATGCTGCAATAACTTAATATCATATAAATTTGCCTTCTGCAGATTTGAATCTCATATTACATTCTCCACCTTTTGCAGTTAGCCAAAATAACCAAGGATGACAAATAATTGCAGAAATCACTGAGGAATTCACCCAAAAGCTTTTGCTTTAGGCGACCTGTTGTGTGTGGATTGGTGATTTGCTACAATGTTTTCTTTCAGTGTCAAGTAAGAAAAAATAATTAAAGAGAATGTGATCAGTGTAGAGGAGTTAATTTGCACAATATGGATTGCTTCTCAATAGTTAACAATCAAATACATGATTTGTGTGCTATTCACACGTTCAGCATTAAGTTGAGTGGTTTCACATTGGAGGAAGACATCTGAGGCCTTTCTAACATTTACTGAACAGAATCCTGCAGCATTACACAGTTCATCCCTGAACATAGTAATCTCAAAGACATAAAGGGGCTGTCCCACTGCGGCGACCTGATTGACAAGTTTAGAAGAGTTTAGGAGAGTTTGAAAAATTGTTATGTTGAAGACCTTCAACGATGTGGAAGACATCCTTCAACTATGTTGAAGACTAGCTTCGACTAGCTTCGGGAAAAATTGGACACCGAATAGTGGAGAGTGAAGACGACCTCCTTCAATCTCCCTTCGACTATGTTGAAGACTATCTACGACTACCTTTGATTACCTTCGACTACCCTCGATTACCTACGAATAACATGCCAAACTACTACGACCTACTTTGACTAAACCACCAAGTAAAAAAAACATGTTTTTTTTCCATAGGGATCTTTTTTTACTCGCAGGCATTTTTCAGCATGTTGAAAAATACGCCACGACCAAGCTGACGCCTCGAGTTCACGGGGACTACTCTTGAGCATGAAGGAGAGTTACAAAGACCTCCTAGGACCTCGTTTCAACCATGCTGCGAGTATGAGGCGAGGGCAAACTCTTCTGAACTCGCGGATTAGGTTGCCGCACTGGGACAGCCCCTTAAGAACCAAGTTTAGGTAGCCTGCATCCGGGTAATTCACACAACATTTTCTTGTTCTTCATTAATGCTTATCCATCTTTAGTTTGTATATCACATCTGATATACTAGAAATTATAACCCCAAGATATTTTGATTGAAATATATCAAATATCTATATTACTAAAAGTAAGATCTTGACCACTTCCTGTTTTTCTGTTTCATGATTTTTGAAAAAACCCTGCCACTTGCAGCTGTGATTTTTGGCCATCTTACTCAGAGTCCCCCTCCGCTGCACAGGACAAGAGGATTTTTCCTATCGATGAAAAATAAAAGAATTATCAATGTTTAAAAAATGTTGACATTCTCTCTACTGCCCCTGCTGATGGGAGGGACTATTAAACCCAGAAGTGCGGTGCCTCATTCAGTCTCTGCAAGATGGAGGAAGAGAGAGCGTCATGTCTCTCTGAGCTGTGAATAACTGAACATATGTGTACTCAACTGTGAGTGCCCTTAATGTGGTTTGAAAATGAAAATGTGGTTGCTTTGAAATGCTGCACTGCAAATGGTTGTTGGTTGTGGCAATTGCTTTGAAATGCTGCACTGCAAATTGTTGTTGATGGTGGCAACTGCTTTGAAACGCTGCACTGCAAATGGTTGTTGGTGGTGGTAACTGCTTTGAAATGCTGCACTGCAAACGGTTGTTGGTGGTAGTAACTTGACAACTTCCTGATTGCACTGTTTTTGGAAAAAACGCTACCACTTATGGCTGTGATTTTTGGCCATCTTACTCAGTCCCCCTCCGCTCACCAGGTGCAGAGGATTCTTCCCTTCAATTAAAAATAAAAGTGTTATTAGTGTTGAGTATCTTTCTCCTGTCAGTCACGGCATGAAATCCACACCCCTTCCAGTGGGAGGGGAAGGGATTATGAAACCCGGAAGTGTGGGTGTGGCTCAGTCTCTGCAAAATGGGGGAATGAGAGGTCATGACTCTCTTTGAGCTGTGAATCAACTGAACACACTGAATGTCTACTGAACTGTGAGCGTGGTGTTTATGTGGTGTTTTGTGTTTTATGGTGGTTTCACCCTACATGAAATGGTATGAAACCGCATTTGAATTTGTTGGCCTTTCACCCTGCATGGAATGGTATGAAACTGCACTTGAATTTTGTGGCCTTGCATCCTGCTTGAAATGGTATGAAACTGCACTTGAATTTTATGGCCTTGCACCCTGCTTGAAATGGCATTAAACAGCACTAGCATTTGGTGTCCTTGCACCCTGCTTGAAGTGGCATGAAACTGCAATTGAGTTTGGTGGCCCTGCACCCTGCTTGAAGTGATAGAAAACTGCACTTGAGTTTGGTGGCCCTGCACCCTGCTTGAAGTGGTACGAAACTGCATTTGAATTCGGTGTCCTTGCACCCTGCTTGAAGTGATCGGAAACTGCACTTGAATTCGGTGGCCTTACACCCTGCTTGAAGTGGTAGGAAGCTGCACTTGAGTTCGGTGGCCTTGCACCCTGCTTGAAGTGGTAGGAAACTGCACCTGAATTTGGTGGCCTTGCATCGTGCTTGAGGTGGTAGGAAACTGCAATTGAATTCGGTGACCTTGCACCCTTCTTGAAGTGGTAAGAAACTGCACTTGAATTTGGTGGCCTTGCACCCTGCTTGAAATGGTAGTAAACTGCATTGAATTTGTTGGCCTCGCACCCTGCTTGAAATGCAATTTCAAGTAATAGCCGTAAGTCAACTGCTCGCCCACCAGCGTGAGAGAGCCAACGGGTCCCACTTAGTCTAGTATTATATAAAATTAAAATCAAAGCATGTATTAAAAGGCACCCAAAAAAAGCCATTTTGTACCTTTTAAAGTGACTGGATTAGTAATCTAATGAAATTAAACAGTTTCCAGACTTTTCTTTACTATTGAGGGAAGTACAACGGTCTTTATCACACTTCCAGAAAAAAACATTAAAATTGCAGTTATTCTGCGATGAATTAGCAGTGATAATTGTAGCCCATACATAATTTGGTGCCAAAAAACGGTTCTGATTTTGTTTTGGTTTTTATTGCTGAGGTGCAGCTTATGAATCAAACCTTTAAACACAATCTGTGACTCGTATTCAGTTGTGGAATTATTTTTTTATGCTGCTAGCTGCTGCATTTTAAGTCCTCCACAAACGTCAAATAGTTAAAAGACTAGGAAGATTTTTTTTTTGGCAATTTTGGAGCCTCATGTTTGTGTGATGTGGACATTAAATTATTCTAGTTTGGTGGCATTTGAAAAGTGAATGACCCAACCCTAAGCAGCTAAATAGTATTTGTGTTCCATATGCCATATAGTTACTAAATGAGTATGATAATCACAAACATGTCACAGATTGAGCTTGAGTGAGCCAAGAAGCAGAGTGACATGGCAATAATGAATGATTGCACCAGATTCAGTGTCAATCTTCACAATCTGTGCAGCATTATAGTTTACAAGGGAAATATACAGAGGCATATCTCCAACACTTATTTTTACATTTTGGCTGAAAATGCTGTGTTTCCTTTTAATTATTATGCTTGCCTGTACTTTTTTGACTAGTGGGTATATTTTGCAGCAATATGTTCCTTCTTAGATCTTGTCAGCTCTGAGTTTTTGCACCAGTTTTGCACCTTATTCTACTTGCCTGGGGATCATTGATGGAATCAAAGAGCATATATATGATTGGGTTACAGTGGAGCACCGTGTGATACCAAATTTATTTTGGAATTACTTTGCTTTTACTCCAAATATTTGTATCATTTCCCATTTTATTTTATTCAATATGTACATATTTTACAAATAAATCTGACACAATTTACATGTCTCTCCCTCAGCAACCTCATGAAACATTTATCGCTTGCAGACACCCCATTTCATTGTCTGCTGAGAAGTATTTGACATAGAAATTAGAACATTGTTGTATTAGGTGCAATATGTGTTATTGAAATCTGCTTCTGCAATTGGAACCAAATTCCTGAAAGAGGATGTAATTTGCTTATGTTGCTGCATTGATGTCCGTGCATACAGTAAAGGAGAAGAATGTAGGAAATAGGATCAGGAGTATGTCATTTGGCTGCTTGAACCTAGTTAGGCATTCACTAAGATCATAACTGCTCAGATCTTGATCTCAGCCTGCATTCTATAACCATTGACTGGCCTATAGTCCTGAACAGTTGGTCTTGGTCTAGTACTGCTTGATCACCAATATGTTTGCTGCAATATTGCAAGTAAAAATAGCTCACCATAATATCATAAGCATTTATGATATACATAGTAGAGGCCATTATCTCTGCCATTTTGTGAAAATTAGTTAACATATTTTAATGATGAACAGGTACATATGACCATATTCTTGTCTAATACAGACTTTTTGCAAAACAAAATGCAAAATCCAGACTTATAAGGTCAAATGTGATAGGAGTAGAATTAGGCCATTCAGCCCATCGTCTACTCCATCATTCAATCATGGCTGATCTCTCTCCCCCTCCTAATCCCATTCTCCTGCCTTCTCCCCATAAATGGCACCTGTATTATGATATTGGTAAACTATCAAAGTAACTCAGATTTAGAATGAAAGTCAACAAAAAGTGCCCAATCTAAGGTTGGGTTAGTGTCAGCTTATTGTCATTCCTGTTGCCATGCTAGCACATTTTTGTGATGAACTAGTATATATGACCATATTCTTGTCTGATACAGAAGTGTTGTATAACAAAATACAAAACTTATCACACTTATGCAATCGGTAATTGTAGTAAAATGTCAAAGTAACTTAGCTTTATAATGAAGGACAAAGGTTGAGCTAGTGGATACCAGTTTATTATCATTCCCCCTTCAATTTCCCCATGCAGGGTGATTTTTACCAATTAAAGCATCTAATATTTGACAAGTAAATTAAATCGATGAGACAGAGAGGCGGACCCCTTCTTTCATCATACAAATAACCTTTTTCCAGATCATGAAGACCTGAAAATAATTGTCTTTTGTGAGGATTATATTCAAGAGTCAAGACTGTTTTATTGTCATATGTCCCGGATGGGACAATGACATTCTCACTTGCTGCAGCTCAACAGAATATGTGAATATGTAAACATAGTACATAACGGGGGAAGAGAAAAAAAAAAAAAAATGTTATAACAAATATAGTGCAATAATAATAAAGTCTTTTGCAGTTCAGAGCTCATAGCTCATTTGTTATTGTGTTTAATAGCCTGATGACTGCAGGGAAGAAGCTGTTCCTGAACCTGGATGTTATAGTTTTCAGACTCCTGTACCATCTTCCTGATGGCAATGGTGAAATGAGTGTGTGGCCAGGATGATGTGGGTCTTTGATGATTTTGGCTGCCATTTTGAGGCAGCGACTATGATAGATCCCTTCGACGGTGGGGAGATCAAAGCCGTTGATGGACTGGGCAGTGGCCACAACTTTTAGTAGTCTTTTTTGCTCCTGGATGTTCAAGTTACCGAACCTGGCCACAATGCAACCTTTCAGAATGCTCTCTACCGAGCACCTGTAGAAGTTTAGGAGAATCCTCTTCGACATGCCGAATCTCCGTAATCTTCTCAGGAAGTAAAGTCGCTGATGTGCCTTCTTTATAATTGCATCGGTAGAAAGATCTTCAGAAATATGCATGCCCAGGAATTTGAAGTTTTTTTTTACCCTCTCCACTATTGTCCCATTGATGTGAACAGGATTGTGGGTCCTCATCCTTCCCCTACCAAAGTCCACAATCAGTTCCTTGGTTTTACTGATGTTGAGAGCCAGGTTGTTGTGCTGGCACCATTTGGTCAGTTGGTCGATCTCACTTCTATACTCTGACTCATCCCCATCTGTGATTCGTTCAACAACAGTGGTGTCGTTGGCGAACTTGATGATGGAGTTCGCACTATGTCCGGCTACGCAGTCATGGGTATAGAGTGAGTAAAGCAGGGGGCTGAGCACGCAGCCTTGAGGTACTGCCATACTAATTGTTACTGAGGATGAATAGATGGATAAAACATGCGTTCTTGTTTGCAGTGGAGACTTTAGGAGGGATAAAGTACGAGAAAATAAGCAACACAACCCTCAAATTGCAATAATAAACAATGCGGTATTATTTGATTGGATTATTCCAGAATTTGCTCTTTAAAATAAAATAAATCATCTATATTGATATTTTTTTACAAATAGATATTAGTTCCTTCATGTAAGATAAAGGTGAAACTCCCAATAAATGTACATGCTTTCACTTGAGAGTTTCATCTTTTACCTGAGCATTGCAGAGATTATGAGGTTTCATTAAACTATAATCCTAAAAAGACTATATAATTTGTGATGTAATATCTCTTGGATTTACATCCGTAAGGCTGTATTCCCAAAGTAATATTTTCTCTCAGCAATATTTGTAGCAGATATAATCAATGAATTCCTATGAGGCTATCATTGTCAAAAAACATTGCAAAGTATTTCACTCAATTATATACTTAAGTCCCAATCAGACCTTTGCCCCTTTCTACAGCGCTGAAAGGAAAATCAAGAAAAAGATCTAACTGAACTCTGTTCCTTTGCCACCAATTTTGTTCTTCTCCCTGACTACTACATTATTATCCTTACTGTTCTTTGTGTATGTCATCAGTTTGGCCTTGTGCTAAACATCTGAATGCAAGTTCTCTCCACCTCTTTGGTTTGCAAAAACACTTCATAGTTCTTGTACCAGAAACAAACTGCTATGGTCAACAAATATTCTCACCTGAGCTCTTCTGCAGTTGCAACCTTAATGCAGATGTCTGTGAACACCCATGCTGATATTCTCCACCTTCTTACCTTTAACCCTTCATGGACACGAGCTCTCCTATCACCCCAAACTGCTATGATGTGACCTATAATGGGAAAGCTAGGTTAACCCCTACCTTAAAGTGCTGCATTTACTTTGATGAAGGAACATCCACAATGCTGTTGGGTTGGGAATTCTAAGATTTTGACCCAGCACAAAAGAAGAAAAAATGATATACTTCCAACACATGCTGATAAGTGACTAGAAAGGACACCTGCAGGAGGTGGTGTTCCCATGGACCTTTAATGATTAGAGCAGCCCAGTGAAGATCCGAATGTGTCATTTCAAACATTTCAAAATCTTATAATAAATATCCCTTCAAGGTTCAAGGTCAGTTTATTGTCACATGTATCAGTGAAATATGAGTTACCATACAGACATACTAAGTGAAAAGCCACAAGACACATAACCACATAAAGTTAACATAAACATCAAGCACAGTGGATTCCACATTCCTCACTGTGATGGAAGGCAATAAAGTTCAATCTTATTTCTCTTGTTCCACAATCTTCTTCCTCCATTCCCTGCATATGCAGGTGCCAATCCAAAAGTCTCTTAAATTACACAATTGTATCTGCCTCAATCACCACTCCCAGCAGTTTGGTGCAGGCACCCACGATCTTAGTAAAAAATAATTGCTCTGCACATCTCTAAACTTTGCCCCTCTCACCTTAAAGTCATGCCCTCTAATATTTGAATTTTGCATCGTGGGAAAAAAGGATCTATGCCGCTCATTTTATATACTTCTATCTAATCTCTCCTCATCCTCTGCTATTCCAGAGAAAATAATCCAAGTCTGTCCGACCTCTCCGTGTAGCTAATACCCCCTAATCCAGCTATCATTCTGGTAAAGCTCCTACGAACCTTTTCCAAACCTGTGCCCTTCAGAGTTGACTGAAGCTTAGGGTATTCTACCCAAAGAAGAGGAGTTGCACTGGAGCAGTGGCAGTGAGGGAAACTTCATAATATTTTTGATGTGGTCAGAAAGCATATTCGACCAAAAGTAAAGTCAAAGTCAATGTTATTCATCACCTGCACCCAAAGGTGCAGTGAAATGAATTTGCCAGTAGCGATACACTTAAAAAAAGAACACACAATAGAATTTAACATAAACATCCACCACAGCATTCTTCACTGTGGTGGAAGGCAACAAAGTTCCATCAGTCCTCCTCCTTTGATCATCCGTAGTCGGGGACATGAACCCTCCGTGGTCGCCGCTACAGACGGCCCGATATACAGGCCCTCTCGTTGGGATGATCAAAACTCTGACATCAGGACAGTCAAACACACTCCGCGACTAGGAGTGCCCGAATCGGCACTTTCCTACCGGAGACCGTGGATTCATGATTTTATAGGCCGCAGGCCGGTGGTCGGAGCTCTTCTCCGGCGATCCCCGGCAAGGGATCCCAGGCTCCGGATGGTAAGTCCACGTCCCGCCCACGGCTAGAAGCTCCGCAGGTCACAGCCCCATGATGTCAAAGTCACCAGGCCAGTGATCGGAGCACTCCTCTCTGGCAACCCCCGGCAAGGGTTCGCCCGCTCCGCGATGGATAAGTCCATGCTGCGCCTGCTGCTGAACCTCTGGGCCCGACTCGGGGAAAGGCCGCTCCAATCCAAGCTGCCAGGCCACGAGGGAGGTGACATGGAAAACGTTGCCTCTCCGTCGAGTAGGCGACCAAAAGCGGTTTCCCCCTTTCCCCCCCCCCCCCCGTCCCCCACCCCGTCCCCCACCACCCCCCACACAAGACACACCAGGAGACACCTAAACTAACATTTAGACACATCAATAAAACAAAAAAAAGTCTTGCAGCGCCCCCACCGATCCAGTTTCTGGAAAATCTCTAGATTAGGAAGTGTATTCTTGATTAGAAAGGTTGTGGGGAGAAACCAGGGGAATGGGCCTCAGATGGGAAAATAGACAGACATGATTGAATGGAGGAGTAGACTCGATGGGCTGAATGGCCTAATTTTGCTCCTATGTCTTATGGTCTCATGGAAATTGAAATGGCTGCATCCCGAGAGAACAAATCGAGTTTTGCTGTAGCTTAGTTGGTACACGTGACAATAAAATAATTTTGAACCTTTTTGAAATAATGATTGAATTGGCCTTTATTTCTACCCCGTAATAAGTGTGCATCACTGCCCATACATTTTTCTTGTGATAAATAAAACTAGAAAGCTCCCCAGAATATGTACCGAAACAGAAAAATAATGATACTTCATTTATTTCATCCTGCACTCATATTTCACTATCCTGCACTATGATTCAGGGGATATGGGGAGAAGGCAGGAACAGGGTACTGATTCTGAACCTTCTGAACCTTATGAATTTTGTAGTCGGCAGGGCATTACTCTGCATATCGCCAACTTGGACAATTTAACATTTTTATCAAGGCAATTAACCTACAAACCTGTGGATGGTCAGCCATGATCACATTGCTGGCCTACTCCTGCATCTATTGTCTATTGTCTATTTCTGCTGGAAATTTGTTCCAGTTTTCACAGAAGATGGGGAGGTCTGTTTCTGTAATATTGTTTTCATTTTCAAAGATGAATTGTAATTAACCTGGCTGATCTTCAAATATTCTGGCTTGCATCATGTGTTTCATTAGTAAACATCCCTTTCTTTCTTGTTTAAATTAATAAACAGTCAACGATGGAAGTGCCCATCAGGTCCATCTCCATTCAAGTGCGATAAAGTAGAGATAATGTTTCAAGTGGAAACATTTCAACAGAATTCATTTATCACAAGGTTCTTCTTCCTTGCATTTTAATTCATTTTCAATGCTTTCTCTTTTAATTCTGGACACAGGACTGAAACATCTGGTTTAACGAAGTATTCCCTTCAGTTTTAGGCAGATGTGTTTGCAATAAATATAACAAGAGTG